>OX421497.1:20057408-20657408 GCA_949126835.1 Anisus vortex | reverse complement strand
CAGAAGCAACGCACTCATTGATAGATTGTTCAGAGAGTTTGGCAGATTTTTTAAAGAATAATTAGGATTACAAATAGTTTGTTACTACCACTTAGGTACGCTAGTCATCTAAAGTTTAAATATATTGTATGGATATTTGTTCCGATGCTAAAGTTTTTGGAAACCAAAGACAATTATTTGAGAGAAAATCTCATACAATTGAAAATTACTATCCATTTTTAATTGAATTAAATACGTTTTAAAAAAATGATTTCAGGGAATCGACCTTAAATAAAAGAAGACAAATAGTGTTGTTGTTGTTTTTTTGCATTTATGTCAAAACTTTTATTGTACAAGCACAACTTTGGACGCATAAGTCTTGAATTTATAAAGAACAACTGACGAAGACATACTTACTTCAATACATTGAAACAATTAATGATTACTTCAACAGAGGATTTAAAGATAATATTATAAACATGAACATTCCTGATTGATTATTAGACATTTGTTTCTAATGGTGAAGTATTAAACTCAGCCCTACCTTTACAACTGCAAGAAGAATAAATAACAAATAAAGAATAAACATTGAAAACAGAAATGGCCGCAAATGGGCTATAATCACGACTTTTGTTGCAAAAGGACATCCATCAATTTCTCTAGATCTTTTGGTTTTGACAAAAAAAATGTATTCCATTTCCACACCCTATTTATTGGAACGTAGACGAACCCACTAGCAATATACCAGGAACAAGCTTCACTTTAAAATTGTTTTATTTTCAAAACCTCTTTTGCAGTAGGGACTATATTTTAAATTTTTATTTATTAAACAATAATTAAACAAATGCATTAATTTCAGCTCTGTGTATGATATTTCAGCTCTTTTTAGGATGATAAAATTGCATACAAATCTAGCCGGCCTATACAAAATTATATGCGGCAAATTTGACTCATTAGTTCAACTTCGGATTTGATGGGGGGGGGGGGGGGGGAGGGGGGGGGAAGCAGTGAGAGAAAAAAATTTGAAAAAGGAGGCCGTGAGCCGAATAAGGTTGAGAACCTATGCACTAAACAATGCAGTTACAGTATGCAAGGGGGCGGCGCTGAAACTTTTGCCCTGGGGCGCCATAAAGGCATGTGAGGGCCCTGGTGGAGTGGCCAGGATTTCAAGGTGTAAAAGCAGGGGGTGGGGGAGGTGCAAAAAGTGCACTGTTTGGGGAGGTAGGGGTCAGCATGTAGGCTAAATGCACGGCATGATGGCAATATACAAGGCTAATGTTTAATTTTTGCAATAGTGATATAACCCTTAAACTATTTTGAAAACCAATACATATTAGTCTACTATTCTTTGTTCTGGGTATATAGGCCTATAGGCATATGTAGCCTAAATATTTATTGCCCCCCCCCCGATCCCTCCCGACAAAAATTGGCATAGGCCTATAGGTATACAGCTATCATGTACCACACAAGAACAATTTTTGCAGGAGACTTCAATACACATATACAACTACACTACTAGCGGGCACACCACGTCGTATCCATGGGGGAAAAACGTGGGCTGTAGACTATTCAAGCTATAACGACCGAGGACATCGTCAACTCAACAAACCTTGAGCTACTACACAATAGAAATGCTCCACTAACATTTCTACACAGAGCAAACAATTTAATACAACAATTAGCAGTCCAGATGTGACCATATAATATCAACATACATCATAAATCAACAAGGATACATACAGTGTTTAAAGATAAAATCATCAAACATATTACCACCCAAATCAACATAGGAAAGTCAGGTAGAAAGTTAACTGACAAGTATTCCAAAAACAGCTATTAAATACAGTTTATATAGGCCTACACATTATAGGCCTAAACATAGGCCTAATTGCCAGATCAAAACCGAACGATACAGTCTATATGGCCATATAAACAAATATTATAGTCTATAACTCACCATTCCGGACAACAGATCTATAGAAGCATTAGTAAAAAGAAAAGAAAAAAAAGAGAGACAACGCCAGAAAAGCTGCTGAATAAAAAAAAAGACTATAATAAACTGACAGCCAAAATAAAATATTACATAAATACAAAAACAAAATAAACAAAACAAAAAAAGCAAAGAGGGTCCAAATTTTAACACGTGAACAGCTCGAACTCAGAAATAATGAACGTAGAGCATGTACACTTTTACATCAGTTAGCAGGCAAGAAAACGAAATGTAATCCAAGACCCATAAACAATGGGGAAACAAAAAAACAAAGGGGGTGGGGGGTGGGGGGAAGCAGACGTATTTAACAAACACTTAGGAAGCACAAACAAATCACATCCCCCCCCCCCAAAAAAAAAAAAAAAAAAAAAAAAACAGCCATAACTAATAACAACAGCAACAAAAGAACGCCCTAATAAAACACTAAAAAATCGCGTAAAGAATCAAGAGAAAGGCCCACCTGCCAATTTGCACATTTGACGCACTCTTTAATCAGCAAGAACGTTATGATGCTATAAAATAAAACAAACTAAAAACCAGGAAGTCTCCAGGTCCTGAGAATAACAAAAGAAGTGATTCAGCCTTGATTCAGGGATTATGCCCACATGGCTAGGGACGTTCTGATAAAATACACAAACAGTAGCTCTACTTAGATAAAATAATTAATAACTAAAAATGATGACATGATCATTACTAACAGAATGGATGACAGTCAAGTCATACCCATACTTAAGTAAGATAAATACCTGGAGATTTAAAAAGATATAGACCAAACCACTATCTCTAGCATCAAACATAGGCAAACTTGCAGGAAAAAAATCAATGCTCGCATATATTTGTGGTTAAAACACGCACGCTCTTTACACAACACACATGCAGGTTTTAGGGAAGCCAGTAGGACAGAATACGACCTGTACAGATTCATACAAGACACAGTTGAAGGATTCCAAAACAATAAAGACATAAAGGCCATCCTCCTTGGCCCCACACATGCATACGACAGGTATTATTGCGAACGGGACTGTTTATTAATATGAGGAAGCTGGGAATAGGCCTACATTGATAAAAAGGATAAAGGTATTCCTAATGCTTAGCCTACAAATCAGAACCATCCATACTAAATTCGAAGGAGCAACATCTGACAAAAAAACAACAACTTATTCGAGGAAAGACTCACAAAAGGATCAGGTCTAGTTTTTGGTTTTCATTTTCGTAATCCGTAGGCCTAATACAATTTTTACATGACAATTAAGTAGGCCTAAACAAGAAAGTCCACTCTTAATAAAAGTAAAAAAAAAAATAATCTATAAACTATTTCTTATATTTCTTGGCATGTCTCTTATATGGCAGTTCTGAGAGCATCTCTAGGGAGTGTCCGGCAGTGGTCACCCAGTATTGTTGTGGACACTTTTCCTAGTATCTATGTTTTTGTGATATCTTTACGTTATCGAATGTCTCTTTCATGTGTACAGCGGGATAGTCCTATAGGCCTACTCAGCCCCACAGTAAGAGCTAAAGTGTATCAAAATGTATTTAAATAATAAGCTTAGTATTATAAATAAATATATTAATAATAAAATGACAGAATCACAGAGAATGTGTATCTACCACAGGCGCCACCAGAGCATCGCATGAAAAGGGGAGCCGAAGGCCCCCGAAATCTAAAAAAAATAATTTTGAAAATGTCCCAACTTAGTGTTTTTAGCCCCTGATGACATATTTTTCATTATGGTGGTCCTGGACATACTGGAATAGATGGTAGAATGTTTCCATTTTTCAAAATCAAAACCGTAAGACACAGCTTTAAAGAGTTAACAAATAGTTTCCGTTCTTGTGGGTTCTGAATGGTTTTTAAGGAAACAAAAAAATAGAATGAATGTAGGTCAGTGACTTAAATTAAAAGTGTGATTAATTGCTTTGTGCTGTATGAGTGGTCTGTTTTGAATGTGTTTCTGTGCTCTGAGCGTGTTATGATTTGTGAGAATGTAAGTAATTGACTTTTAATGTAAATGTATTTTATTATTTGTAATATAGATAGGCCTATAGACTTGAGGGACTGTTTGGTATAAAAATGATGTATGTAAATATGGTTTTGTATTTTGTAAAAGCCCTGAAACGAGGTTAAGCGGCTAGGCCTTGCGTCATTTTTCGGAATTCTTTTTCTGATTATTTTAAATTGGGTTTTTGTTAGTGTAGTTTAATTAAAGTAATAGGTAGAATTTTTACTGTAGTTTAATTTAATATAGGGTTGTACATAAGGTAAATTTGTAGATATTTAGCAATTAGAGATTTAGAAAAAGGATTAGCACTTTAGTCAACAGGAAATAGTCATTTTGAAATTAGTTAGAACGAGATTTACACGGTCATCAGAGACGTCCCGTCAGCGTCTATAAATAGAGCAATCAATCACTTCCGCGAGGAAATGGCCATTTTGTGTGTGACCAGTGGTCAGTATATGGCGTAGTTGTGTGTGGCTTGTTCGGATATGATGTCGTAATGTCGGCCTATGTTGGTTTTTAGGGGGGAGTTGAAGTTTGTTTTTTTAGTAGGGAGTTAAAGTTTGGTTATTATTTGTGAGGGTTTACAGTATGTTTAGAGTTTAGATAGTAGGTTTATTGTTGGGGTTTAATTTGTTTTTTTATGATTTTTATGTTCCCTTTAATGGGACGAGTGAATTTCCATGAATAAACAGTAATTTGTAATTTGAATATGATTTTAGTGTTTTATGTTTAGTGTTGTTGGTCTGTTTAGATTGTAATAATCCTTCTGTCCCAACGGAAGTGTCACGGAAGCCCAAAGTCCCCTCGTGCCCTAGTTTAGATGTATTTAACCTTTTTTTAAGTAAATGATTGCTGTCCTTTACCCACAACCCTCTTTAATTAGTAGTAACTATGAGTAAAAAATATAACCGCCCTCCCCTCGCCCCACCCTGTTACATGAATTTTCTGCTAGAGGTTATAGACGGGTTGGATGGAAGCACGTGCCCTGTGGCCATGCAATGAGCTACTGCAACAAATTAGAACAAGTTATGGTACTAGACTATATTATAGATGCAGATAAAATTTAATGTGGCTAATTTTATTTGTAGCGTTAACCCATTGAAAATCCGTTGTTTTTTTTTAACTGTATATTTCAGAACTTATTTTTTAACTTTCTTAATAAATTAGCGAAAAACGTCAAAGTCTAGATTTATACCCAGTTTCTGTAATATAATTTTTTGATATAAATTGCTTAATGACGTGTTATAGTTTACTTTTTATTAGATCATCTAATAGCCTAAAGTTGTATTAAAAGAAAAAATGTTGAAATAATTACTTTTTATTTATTTAATTATAGTTCCTGAGACCAACGTTACTTAGCATGTAAGACTTGTTTAAAATTTGTAGCCAGTCAAATACAGTTTCGTTAATTAAATAAAATGAATAAATCTTAAAATGTTTTGTGTAAAACAAAAACAAAAAAAAATATATAAAAAAACACACACGCACACACGACACACACATATAAAGAAAAGTTGACAGTAAAAAAAAATTTAAATCTTTTTTAACAATTAAAATCTGAACTTTTATTTCTGTGAAAAATAGTTCGTTTTGTCATTAAACTACATAGTGACGACAACACCTCCCATCACAAAAGTCGAATTGATATTCTGGGTTGCAATCACTTAGAATCTTACATTCTGAAAAAACAAATGCCATAACAATTGATGAAGTAAATTAAAGCGAAAGAAGATGATGTGAAGGCTCCATTTCCGTACCCATGGGCCTCAAAGTGCGTAAACCACCGATACTCTCCCATTAAGAGTACACAGGTGGACTAACGTACTCCGTGAACCATACAAGGATCATTGCACGTGCGAGAGCCCACCGCGACTCAGTGGGAAGGAGGGGCTAGGCGCAACAATACCTGCCTCGCCAAGCCCGGTGCCTGGATGACCAGGCATATTTGTGCTACCGGGCGAAAATGCCAGCAGGTGTACGAGCAATGCCGCCTCGTTACTGTTCAAATGAGAATTCCGCAAAAAAGGGAGGGGGGTGTAGCACATGTTCCTAAACCTAGTATGCGAGGTGCCCCATCGGATTGCCTCGGACAGGAGTTTGGTGAGCCATCCCCTCCCCCCTTCACATCCTTTTCACGTTACGCATTGGACTATAGAGCCGGAAGGCTGCTCGTCCAGTTTTAAAAAGACAAAAGCTGTCAATGCTAAGATTTAAGATATATGAGTAATATCGTCAAAAGACTCAAAACACAAACAAGCCTGAAAGTTTGAAGACAGAGACCTAAAGTGTAATCCTACAGCAACGTAGACAGAATTACAAAGTGGAAATAGAGATGAAGTTTGGAAGATGAAAAGCTGACAAATTCTGAACATGCACACTATTTCAACAAAATATTCTATTAAAATAGAATAACTAAATAAATAAAATTAATAGAAACTTATTTTTACCGTTAAATAATGTTATTGTAAACGCAATAAAACAATGAAATGTAGGGCCTATGTACACATCTAAGTACCTTCTTTAGAGTTACAGAGTTATCTCCCTCATCTCCCATTCCAACCACCACACCACCATCAAACAACAACTACGGTATTCGGTTTGGGAAAAATGGTTTGTGTCTCTAGAATAGGTTTGAGGGGGGGGGGGGGGCTTGTGTTCTTCCATGGCACCCTCCTCCTTTCATCATCACGACACCGATGCGCTAACTATAATTACTAAACAAAATTTGAAACTTACCTTCGATGCATCTGGGTCTGGGTACACGCCTGTTAGCGGTAGTGTCTGTTGTCTTCTTTGCATTCACTGTAGAAAAACAAGATAGACAGCACTAGGTTATATACGTGCTTGTAATAGCTATCCACAAGTTTTATCCAATCTAAACCTTAGCCTATGTGATTATGTTATCTTATCTTCTAAAATCTATACAGGCAATCCGTCTAATAGGAGATGATTGCATCCTAAAATTGCATTCAGGGTTTTAGTCTAGTCTTGCATATTTTGATTTAGGTTTTAAATGATGTTGAGTTGTTGCTTTTCCTGCTTTCTTCATACAACGCGTTCCATGCATGGGTGTCAATCAGGAAGAAAGAGGAATTCCTTGCATATGTCATTTAAAAAAAATGTTTTTATCCTTACGTATTGAAATTGATTGTTGTTATGTTGTATTTTTAATTGTAAGTTGTAATTTATAATGCTTTTATGTATTATTACTACTCCTTTGTTCATTGTCCTTCTTTCCTTGGATGTTTCTAGGTTTAGTGCTTTAACTATTGGTGTTACATTTGTCAGTTGTGAATAATCACTAGTAATGAGCCTAGTTAAGTATAGGCCTACGTGTAGGCTAACCTACTTAGTGCGATGGCAGCGACGCCGACACGGAGTGTGCACAAATAGAAGGGTTGGAAACCATTTTGAATAAAATAACTATAATTATTCCATAAATAATTCTTTCTTATAACTTTACTTATAATTATATATATTTTTTTAATGCAACAAAGAATATAATTTTGGTGAGCTTCTTCAAGCTATAGGCCTAGGCCTATTTGATAAGCCTACTTGGTAGGGCCTATTACTATGCCATTATACTAGCTCATCTAAATAGATCTATGTGTTGCATTATTTGTTAAGCGGGAAAAACCGCAAGGGCATTTTAATAAATAAAAAAAAAACGGTTCGTTTATTAATTTTGTTTCTTGTTTTAATAAATGACTCTTACGCCTATAGTCTTTTTCCAAAATGAGGATATAAGCTTATAGCTAAATTTTGTGTGGGGGATGGAGGAGGGGGGGGGGCATGTTAATGCTAGTCATAGGTCGCAGATATATAGTTAGGATAGTGTTTATAGGCCTATACATAGGTCTAAGTAGACCTATAAAAAAATAGGAATAGTAAATATTAATTAGATGTAGGCCTACAATTAAAAACAGTGTCGACAAGCCTATAAATGAGTAAGCCTACAATAAATAGGCCTACGATGAATCATGTTAGGGCCTTAAATAAGTAGACTAATATTAAAGTTGGTCTAGGCCCTGTGTATAAAACATAACTGTTCCCTACAAATTTTAATAGGACGTCTAACCAAAATAGGCTGACAAAAGTGTGAATATAAACATTAACTAGTCTATAAGCCTAAAAATAAACAGTTGCCCTAGCATATAAAATTAAAAGCTTTTACAAACTCACCGCTTGTAGCAATGACCAATAGGCCTACCATAATGAAGATTAAAAAACGCATTTTCTGTAAAGCAAATAGAAATACATAGCATATATTAGAAAAAAAAGTGATTGGATTTTATAAATCAAAGTACAAAAAATGACACTACTTGTACTAAGTCTATAAACTATACATTTTACAAATACTAAAAGGACTATTATACCTATAAATATATTACAGCGAAATAGAAGAGAGGTTCACGTTACACAAAATTCGATAGTAGGCTTAAATACACCACACCAGGATGTTTACTGAAATAGCAATTTAATGGCTCGTGCTTGCATTTTGTTGTAGGCCATTAATTCACACCTGAAAAAAAAAGGGTAATAGTAATCAGCAATGGTTCAAGTGTTTTCTCTTAACAAGAGGACAATGTTTATCAA
Organism: Anisus vortex; assembly: GCA_949126835.1. Lineage (NCBI taxonomy): Eukaryota > Metazoa > Mollusca > Gastropoda > Planorbidae > Anisus > Anisus vortex. The sequence continues at coordinate 20,648,843 of OX421497.1, read as the reverse complement.
AACATCCCCAGGACAATGAAACAACGTCACGCAATTTAAATTATGTATTTTCTATCTATCTAACCATCTAATTAAGCTTATTCAATCATTTAACCATCTATCTAGATTTTCAATTATAATAATAATTATATTCTATTAAACTATTTATTTATTGTTCAGACATCCATTCATCTATTTATTTATCCAACCATCCACAATGTATCTATCCAACCATCCACAATGTATCTATCCAATCACCCAGAATGTATCTATCCAAACATCCACAATTTATATATTCAACCATCCACAATGTGTTTATCCAACCATCCTCATTGTATCTATCCAACCATCCACAATTTATCTATCCAACCATCCACATATTTATTTATCCAACCATCCACAATGTATCTATCCAACAATCCACAATGTATCGATCCAACCATCCACAATGTATCTATCCAACAATCCACAATGTATCGATCCAACCATCCACCATTTATCTAACCAACCATCCACAACATATTTATCCAACCATCCACAATGCATCTATCCAAACAGCCAAAATGTATCTATCCAATCATCCACAATGTATTTATCCAACCATCCACAATCTATTTATCTAATCATCCACAATGTATCTATCCAACCATCCAAATATATCTATCCAAACATCCACAATGTATCTATTCAACCATCCGCAATGTATCTAGCCAACCATCCACAATGTATTTATCCAACCATCCACAATGTATCTATCCAACCATCCACAATGTATTTATCCAACCATCCACAATGTATTTATCCAACCATCCACAATGTATTTATCCAACTATCCACAATGTATTTATCCAACCATCCACAATGTATTTATCCAACTATCCACAATGTATTTATCCAACCATCCACAATGTATTTATCCAACTATCCACAATGTATTTATCCAACCATCCACAATGTATCTATCCAACCATTCACACTCTATTTATGCCATCCACAATGTATCTATTCAACCATCCACGATGTTTCTATCCAACCATTCACCCACTTATTAACCCTTCCCGTACCGACCTACTTCTATCTATGCTGCCTTCAGTTCCGCTATACACGCGCCCGGGACTGTAAGGGTTAATGTAGCCACCAATATATCAACCCTTTAACAATTAGCCCATCAATCTATCCACCAGTTACTAAATTCGTCCCTCCGTCTATCCATGAATCCATTCATCTAAATGTTGTGTTTATAAAAACATGAGCTAAAGTACATTTGTATGATATGCTGACGGCGACAAAAGAATCTCCCACAGCCATAGTCACCTTCCCCCAAAGGTCACTTATTCAAGAAGTGATATCCACCTGTTACCATTGTTGTGTGTGTGTTTTTCATCATCCTGAAAGCCTTTTTATAGAATGACAAAATAATAATTTTGAAACTGACTTGTTACCGGCGGATCCTTACAACAATAGCGGCTTATGTTGTTTTTATATTATTTTTATTTTGTTTGAAAAGTTTACGCTGAAATAGGTTTTATTTAATTGAAATTGTAATAAATAATAAGTCAGCTTTTTGTTCCGCCTTTTTTTTGTTTTTTCGTAGTGTTTTGTTTGTTATAATATTAATTTTAAAGAGTCACTTGGGCACCTAGAACAACTTCAGTATCCACACCTTTCATGTACGCAACTGATGAGGTGAAATATTAAATATAGCCTACCCAGGCAAAAAAAAAAACAATCATTAAGATAGATCTACACACCGGGGTCACTAAGCAAGGTGACACGATGAATTAATTAGTTGGATAATATTCCCAAGCCGAAATGACAGATTCATTACTCTTCCGTCGTAAGCTGTTGTATACCTACATATTATTTGAATTTAATGGTCATTAAACGAAGATTACTAGACTACATGGGCGCCCGCAGGGGGGGGGGCAAGGGGGGGCACTTGGAAAAGTGACCCCCCCCCCCCGATTGATAGATAAAAAAAATGTTTGACTAAAATAGATAAAAAAATTAATAATTAAAACATTTATAATTAATTGTAACAACTGTGACTCATTCCATTGTCATATTGATCTCATTATCTTTGGGGATTAATCTGGTATACCACATTGATAATTGAGATAGTGAAGCCTTGAGTTAGTTTGATTTTCGGAAAAAGCGAGAATACAAAAGTAGCCAAAATTTCATCGACTTGTTACCTTGCCGTATGCCTTACTAGTTTTGCTAACATTACCAGCAACGGTGGAGCGATCGTTCAGCACAATCGTCGGCATTTTACGTCTCAAGAGACGATTCATTTCCCTTGCAGGCCCTCATGTGGCTAAAGAGGCCAATCCTGGACGTACAGGCACGGTCATACTTGCTGCAGTTGAATGTAGCGGAGTGGACCACATTGTTCTCCACTGTCTTTTTCCTGGCGTGCTCCTCTCCCGCAAGCCTGAAACCTTCTTTGATTCCTGCCCTCCAAGTGGGCCTATCCTGCGCCATGATCTCCCCACTGTTTGGGTCAATTTGGAGTTGTTTCATATCTCTTTTGCAGACATCCGCAAATCTCAGTTTTGGACGTCCAGCAGGTCTCTGTCCCGAAGCTAACGTTCCATATAGAATGTCCTGTGGAAGTCGACCCTGTGGCATTCGGCGTACATGACCTAGCCAGCTGAGACGTCTGTTACTGAGAGTATTACGGATGTCTTGACACTCTGCTCTTCGTAGGACCTCTGCGATTGAAACCCTGTCCTGCCATCTTATATCTAAAATGCGTCTGAGACATCTAAGGTAAAAGGTGTTCAGTTTTCTCTCATCCCAGGAATATGTGCTCCATGTCTCACAGCCGTACAGCAGGGTAATCAGAACGCATGTTCGATAAACTGGCGACTTAGTGGAGCGTGTGAGCAGTGAGTTCATCCAGACTCGTTTTTTTTTGTGTGTTAAATCTTGCCATAGTGCCCATGGCTTTAGCTATTCTACTATTAATCTCCCCATCTAGGAGAACACTGCTTGAGATTTTGGCTTTGAGCCTGTTTAGATTGAAGAGCTTTCCAGATCTGCTTGTGTGAAGGTAGACACCCTCGTTGCAGTCTCCATAAGCATAGTACAGTAGACACGAGAAGAATATTCCAAACAAGGTGGGTGCAAGTACGCAGTCTTGTTGAACACCGCTGCGGACTTCAAAGGGCTCTGATTAAACTTCATTGTGCACCTGGTTTTCTAAAAAAAAATGGCAATGAAAGAGAGCAGTTTTGGAGGGAATCCTATTTTTGCCAGGAGTTTGAGGAGTCCACTTCTGCTGACCATATCAAATGCTTTAGTGAGATCAACGAAAGCAATGTATAATGGCTTATTCATCTCGCGGAACCTCTCTTGTAGCAGTCGAATGGAGGAGATCATGTCTATAGTGGATAAGTCGCTTCTGAAACCGCACTGAGACTCTGGATAGACTCTAGATGACAGCACCTGCAGCCTTGATAGTGCCTCTTGCAAGGATCTTACCAACTATGCTCAAAAGGGAGATTCCTGTCTTTTTGCAGTCGCTGCGGTCCCCTTTGTTCTTATATAAATGGCTGTGTGACGCGTATTGGTAAATATGGTGTGCGGCTGGCTGGTCCTATTGTTGGTTCACCGGACTGTCAACCCTGATGACCGTTCACTTTCGCCATAACACATGTTAATATTAATGATATTTTGATCTCAATTTTACCGAGATGTCCTATAATCCGTTTAAATCCTTTAAAAGTAAGTTATCGTTAAATGGTATAGATACGTAGTAATCATACAAACTGAGTAGTTATTGTAATGCTTAAAAATATACATATAAATTCTTTAGTCATATAATATTTATATAATTTTCAATTAATTTTTACAGTTTGATCCTTTTAAAGTTTTAAATGTAAGCCATTAATTCTTTTTTATAAAAGAAAAAAATACAGAAATATTAGCTCAAATGAAACGAAATAATTATCTCCCTTTAATTAACAACTGTTTCTACGTTTGATTCTGTTTTGTCATATAACAAATTTTACTGAGTATTATTATTTCTTTATATACATTCAACATTGTGGTATTCATAACAAGATTTAATTATTAGAGGATTAATATAATTTACGTTAAACAGTTGTAAATAAACATTTCCTGCATTAATTGTTTTGTCTATTTAAGGAGTTTATATTTAAAACATTAATAATTACAGAAATTACATGATATAGTGCTATTAAATAAGTCTCTTATATTTCTAAATTAATAATACAAATAAATTTGTTTTAGAATTAATGATAGGCCTATATATGTTTAATTAAAATTAAGTTGGGGGGCGGTGAGCGGTTAGATTTTAAAAGGGTGCGGTGAGCCGAAAAAGGTTGAAAACCTATGGCTTAGATCTACAATGTCAGATGAACGTCTGTCAAGATTGTGCATGTTGTTAGTACACAGAGACAAAGTGAACAGCAACAAAAAAGAGTTTATGGACAAAATTGTAGATATGTTTGGTAGCGATAACAGACGACTCCAGTTCTTGTTTAAATAATACATTTTATTTTAAATTTACGTTGTAATATTGTTTGTTTAAAGTAAGTTTTTTTGTATGGTTTAAGTCTATTATATACATATATTGTGCTAATAAAAAATGTGTTGCTACAGTATACCCTTCATTGCTACAGTGTACTACAATTACTTCAGTGTTCTGTCCGTTCGTTCACCATACAAATGCGCTCAGTAAATTTAAACTACATTAAAACATTACTAAAAAATATTTTGCCCCCCCCTAGAAAATTTTCTGCGGGCGCCCATGCTAGACTATACCGAGAAAGTATAGGCCTAATACTAACAACTCAACCACTACAAACATCTATTAATGATGGGGAGCATGTCTAAATTGACTTAGTATTAAACATTCAGAGCTAAGTTGTACGGTAAGATTGATGAAAAGGCTGTAAATCAATTCTTTGTACTTAGACTAGCACCGATGTTTCACCCCCCCCCCCCCCTTTTTAATTTTTTTTGTGCACTTGCCTATGTCGGAGTATGTTCCTTTATAATTCTAGTTTTCGCTTGCTTCACTTTGAAACAAACAAATTATGAAGAAGGCGCTATCCATTCTTTTTATAGATCAGTGTATAAAGCCCCTTCTTGACGTCACCTCTTTATATAGCCTACTTATATATACCCAATGCGTGCTTATTAGAAAATAATGGCGTATCTCATCTTTTGTGCGTGTAATCTGTAATATATTTTTTTGTACATTACAAAATGCATGCCAATATTAAAAAGCCTAAGTTAATACCAGTAAAATCAATTCAAGCCATAGGCTATTTCTTATATTTCTTGGCCTGTCTCTTCTACGGTAGTTCTGAGAGCATCTCTAGGGCGTGTCCGGCAGTGGTCACCCAGCATTGTTGTGGACACTGTTTCGTAGTATCTAAGTTCCATTTTTGTGATATCATTAGTTTATCATATGTCTCTATCATTTGTACAGCGTGGTATGCTCAGCATCGCTGTAGGGGATGGTGCAAGTGACTCCCACCCCGCGCGCCACCAGAGCGCCGTATGAAGAGGGGTGCAGAAGGCCCCTTAACAATTTAATCTGATCAAAGTTAAGAAGAATGTCGCAACTTAGTGTTTCAGCCCCTGATCTCATATTTCGTTATGGTGGTCCTGGAAATATTGGAATAGATGGAAGAATGTTTCCATTATACAAAATCCAAACCATAATAAGCCACAGTTTCAAAGAGTTAACAAATAGTTTCCGTTCTTGTGGGTTCTGAATGGTTTTTATGGAAACAAAAAGAAAAGGAATTTCCGGCAGAGTTTTAATACCTCTGTGTAGCCTAATTATTATTATTGTTTTAAGCTAAATATCTATGCTTATGTCTTCTACGAACATGTCCTCCTTTTTATCATCCGTCCGGCAAGCAAAGCTAAAAACCTTTAAAATGTCTGGCTTTTGTAATAGTTTATGTTTTGTAAGCCGGCAGTTTAAAACATAATATCAAGATGTCTAGAATTCTAAACTTAATAGACAAGTAATTGTTTGTGCAAGACAAAAATAAGCGTTATTAAAAACAAACTTGTCTAAGCTGTAGAGTTCTAACCAGGCCCCACGAGAGGGGGGTACAGCCGGTACGCCGTACCGGGGCCCATGAGAGTTTAAGTGGGGCACATAACGCCAATGAATTTTAAAATTAAATTGGCAATTACGCAAGTATTTTTTTTATTGTTGCTATTAAACTAAGAGGAGCTGTCCCAAAACCTCCTACAATCTCACGTGGCGCTGGGGGCCCTTAATTTTGATATTCTCTGAATGTGCACTTGAACATTTTGTTAAATAGGCAATGAAGCCTTTTGTTGTAATATAGGGCCTAATTATTTTCGATGATTCGTCTGCCTGCGCTGCTGCTGTTGGTAATGTGGAGGAGTGCTGTCAAACAGTTAAAGCATGGATGACTGCAAAACAGACTTAAATTAAATGACAAGACAGAGGCAATTTTCTGTGGTTCTGATCTCAGTCTTCGGAAAACAGCTATTACTACGATCACGGTTGGAGCTTCCGAGATAACGTTGTCCAACACGGTTAGAGACCTTGGCCTTTTTATTGATAGTAAAAATATCAATGGTTCCATCACAGACACGCCTCAAAACTCCTAGTTTGGATGGACACAGAAAAAAGTACCTGGAAATGCGCTCATTCGAATCAGTGGCGCCATCTCTATGGAACAGTCTATCTCAGACACTGAGAGAATCTGGAACAAGAGAATCTTTTAAAAAGAACAAAAAACCTTTCTCTTTGGCTAGAAAATCTGCCACTGCAAATCAAACCAAAAGCTCACTGAGCATGCTTATTTAATAGCATGGTATTACAAGGCAATTTATTCATCATAATAAATTATGGATGAGACCTTCTATTTATATCACACAAGTATAATTATGATTTATAATGTTATTACGGCTAGAGCCCCCATTCAATTTATGAAAATAATAGTTATAGTATTGTTATTCTTAGTGTGAGTATCCTTGTATTAGTGAAGATCTTATTATATCATTCTGAAGTTTATTTGTAGTTGTCTAGAGTATTCCGTGGTTCTTAGTATCCCCTGGCAATTCACATAGCGTAGTTTTAGAGTTTTCAGTTGATTTTACTTCATGTATAATTTTTTGTGTGGCTCATATTATACAGCAAGAACCTCGATGTTGAGTGGTAGTGTAGATTATTAATATAGTTGAATAAATATTACACATACACACATGTAGATAACTTTGAAATATTGACGTTAACCAAGTTGTGTAGAAAGCAACGATAAATTTGGTTTAATTTACAAAATCAATCCAGTAGGAATCCAAATAATATTATATACACAATCAAGAAATACACATATTCCAATTAGTAATGAATATCCTCAATGAACATATAGCATTGTAGTTAATAGTAGAATAATAAATCTTTCATAATACAACTCAAATAGAAACGATCCTCAGAGACTCAGAATCTTAGATGTTATCTGATCGAATGTACGCCAAGAACTGACTAAAAGTGTCGAATCGCGTAGAAATATATCATGGGTCAATCGTTGGAAAACCCAGCCAGCCTAGTGACACGAGAATTTTAATCAAGCCCGCGTGCTGACTGCGTGATCAGAATGTCTTTTATTAAGAACAAGCAATAATGCTCTAACAAAATAAGGAGAGACCGGACGGCCTTGACACGCTGTAGGTGCATGCACAGTTCATGTTTTTATCGAGGTTAATAAAAAACAATAATGCTCAAATTAGGGTAGGAAAAACCCGGGGGAAACTTTGAGCTGAGAAATATTTTATAACGTTTAAACGCAATTCGCTTAAATGATTTAGTTGGTTTATTAACATTACAATGTAGGGAATTTACGTTTCGTAACAATGGATAGAAGTGCTATGTTATCTTCTTATCTCTTTTTTATTATTTTTCTCCAGGGACGTTTACAGATATAGACCTATGAGCCTTACAGGCTTACAGTTCTTCCTCTTAGCTTAGTAGCCTAGGCCTACATACTCTATATCGCTGCATACTAGTACGGGAGTCAAAGCTAGTTAGTCGATCCTTTTACACTTTAATGATCTCCTGTGCGCTAGCCACGAGGGGAGGTTGGAGGCATCATAATTTTAGACAAATGTAAATACACATGATTCAGTTGCAGCCTCAATAGGTGGAAAATACTGTCAAAGCTTCATTGCATTTCTAGCACCATAAGGTCAGATCGAATTGAAAGTGTAAAACCATTTGTAGCTCATTTACCAAGGGTTGAGTTGGCTTTGGAAGACCTGTTAAAGCTGAATCTTACTCCGAAAAAACAGAAACGAAATCCATGAAATTTATATGTTTTGTCGGTTCTTTCACTTGCATCGTAATGTCAGTCGTGTGGCACAGTATACTAGTCCCTAGCCTATTGACTTCTGCAACATAGTCATTCAAGCTTGTGATTCGACTATAGATATGGAAATCGCAAACATAGAAAGCTTATAATATGCACAACTAGAGGCTTTGCGAAACAGTTGTAAAGCAATGTGGAGTGAAGTTACAGTTGTTGTAGCCATACTGCAGATAGAAGTACAATTGTTTCGCAACAGCAATACAAGTGACAGAAAAAGAACAAGATTCCATGATGAGGGTAAACCTGATGAAAATGTGAATGAGATGAACGAAACAGAAGAATGCCCAAAGGAAGCCCACTTTCGAAAACACATATTTTATGTTGTATTGGATGGTGTTATTGGAGGTTTTACAGTTTACAGTTCGGTTCAATTCAGTCAAATATATTTCTGACACATTCAGCTTTCTTTGGAACTACCAGAAGATGTCAGAAGAAGACTTGAAGTATAAAGCTGCTAAGTTAGCAGAAATGTATTATAATAACCTAAGTTGTGAAGACTTTCTTCAGGAAATAATTCACCTAACAAGGGTTCACAATACACATTTTGGTAAAGAACAGTTGGGGTGCATTAGAACAGTTAAATGCTTTGGTAAATTCCGAATTAGAAATGTTTTTTAATAACATAAGTGTCAGTTCGAGGATGTCTCTTACATCACCAGCAACGGTAGCATTAGCAGAGAGGAGTTTCAGTAAAATTAAGCTCATCAAAAATTGCCATAGGTCCACCATAAGTCAGGATCGCCTGCATAACTTGGCTAGGCCCAGTATTGAGTCTGTCATTGAAAGACAAATAAACTTTGACACGGTAATTCGTAGTTTTGCCAAGAATAAGACACGCAATTTAAGGCAGCCCTGTTAATAAAACTAGTTTTTTTCTTCTGTCTTTTTTTTTATCATTTATGTAGGCCTTTTGATGTATTTTCTGTTGTCTATTTTAGTAAGCATTCAAAAGCTGAATTATTTGGGCATATTTGTAAATAATTAGATCAATTCTGATCAATACTGAAGCGGAGGAACAATTAGATCTACAACAATTTAAACTAAGAACTATGTACTTGATTAATGTATTTTTGTAATAGACCTGCAAGGCTGTGATTGAAATGATTACACTCTAATGGTAAATGGAAACACTTATGACAGTTTCATAAAATGGTCCACAGACCTTTTAAAAAGTTTCCTGATTCTTCAAACGTATGTAATACAAATAAATCATCTAGATATGACTAGTATTAGAAAAAAAAAGGTGTTTGGCGGGGGGGGGGGGAGGGGGCCCACAAAAGATCTCGTACCGGCATCTTTTTTTCTCTCGAGGGCCCTGGTTCTAACTGCATGTTGCTTTTCAGAACTACTTTTGATACGTGAATTAATTCTTCCGTACTGTAGTGGCAGTGTGGACAAATTGTTCCCTTTGATTCAATGTTCATTGGACAAACGGAAAGAACAGACTCTGAAGCACAATTTGAAGACCCCTACTTGTAAACAATTTTAGGCCTATGCATAGACCTATGTTATTGCTAACGAAGATATTATTTGCAAAATTTTGATTAGTGTGAGAATTATGTTGCATAATTTACAAAAATATATATACTGTAATAACTTAATTGTAAAATTGACTGCTTTTAATTTTAAAATAAGGTGTTGTTCGTTTGTGCATTTTAATGATTTTGAAAACATCCTCGTTAAATTTATATATTATTTTTTAAGAATGTTTCTAGCATGGTTAACTAATAGGCGATTATTGCTATAAAATTATACTGATTGTGAAATTAGTCAGGAAAGATTCAAATAAAACACCCAATAATATGTCCTCCTTTTGGTTCTCCCTGTCAATCATTTGATACCGATGTATAATCTGGCAAGCCCAGGCAGGGCACCATTCCTGCATTGAAAATGCAAACTGAAATTGGTTAATTGGTGACAGGGGCTGGGACATAATTATATCTTTACTTAAAAATACAATGGCAGGACTACCATCTTAAAAATATAATATACAGTATCATACATTTTTTAAGGTTTCTCGTTTAAACGTTAAAAACAGAAAAAGTTCTATATATTATAATAACATAGATAGCAAGTGAGCTAGTGTGTGTGTCTGTGTGTGTGTGTCTGTGTGTGTGTGTGTGTGTGTCAAAGTGAACGTGTAGCTCTATATTATTGAAAATGGAGGATAAGTGGAGACTGATTAATGGAAAACATTCTACCCATTGATAAGTGTTCTAATTAAGTGTCACCTGTGAAAATAGACCAGGATAAGAAAGTAGGGATGTAGGGAACAACTAACTGTGGTAGATCGTTGAACAAAGCATTTGCACTCACGACCTCAATTTTAACTTTTCCTATCTTATAGCATTCTCCCTCAACACTTTGTGTCTCTAGAAAAGGTTGGTGATGAGTTAGCTCTAATTACTATACAAAAATATACGTACTATCGAGGCAGCTAGGTTCAGTGGTAGTGTCTGTGGTCACTTTTTTTTTACTAGCAATCATACACCCTTTAGACACTTTGATCATTGTCTATCTCACTTGGAGTGGTGGAGGGGATGACAAAAGGTGCTTATCTTAGTTTGTATTGGGTAGCTTAGTATTTTTTCTGTTTTAACATCATAAGTTACTGCTCTTGGTAGAAATTGTTTAATACGCCGACTGCAATGATTTGGATATCTCCGTGTAATGGTCTAGTTTTCTGACCTCAAAGTCACGTGGTGAAAGACATTATATGTTTTAACTATGGCTACACATTATACTGCACCCAAACTTCAATCTTGTAATCACCCATTCTAAAGTCAATTGTATTTAACCTACGAACAACGATTATAGGATATATAACTACCTTTCTATAATTCTATATATTTATTCTATTGACCTAAATAGGTTTGATGGAAAGAAATACTGGGATTTTTCTGGAGATGTCAAGATTGCTTACCTAGTATATAAAAGGAAATGTAGGCTACTATAATGTGTCGTAATGTCCCTTCCATTGCCCCCTCCCCTATGCACACGGGTCTAGCGATAGCGGGGTCAATGACCTACACTTTAAGGATTGTAACAAGGCTCTGATAGGTAGGCCTACCGGACATTAGTTAGGTTAATAACGGTTGCTGGGCTGCCCACACAACCTTTTTGTATGCCATGGCCATATATAGGCCTACTTATTGACACTTCTCTACTGGCCCCGCGGACCAATGTGATCTTTAAGGCATGGGTTGGCAACCTTTGTGCCAAAGTAGACTTTCTGATTCATTTAGCGTGTCAAGAGCCGATAAGTCATCCTGCTATAGCACTCTCTATTGTAGAAGAGAATTGAATTGCCCTTTGATGAGTCTTCCACGTGCTTTTGAAAATCAATCTGCGTGACAAATCGTGCATGCGTGCCAAATGCGTTTCATAGGTTTCCGACCCCTGTCTTAAAATTAAAAAAATACTTTACCCAGGCTCCCCTTAAAACAGTTTTCTATGGACACCAACGAGGGAATAATATGAAAATAAAGTGCAGAACCGGATTCTAGCCTAGCCTCCGTCCAATCTATGTCGCCCAGCATGAATTTTGGGTCAAGGACGTAGGCCTACCGGTAGGCCTATAATCTTCGAACTTCAAGGAACGCTAATTATTTTATTGTCTGACTTTCATAATGTCGATATATTGTAGTTAAATTATTCTTTTCAAATAATTAATATTCAGGTTGAACGTTTAGTTTCATACATGAGAATTAGGTCAAACTTGCCCAATAGGGCCTACACACATTCATATGGAAATTTTCGCAAGTGCCTACAGGGATAAAGATGACCCTATGTAATGTTTTACGATAAATTAGCCAATCGGAGCGTTTTTTATGTGTGTGTGGGTCAGTTTGTTGTTTTTCTAAATTTCTTTTTTATATGAGCTTTTTTCACGTGGGTCTTCGTACGAAACACTTGTTGTCCAACTGCAGTTGTGTAGCCTACTGTTTTGCAAGAAATGTTGACCTAGAGTCTAGACAATATTATTAACAAATAAGCTTAGAAAAGAATCATTGAAGAGCAGCGTGCAGTTGAAAGACATTTAGGTCTACTGCAGATAGTGGCGCAATGATGATATTATGATGCAGGAAGTGGACAGCGAGACAGCTTAACGATGACGAATCCATAAAGGGTAGTGTACTCTTTTCTAATATTTTTTTTTTCAATATGATACACTTTTTTGCATGAACATGGAAGACTTTAAAGCGTTGTATAGTTTTGCACATAAATATTTTTTTGTTAAATAGGCCTATTGTACATGCCTGAGTATTAGTAAGTCTCATACTAGGCCATTGGATACTCTACCCAGCCACTTAGGCCATACACATTCGCGTAAATAAAAGTTACAGAATAGGTCTTGACTGTTCTCCGCACATTGCGCCTTCTATACCAAATGCAACAGCTTGCCTCTGACAATCCACTGGAGTTGGAGGAATTTCTTTTTCTCTAAAATGTCTTATCTTATCTTATAGGCCTACTTTACAGACGCTCCTTCTATAAAGAAGATTATTGCGTCCTACGCTCATCCGTAGTCTTCTAGTACAACTAGTCTAAGGGGCCGTCCATAAATTACGTCACACGATTAGGGGGGGGGGGGAGGGGGTCACGCATTTGTGACGATGTGTGACGAGGGGGGAGGGGGGGGGGGGTCTAAGATATCCGACGTCACATAAAAATGAATAAGCTTATACATATATATGTTTGTGCGCTATAGACTCCTATGCCGTTACATCAATCGGGACAACCAAAAATGGACATTTTCTCGCAACTCTCAGGAATAAAAATTTTTAGTTTTTCACTTATGCTGCTGACTTTGTTGATTTTATATAAATAGAAGTATGACATTTATCAGGGTTCTTACTCTTTTCAGAAAATAAAATTCCAGACGTTTTTCAGACCTTTTACAGACTTTCACCAAAAATTTCAGACTTTTAAAAAAAGAACAAGGTCCTTAATACACAAGTAGTATATAGACACTAAAAATAATTGCTAACTATAAAATTAAAAAGCAGAATAACAATACTGTATAAAAGCACCATTAACTTAAGCTTATCTCTTTCTTTCTATGATGGTTTTGAATTACAGAAATTCTAAAGCAAGTGTCATGAATAGGCTACTGTTACTGAATATGAAGTAATAAACTCTGTAAAATAATAAAAGCATGTGAAATTATGTCCTACCAATTAAAACTAAAGAACAAAATATTACAGTAATTATTTAACACAATTTTATTTAAGCCAGCTATACTAAAGTTTCTATATTTATAGCTTCCATTTATTGCATATAAAATAAACTTCAATAGATTAACGGTCAAGAAAGAACTATAACGTACGTTAATAAGCCTACTGTAAGATCACCGTAAGATCTAGATGTATGCTCAATCGGGGAGACAAAAATCAAAGAATGTGCAACCAGTAGAGTAGGCTAATTCTGAACTGTGCATATAATTTCTCCCTAAACCTAGTAGACCTAAAGTAAATTGGTGGAGGAGGTCTGAACAAGATTATGTGGGCCTGTAACTAACAATAGGTGATCTTCGAAATTTTACCCCCCCCCCCCCTCCGCATTTCCTGTAAAATGTGTAGCGGCGTAGCTTACTTACTTACAGTCAGGCAAAGACTAAAGCCTAGTTGTCACTAAATGACTAGAACTTCAAGTAGAAGTGTAATCCTATCGGGAATTTTTTCCCTTATTTAGGCTTAATATGAACTTAAAATTATTTTAATGCTTCTGGTTAATTCGTAACGATTTTATATTTAGCCAATTTATGTCTAAAACATAAATCTAATCAGAGATATTTTCAGCATTGTGTGCATTTCATCTTCATCAATTTATCGGATAATAAAATGACTTAGTTTTGTCATTAGTCTGATTAGACCTACGCCCGCTGACGTCGGCTACATAGCGGCTTAAATTTGAACCAAAATTGTCCACGAAAAACATGCATGTGCCACTCAAAAATAAAAATTTCATTACGATATTATGTTCAGCTCATTGTCTACCGCATTTTTTAATTAGGCCTACTGTTTTAAAATTGTAGCCTACGCATAATTGATAAAACGACGTGCGGCGGACATCGCAAACTCGTCCCGTAGTGCTAGGAATGAACCAGGCTAAATACTGGAATTGTTACTAGGCCTTCCTACATGATATAAAATAGTTTCTTAAATGTCACCATTTTCTTTTTTAACTAATAAATTTTCTGTGCATTTTGATCAAGGCATAAATATATTCCAAAATAAATTAAATCAGCAAAATGTGTCGGGACTCCACGTAGCCTAAGAGACATTAAGACTATTGGCGCCATAGAGTAGCCTAAGCAGGCATTTTACACATTGGTCGCAAAAAAAAGAGCAAACAATCATGGAAGAATTGAAAATGTATAGTTAAGGCCTAAAGCCTATCTTAAATATAGCCTAAGCTCGTAGTAATTAAAGATAACGAACGCAAATTTTTCTTTATAAAGATCGTGTTTAGCAGACCGGGTCCAGTGCTTAACTGAAATATTTTTACACATCCGATCGGTTGATCGTCAAATTGTATGACATTTTAGGAGGAATACATATACAGTATAAGAGTATACCCTCACCTATTCGCGGGTTTGGTTCTAAATTAACCCTATCGCATCGTATGCCCCGTATAGGCTACCGGGTTAGCATCCTAACGTCATAAAAACAAATGCCCGGTAAAACGGGTTTTTAATTTGTTCCATTTTTTGTCAATTCTAATACATATAGGCCTACATATGTTGTCCGCATAGAAAATGACTTTACGGTACAGTAGCACAGTATGAGTAACTGTACTATGCTATGCGGTGTTAGGCTACGTGTAGGCCTAGGCCTACTGTAATAACGTTTCTTTTTTATTAAAATAAAGTAGGCCTATTGTTGCAGTACAAAATTAAAATCTGTTTACATTATCATTACTACATTAGGGAAATACATAACTGCATGCAATATTAGGCTACTACATTATTTAGGCCTACTGTATTAATGAGTAAGAGTGTGTTTAGAAAGTGTTCAGGAAGCATTTAGTACCGTATAATATAATCTCATACATAGGCGTTTTAAAACCGCATACACTATTTGGGGTTTTTCGCATTTCGCGGGGAGGTAAAGGTATTTTTAAAAATAACTTTTTGACCTTTCAGTAGGCCGCGGGAACTTCTCTTTATAACTCTTAGTAAACCCAACGCGACAACTCGCAAAAGCGGAGAGGGGGCGGAGTCTGCTATCGTTTGGTACCGTAGTTGACACTCACAAACGTCATGCCGCTTACGTTTTTATTTGAGCCAAAAATTAAGAGGGAGGGGTAAGGAAGAAGGTTGGATACAAAAAGACTTGTTGGTTACAAAAAGACTCAAGAACCTTTTTTTTTCGATTCCAGAATTTTACCCTAAAGATTTCAGACTTTTTAAAGACAAAAAAGAACATTTAAGACTTTTGAAAACCAAAATCAGATTTTTCAGACTTTTTCCAGACTTCCAGACTTGCGTACGAACCCTGAATTTATGCACACATAAAAACTGTAATTAAAGAAAAAAAATAAGAAAAAGCTTCTCGACGTAAAAGAGAGTAGCTTCCCTTTCATTTTGCTTTCACTGAGAGTGTTGAACAGCCAACTTTGGGTTTTCCCGACTTTTTTTGTGTGTATTACTGCGCACTCTGTTGTTTTATTTGCATTGTTGGTTTATACTGTACTTTTTTGTTCTCTATTGTTGATCTCGCTATTATTCTTTTAATTTCTATATGTTTTGTATGGACACAATGTATCCACGGGTCAACTAGTTACTATTAATAAGAATTGTAAATTAAAATTATGATCGCATTGTTTCTTAGCTATTTTCAAGTGATGATCGCATTGCGAACGCGTCTGAATGCTAAAAATAAATGTAATACTCTGATTGAAAGTAATCCAGAACTATTCGCATCTCTGAACGTCAGAGCCAAGCATGGTAGACCAAGACTTGAGGAAGATCACACATCGTTACTGGAAACTATTGTGGATATTGCTATGCATGGATCATCATCACACTAAATAAGGCAAAGTGATGTGTACAGAAGCATAAAAACATTAGATGAACTCACTGAACACTTATAGATGGACGGATTTACAATCAGAAGTGGACTCTACCTTCGTCTTTTACCAAAGTGCAGCTCATCTCTTAAAGGCCAGCGTCATGTCTCAACAGTCCAAGTGACGCTCATTAGAGCACAGAATGATCTAAACATGCTAAATATATAAACGGTTTGTTTTGTACGGCAACAATAAGACTATTGGAAGAGTTGGCACCCATGCTAGGGTCAAACGAAGTGTGCTTTGTGAGCCAAGACGATAAAGCTCGAGTGCCAGTCGGGTTGACTACTGCTAACAAGCAAAGTCCTTTGCTGATGCATATAGAATACAGAGTCAACTTGGCTGACCATGACTGGGTTTTGGCTGCAGGACACAAGCTAATTCCGTCGGTGTATGCTGGAATCCAAATTCAGTCCAATGGTTTAGGAAACCGAGAAGCTATTGGTTATTCAGGACCGACTTACATTGCAATCAGATCTGGAAAACACACTTCATAAACAGAATTCAGTCATGGACTCGATTTCAAGAAATTGTCTCAAGGAATTTAATGTCATTACAAGGAGTGGTATTGATCGCTTGGTGAAACCAATTTTAGTGTCGACAGTTGATGGTGGCTCAGACGAAAACCCAAGATAGGCCTACGGAAAAGTTATTAAGGTTGCAGTCTACCACTTTCTTCAGTACGATTTTTATGCTGTATTCATCGCTACTAATGCTCCAGGGAGAAGTTCGTTTAATAGGGTCGAAAGGTAAATGGCGCCACTCAGTAAGGAACTTACTGGGTTGATATATAGATGCTGATTTAGAAAAAAAAAAGAATTTTCAGTTTGCAGGCAACACTCTAGCTGAACTTTGGTCACAGTTGGTAGTCGATAATTTTTCAACAGTAGCAGAATTCATTGACCCAACAGTCAATCGATGGAGATCAAAAATGGTTTGACGTTCATGTACAAACAAGCCAATACTTAACTCAAATTGTAAAATGCACCGACAAAAAGTGCTGTTCAAAACCAAGAAGCTCATATTTCAGAGTAGTAACAGAGATTTTTTCCACATTCTTTACCAGTTGTTCAATCATGCGAAGGTCTGAAAATTCCAGAACAGACAACAGATGGAGCGTCGCATAAGTTTCCATCTCTGTTTGCAGCCCAAAGTCTGAAAGTGGATGATATCTTTCCTCTGTCATCAAATCCTTACCGTTCGATTCCATACGATTTTGTACTGTCCATCAATACAATCTGTGATTAGCGATGGGATTTTCAAAATAATGTTATATGTGTAACAGGGTGGGGGGAGGGGAGGGCGATTATATTTTACATTATTCATAGTTACTACTAATTAAAGAGGGTTGTGGGTAAAGGACAGCAATCATTACTAAATACATCTAAACTAGGGCACGAGGGGACTTTGGGCTTCCGTGACACTTCCGTTGGGACAGAAGGATTATTTCAATCTAAACAGACCAACAACACTGAACACTAAACATAAAACACTAAAATCATATTTAAATTACAAATTACTTTTTATTCAAGAAAATTCACTCGTCCCATTAAAGGGAACATAAAAATCATAAAGAACAAATTGAACCCCAACAATAAACCTATACTATCTAAACTCTAAACATACTGTGAACCCAAACAAAATAACCAACTTAAACTCCCCACTAAAAACTAACTTCAACTCCCCACTAAAAACCAAACCTCAACTCCCCACTAAAAAACCAACATAGGCCGACATTACGACGTCATATCCGAACAAGCCACACACAACTACGCCATAATCTGACCACTGGTCTTCCACAAAATGGGCCATTTCAGACGGAAGTGATTGATTAATTGTTCTATTTATAGACGCTGACCGAACGTCTTTGGTGGCAACTCTAACTCTCGCTCTAACTAATTTCAAAATGACTATTTCCTGTTGACTAAAGTGCTAATCCTTATTCTAAATCTCTAATTGCTAAAGTCAGTCATGTTTAAAGTAGTTGTGCCAACAGGACCGGTAGTAAATAAAGGAATGGTTCAGGCGGCACAGTTGCATTGCTTGAAAGTGGTTAAAGAAACGGTTTCGGTGGACCCTATGATAGTTAATGTGAGATCGGTGTGCCAAACAAGACGTCAAGCTGTACCAGGAGAGGACTCTGCTCTTTTTTCATTACACTTCTGTTTACTTTTTATTTGTTACCATTTTCTTTCCTTTTTTTATGTTTTTATGAAAATGATATATTTACTTTTTGTATGCCTTTATTACCCATTTTATGACATGTTGGCTTTTTTGTGTCGTGTGCGTAGATTTTTCCTTTTTGGCGTACTTGGACGCTACGTATATCTCATTGTGACTTTGATGTCAGATGTTATAAGAATAGGTACAGCATTTTTTGTCCCAGTGAGACTTTCACAGTTTCCACCTATCTTTAGGCTGCATGCTTTTTATGTCTGTCCCAATGGGTAACTTTTTGTATTGATCTAGGGCCAGAGGGATATTTTTTGTATGATAGTTTGTTTTGCAGAGTCGCAAAAAGAAAGTTAGGAGATGAATGTAGGTCGGTGACTTAAATTAAAAGTGTGATTAATTGCTTTGTGCGGTACGACAAGTCCGTTTGAATGTGTTTAAGTTTCTGTGCTCTGTGGGTGCTATGATTTGTGAGAATGTAAGTAATGGATTTTTAATGTAAATATATTTTATTATTTGTAATATAGATATAGACTTGGGGGACTGTTTGGTATAAAAATGATGTATGTAAATATTGTTTTGTATTTTGTGAAAGCCCTGAAACGAGGTTAAGCGGCTAGGTCTTGCGTCATTTTTCGGAATTCTTTTTCTGATTGTCTTAAATTGGGTTTTCGTTAGTGTAGTTTAATTAAAGTAATAGGTAGAATTTTTATTGTAGTTTAATTTAATATAGGGTTGTACATAAGGTAGATTTGTAGATATTTAGCAATTAGAGATTTAGAATAAGGATTAGCACTTTAGTCAACAGGAAATAGTCATTTTGAAATTAGTTAGAGCGAGAGTTAGAGTTGCCACCAAAGACGTTCGGTCAGCGTCTATAAATAGAACAATTAATCAATCACTTCCGTCTGAAATGGCCCATTTTGTGGAAGACCAGTGGTCGGTATATGGCGTAGTTGTGTGTGGCTTGTTCGGATATGACGTCGTAATGTCGGCCTATGTTGGTTTTTTAGTGGGGAGTTGAGGTTTGGTTTTTAGTGGGGAGTTGAAGTTAGTTTTTAGTGGGGAGTTTAAGTTGGTTATTTTGTTTGGGTTCACAGTATGTTTAGAGTTTAGATAGTATAGGTTTATTGTTGGGGTTCAATTTGTTCTTTATGATTTTTATGTTCCCTTTAATGGGACGAGTGAATTTTCTTGAATAAAAAGTAATTTGTAATTTAAATATGATTTTAGTGTTTTATGTTTAGTGTTCAGTGTTGTTGGTCTGTTTAGATTGAAATAATCCTTCTGTCCCAACGGAAGTGTCACGGAAGCCCAAAGTCCCCTCGTGCCCTAGTTTAGATGTATTTAGTAATGATTGCTGTCCTTTACCCACAACCCTCTTTAATTAGTAGTAACTATGAATAATGTAAAATATAATCGCCCTCCCCTCCCCCCACCCTGTTACATATGTACTTCTCTTCGTTAGTCCTGCTGCGCAGCCATTAAATAAACACACAAGCAGGAATCAATTATTCCTCCCAAACCTATCAGGCCACAAAGAGTTACTGCACATAGGTAACGTGAATTAATTGTTATTATCGCTAATGAAGAAAATGGAGAGAGTGCTGAAGGGATAGATGAAGAAGAGCTTGATTTGAATGGAATAGCCATTCCACCTGATGAAGAGACCAATAAAGGAGCTTTTTTCATCACTATGGGAGAATGCATGATAAACATGCATTTTGTGTTGTTGTTTTTTTGCACATGATATTGTTATAATTACACTTTTGATTTTTCTTTTGTGTAATACAAAATTCATTAATTAATTATTACAAAACGATGACAAAAAAATTATAATTTGGAACTGTAAATCTGCATTTTAGAAAAATATCTTTTAGGAGGGGGGGGGGTGCAGATTTTGTGATGTCATATTTGAGGGGGGGTCTGACTTTTTGTGACGATGTGTGACAAGGGGGGGAGGAGGGGGGGGGTAAAAAATCAGCGAAAATTGTGTGACGTAATTCGCCTTTATTGTCATTTATTATTTTTTTTTGCTAAATTGGCAAATTTTCTTTTCTATAATCAAATAAACTTAAGCTAATAATAAAGCTTGATTGTCTGGTAGCATGGACTTGTAAAGTTGTAAAGAAAATCTAAATGTTTTTATGTAATCCCACAATGTACTATCTTCATAACCTGCTATTTTATCAATTCGTCTGTGCAATTGCTATTACTTAGCTTATATTTCTAGTAACACATCAGTTCCAGTTTACTGTAATGGGTAATAATTTACTTCTTTTCAATGTATGGTATAGCTTATTTTGTATAAATAATTTTTAAACATATTGTACATAAAATTATAATAGAGGTGACAAAAATTATTTTAGGTATGTTTGTACTGCCCAATTACTCTTCACCCCCCTACCGTCCCCAGGAACGTCAGCGCCCATCTAGATCTTCTCCCCACCCCTTGGGGACGATAATGCCCCCGTCAGAACCTTAATATGCTTTAAACAAAGACAAATAAATAGCACATGACCTTAATACAGTTCGTACTTTCCCCATATTTAAAACATGTTAGTCAGCTGTCAACAATTCTACATAATTCATATTTTGATAATCCTAAGCACCGCCATTTTGCCTGGCAATCTGCTGTTCAATGGTGTCCTGGTTTGTCTGCCACCACAAGTCTGTGTTCGACTTTATCTGTCCACCAAATCTTTAGTATGTTGTAGATGCAGCCGCTGACAAAAGTTTGGAGCTTGAAATTGAAAATGAAATTAAAAATATAATGATTAATACACAATTTATGATGTTGAATAGGTTAATACACAATTCACGATGTTGAAGAGAGTATACAGTTTATACTGATATACTATATGATATACTTGATATACTATCAAGTTACATTTCAGCACACCTTGTGCAAAGGGAAATAATTCCTGATATTGCATACTGTGTGACACATGATTCAAAAATCTTTAGGCCTAATATTTTAGTGTCTTACATTATGGTATATGTCTTCATTTATTTATAATCACTATAATGTTTAGCTTTGATTAACATTGGTCTTAATTTACTTAATCTTACTATAAACAAGCATGTGCTCATTATCATATCCTTAACATGGTCGTTAGAGAGGAGCGAATGGACACCACAGCAGTCATTCTTTCTCCAATTTTGTTTATCTTGAGCTGCTGTCATAAGTTGAGACATTTCCAGCTTTGTACAATTCATTGTATTGTTGAACCAGAATGTTTGCTATTGACCTCTACGAGGTCCACCTTCTACAGTGCCTTGGAGGATGGTTTTTACGTTATTATGCCAAATTACATGACCTAACCATGCCAGCTTGTGTTATTATGGTTTATTTTTGAAATAATCATATTTTTGTCTACCATGTTTGGAAATGTAGCATGTTTTTCACACTCTTATACCATGTGTAATGACTAAATAACAATATTTAGTATTTACACAATTGGTGCTGTTTTAATTGTTTATATATTACTTCTTATTAATAATGAAGTTGTTTGCCATTATGGATTTGCTCACCGTAATTTGTTTAACAAAAACTATGGACCTAGAGTCGAGTAATTTTCAAAGTCATGCATTTTAATTACTCTTTGTTTTATAACAATGTGTATATATTATTTAAACAATGAAATTCCAGTATAAGCAAACCAAATCATTGACTTTGACTGTGTGCCAAACTGCTTTTTTATTAATTTTATTCTATGTACTACCTAACTGAATAGTGCTTTCTCTTAACATGCTAAGTGGTTTAAAGACCAAGTGAAGAGCTTTTTATCAAAATTGAGTTAACATTTGATTTTGATAGTAAATAGTGTATTCAGTATCTGAATGTTAATAAAAAACATTTATACAAAATATCAAAGATAAATTTTAAGTAATTAGTTCAATATTTGCAATTAAATGTGTGTGTTTTTCGGAGGAATACTCCAAATCTCGTAGCCATTTGAGATGTTTTTATTTCCGGCAATATAGGAAAGTGACGTAACATAAAGGATTCCGACTAGGAAAAATGAATATTGTCACGTGTTTTGAATCTATTGCCACATGTTTTGAATCTTTTCCCGGTTCTTATTTTTAACAAAATGGTTAAATATAGATTTATAGCGTCTATTTTTATTTATTTATTTCCCTTGTGATACGTCACTGCCGTATGAGGCTATTCCAAATCTCGTTCCTTTGAGAAAAACCTCTTCACTTGGTCTTTAAAATGATGCTCTGTTTTGTTAAATTGTATAATGCGTAGATTTATGACATTTTGAAAACGTAATTACATCATAATTGATGGGCTTAAAAGGAAATAAAGCGATAAAACTGAACACAGTGACAATGCTAAAAAATGCTACACCATGTTTATTAAGGCAAATGACAATGTGGTTGCACATGTGTGCAAAACTGGGATAGGCCTACTAGGTTAGTGCAAGGTCTTCATTTGTATTTTTCACGATCATTATCATAAAATTTAAACCTTCCTATCTGTCTCTCACCTCCGTTTGTAACCCGAGGCACTGTTTATTGCCCAAGACAAAAAATTTTCAATATTGTTTGTAACCTGAATTGTTCATAACCCAATGTACCACTGTATTTAAAAGTTAGAATTTAATACTTTATCTTTAATATTTTATATTTTATGACTACTTTGTTCTTTGGGGACGTCCATTAATTACGTCAACAATTTTTAGGCGATTTTTACCTCCCCCCCCTCCCCCTTGTCAACAACTGTCAAACTTTCAGAGACCCCCCCTATATAATTAATTACGTCAACAATTGGTTACCCCCCCCCCCCTCAAAACAAGTAACACAATTTTAGACACTTGCTTTTATGTTTAAAATAGATTTAAAACGGAACGGTGTATACTATAATTAAATATAATGCATTCTAAAACTTGTTAAAAGGATTTCTAATTGACTATAATTCTCATATGTTTACTATTGTTCTTTTCTTATAATATTTAATCATGTTTAATTCTACGTTTCACTAAAATAGCTTTTGGTACAATGTTAATTTTCAAGTAGTTTAGGGGGAAATTGTGCACCAGTTGTAAATTAACCTTCTATTTTAACTAGGTATGTTAACCGAAAACCAGATTCTGGTTTTGAAACCGAAAACCAGTTTTGATTTTCAAAACCGGATTTTGGCTTGGTTGGGAGGTAGGCCTAATCATTATTTTGTTTCATTTTTTTTTTTCCAAATACCAACTATGGCTTGTGATAAAAACAACATCAAACCAAATGTTAAGTTACAGTTACAATCCTTTGTGTCAGAAAATTTTGAAAAAACGTCTTTAACGATGGCTCGTTGTTTGTAAACTATGTTCCCAACAGATAATTCAGATATGCAGGAGCGGTGGTAGTACCACTGGATTGCGTACGCATCTGCGTACTAAGCATCCTGGATTAACATCGTCATCCTCTTCATATGCTTTTTAATATCATGGTCAACGATAATTGCAAATTTGATTATCACTATTGAAAGCTATTATCAGTTTTAATCAATTAGTCCAGATTATTTTTATTCTAAAGAATTTAATGGTAAAGTGTACAAAATGATATTGTATTCAAAGAATTCAACCTCTAGAATGCCCTGCAAACACTAATTAAATTTGAACTATTTTTCAAATATAGGCTACCTACAAAACTACGCACATTTGACTTTTCCGGTCTGTAACAAGTGACATTGCGCGGGAATGGGGGGGGGGAGAGAAACCGAAATCTGGTTTTAAACCGGTTTTATAGAACCGAAAACCGGTTTTGAAGAAAACCCGGTTTTAACATACCTAATTTTAGCCATATGTTCACTATTCCTTCTTACATTATTGTCCACACACACACATTATATACACACGGTAGGTGCCTTCCCTGTCCCCCTACCTTGCTTTATCTGCCACTGATACTAATATATTTTTATCTCATTAAATTTTTACAGAAAATTAGAAATGAAAACGTAAAAATTACTAAATATGTAGCCTAATCGACCTATCTATAATGTTTCACCTATTATAACGTAGTGAGCAAAAATATATTAGTTTATATATCAGAATTAGGGATGTTAAAAGGAAATAAGGTAGGCCAAGTATTTCGTACTTCATGGGGTGGGCCAAGAACTATTTTTCTGAAGGAAATATTTTTGAAATAACCATGTTGGATTCACAAAATTCACTTCATTCAATGCTTTGCAAACATTAGTTATAGTCTCGGCGAGGGCCTATTATTGTTTTTAGTTCTAATGTCAATCCCAGCCATCGCTTACATGGCTTATATAACGAACGCCGGACTCTGGCGCCTAGCCTAATTTAGATGTACTGAGCCTTTGTTATTCCAGCCACCATATCTCGCTAGACTAGGGTTGCCAGATGTCCGGCAAAAGGAGAACATGTCCTTCTATTTAGACTCTTGTCCTCCTTCCGGCAGGCTAAGCACAATACCTTTAAAATGTCCAGCTTTTGTAATATTTTATGTTTTGTAGGCATAAGGACAAATAAATTTTAAAATTAGTATTGACATGTTAAGAATATAGTCTAATTAATAAACAGGCGATCATTTGTACAAGAAAATAATTATCCGTTTTTTTAGTTGACTCGAGCCTAAGCTTTAAAGTTGCCCAACTAAATGCAAGCTGCCTTTCAGCCTACATTGAATTTATGTTATTTTTAACAAAACTGTTTCTTGCACAGTTTACCAGTACGCACTTAGTGGCAGCTCTTGTAATAAAATTATACTGATTGCGGGCTAAATGCGAAACTATGCCATTGAAACACAATGTCCTCCTTTTTGTCTCTCGGTGTCCTCCTTTTGAAACCCATGTGTCTGGCAACCCTACAATAGACAGCGAAGGTGAGGTTTTCTACAATTGGTCGGTCACTTTGTCTTGCTAACAATTGCATTAGTTTCCACCCATAAATATATCCACAAACTAGCAAGATGGACACAAAAAGGACATATCAAATGTAGTTTCCATAATTGATATATTTGTATTAACGTAAAACTATGTTGTTAATGTTATCTATGTAAGTTTAACAGGACAAATGTAGAATTTAGTACTAAATTTTGTATCATTATAAACTTCATAAAAAGTAACATTGTTGACGTCAACTTTTCTTGACCTCCCCTCTCCCCCATGTCAACAATTGTCAAACTTTTTCAGACCCCCTCCCCCCTATTTTGTTGACGTAATTAATGGACGTCCCCTTTGCTCTCTTTCCTCTATTTCTAGGTTTGGTGATATAACTATTGAATTTACATAAACGTGTGAAAAAAATATATTTTACACTATTATTTCTACATTACTTCTTTTAATATTGTTTATCAATATATGTGCTGCATAATCAAATGATTTTTAATACACTGCATCATGACTGCTGGTGCTTGATTGTAAAAATGCTATTATTCACTAATATAAGCACTTTACTTTAACACATTGTGGACTGCAGACAGAGAGACTATATTATTAGAGAGACAATAATGTTAACATATGCAACACCCCTTTTGTAAATAATGTTTGCTGCTTGATATGTTTTGGCACATTGTAGCACATTATTCACATTTTAAAATACTGTTTCATAAGCAATGATTAGACATTTTTTTATGATAATCTTCACTAGGGATGTTAAACGAAAACCGGAATACCGGATTCCGGTTTTAAAACTGAAAACCGGTTTTGTTGTTCAAAAACGGATTTCGGTTTGTTGGTTGGAAGTTGGTAGGTATTCATTATTTCAAGTAGAAGACCCTTTCTTTTTTGTTCTAATGGAAATATTTAATAAATAATGTTGGATTCGCACAAAACAATTCCTGAAATGACTTGCTAACACTATTTAGTCTTCGATATCGTGTTTCTTGTGTTTCCAAATACCAACTATGGCTTGCGATAAAAACAACATCAAACCAATTGTTAAGTTACAGTTACAATTTACATGATCCTTTTTATTTGTCGGCTATCAAATAAGCTTATAACCTACCTACAAAACTACGCACATTTGGCTTTTCCGGCCTATGACTTGTGACATTGCGTGGGAATGGGGGGGGGGGAATCGAAATCCGGTTTTAAACCGGTTTTATAGAACCGAAAATCGTTTTGGAAAAAAAAAATGGTTTTAACATCCCTAATCTTCACACATGGTTTGTTTCTTTGATTTGGTGTTGACCCTTTAACAACAAAATGCTTTGACACTTGTTATGCTAAAAAGCAAATATATTTCTTACTCACTGTGTTGCACTTGTTAAACTTTTTACTTAAATCTATTAACAATTAAATTACATTTTACATTTATCTTTTAACATTTCAATGCATTATATTGTTCCACGGTTTTGTGAGTTATCATTGAAATTATCTTAGGTCTAGATATGTTATTATTTAGATTGTAAGAGAAATGCTTGGAATTACTATTGAACGTAGGATCTTCTAATTCAATCATTTGTTTCGAAACATGTCTGTGTGCTACTTTATTACTGGTTGTACTCAAATTTGTTGGGGATTAAAATGTATTTCATTTCCAAAAGATGTTTACAAAACAAAACAATGTATTGTGAAAGTCAGAAGTGAAAAATCACCTTTTTAAAATATCAAACTTATTGCTAAATTGCTAAATGCAAAGGAATTTTTGTTATTCGTTTTTATGAATCTACGAATTTTGTTTTTCAATAACCAAGAAAACGCAACTCTTGACTAATTTATTTTGTAAACAAATAAATATTTAACTTCACGCGACTAACACTTGAGTATTAGTTATCGCCTACTCACTTTTGATGTTAAAAAGGGATTCCTCATAACTAATATTGTATCCTTAGTATAATTCTAAAAGACTAGAACTGGCCGTCGAGGTTGAAATCAATTGCCAAACACCAGCAATAGCATGTTTTTTTTTTGTTTTTAAGTCTAAAAATGGAACAGGAAGTTCACGAACATTTGGGTTCAAAAGTTCACGCCTCATTAAGACTTGTCAATGTCTTAACAGATGTTAGATCTTTATGTTAGATATCAAGTAGCAAAACCAATAACTAATTGGCTGAATATGTTTTTGTTAATTAATTTTCATGTCAATATTTTGTCTCCAAACATTCATTAAGATAGGAGTCACTACTATTGTCAATTCTATTTAATAGTTTTTTTTCAATTCATTTGTTAGCATTTTCACCTTTTGTTTTCCAGCATAGTTTTTGTGCCAAAGAAAAAAAAGTTTTGTTCATATGTAAACAAACTCTTGTAACAGATACCGAGCAGGGTCCTGAAGCATCTCATTTCCATGGCGTTTATCTTACTTTCCAGCTCCACTGTTACTGTCCATGACTCGCAATGACCAATGAGCGCATCAGCCTGATTTTGGTGATGAGGGCTAAGTTCTTGTCTTTCCATATTGTCTTGAGCCGCTTTAGTGATGTTGTTGTCTGGGCAATCCTGGACATTACTTCTGGTTTCGAGCCCTCTTCGGATACAATAGCTCCTAGGTAGGCTACTTGAAACTGCTGTTTCCAAACTCTGCCCACCAATCTTGATCTGCGTGGTGATGCCGCTGGTGTTACTAGTCATTAATTTAGTTTTTTCGGCACTGATTTGCATGCCATAGGATGCGGAAGTTTTGTCCAGTCGCTCCACTAGATTGGCTAATTCTTCCTCACTCCCGGCGAGTCCATCTATATCATCTGCGAATCGAAGGTTGGTGATCCTTCTGTCATTTATGCTGATTGTCCCTTCATGATCCTCTAGTGCATCTGACATGATTCTCTCCAGGAAGATGTTGAACAGTGTTGGCGAAAGCAAACATCCTTGTCGTACTCCAACGGTCGTCCTAAACCAATCTCCAATGTTGTTGCTGAAGAAGACTGCACTGGTGGCCCTGTCATAGAGGCTACATATCAGCATTGTCAGGTTGTCATTAATGTTGTAATGTTTCATGGTTGCCCATTGGGCTGCGTGCCAGACCCTGTCGAATGCTTTTTTAAAATCAACAAATATATGGTACAAGTGTTGTTGATGTTGCGCGTGCCTCTCACAGAGTATTCGCAGGTTAAAGATCTGCTCTGTGGTACTACGTGCCTGCCTGCTCTTCCGCAATAATTCTTTCAGCATAAGGTCTGAGTCGGCTTAAAATTATTTTGAGCATGACCTTGCTTGGGTGGCTTATTAGGCTGATGGTGCGGTAGTTCTGGCATTGCTGAAGGTTGCCTTTCTTTGGGAGGGTGATGATGAGCGACTGAGTCCATGGTTTAGGCCATTCTCCAGTTATCCATATTTTATTGCAAATGTTCAATAATACATTTACCATGGCTTCGGTATCTGTTACAAAGACCATATCTCCAACGAACAGATAAGAAAAAGAATACAACAGGAAATTGGAAAGTACGAAGACCTGCTGGCCACAGCCAAGAAAAGAAAACTGGAATGGTATGGCCACTGCTAGTATGCACTAACATGGTCAAAGGGAAATGACTCAGGAAAGTCAATAGTATAGTACAAGAGTTATGGGCACTGGGAAGATTGTCAATGTCACAATCTAGTTTGTTCTACTGCGTCGTAGCTTTATAAAGAATGCTTTGCACGTTTTTCATGTGAGGCTTGCTTGACTGGGCAAGGCTGATCACGGGGTAAAAGACCGGAGGAAAGTCAGTCGACTCAAATATCTAGAAGCGTATAGACGTATACGTTAGACTCGTAATTCTACTACATTTTATCAGAATACTAATTCATTTCTTGGACTTATATTATATTATATGATTCATTGGATATTACATGTGATTGTTGGATGTACTGTGAATAAGGTATTGTGAGTAATAATAAATAGATATATATTGCTGCGAAGATTTGAATTATCAAGTGTGTTAAACGTACTGTGAAAATAATATTAAAGAAACATTTAACTCAATCAACTCAATCAACTCATGATTCTATTAGCCTACGAAGAACACTAATAATTAAAATAGAATCAATAACAGTGGTGGCAGCCTGGTAAAAAGAAGAGATTATGGTGCAGCGAGTGCTGGCGATTGAAAAAATCATTATCGAGTCGTAAATTTGACATTTTTATAAACCATACCATATGGTCTGAGCAGCATACCAGTTTTTAACTGAAGTCTGAGTCCGACATAAATAAATATACTAATTTTTCATCTGAGCAACATATTAGCTCTATGATTTCAAGAGAAAATTCATGGATTGAATTTTTCTTAATGTAGTACAAATGGATAAAAAAATGTACTAATATATCTAAAGGAATACACCGGACAAAATTTTCGGAACCGGATGTAAAGTTAAAAAATATCATGTTGACAACTAATAAATATTCAATGTGGTTTATTATCGTCATCGGAATGTAATGAACTGATGCAGGTTGGTGAACATTAATAACGAAACTCTTCCTGTCGTAACTAAATTCGTGATGTTGACATGTTCTCTACATGTTGAAGCCTAAGACTACCAATACTCGTTTCAATCCTGAACTATCTGATGTGCTTACCGAATCTGAGGTGTACCGAAACTATCTGATGTGCTTACCGAATCTGAAGTGTACCGAAACTATCTGATGTGCTTACCGAATCTGAAGTGTACCGAAACTATCTGATGTGCTTACCGAAACTATACCGAATCTGAATTTAAGAAAAACTATTGACTTTAAAGTTAAATATTAGTATGTGTACCAAAAGACTTTTGACATTTATAATGGTATACATTTTTTAATTCTGGGTTTTATTTAACCTAAATCTGGATTATTCTCAAGAAACTTCAATTTATTGTGATTTCATACTGGATTATTAGTTAAGTAATTGTGTATTTCGAACAAGGATTTACAAACACTTTAATTACTTCATATTTTCTCAAACTTAATAATCCTAATGTTTATTATTATGCATGTCTACATGTCATATTGCTATATGTATTAATGGGCTTGGAGGTGGTAGTTTAGCATATATCTCTCAATTTCTAAATCTTACTCTGTCTGTACTCTACTTCTGTTTCTTACAGAGAGATACATGTTAAATGATTCTTTGATAGGGTAATTTCTGTTAGCTGTATTGACTTGTTTGTTTTTGTTCAAATATTGAAGTAAAATTATTGTCTTTGTCAATGTTGATAAATATTGTGATTCTAGTGTGAACATTTCCTCTATCACTGTTGTCCATGCAGCATTTGTGTCCTTAATTAAGATTGTGTTGTGTTTCATTTATTTTAGTTATACATAATTGTTGTGTTGTGTTTCATTTATTTTAGTTATACATAATTGTTGTTTTGTTTTGTTTTTTAAATATAATTAATATTATTGGTTCAAGATAACCACTATTATTTCTGATAGATTCTTGATAGAAACAATAACTATCAATTGTTTATAAATATAATTTATGCAAAGGTCAATATTTATGTACACACTATAGAAAATAGTAAATAAGGCATTTTTACAAATATAATAATTGACAATAGTCAACATTTACATACAAGTAAAGTAAATTGAAAAATAAGAAGAGAAAATAATTTATCAATCAAAATATTATGCTTTGCATTGTTCCAATTCCAAAATGCTTTCAATTATAATAGCATAGTGAATAGAAATAATAGTATTACAAGTGTTTAGCTTCAACTTAATAATACATGGTCTACATAATAATTATAAGAATTACATTGTGAATGTCCACTCTATAAATAATAATAAATAATAGCATTGTCCTGTACATAATAATATTTTATTGTTAATGATCAAGAATTAAATATGGATGTAAAAGTTAAATTAATGTATGAAGAAGCTAAAGCTTTAGCTAAGGAATTTGAAATAACAGAAAAAAAAGAATTGCAAGAATTTATAGAAAAGAAAGTAAAAGAGTTAAAAAAGGAATTATCTGATAAAGAAAGAGATGAGCGTGCAGAAAGTAGGTCACATGAACTTAAACAAAAAGAATTAGACAATGAACTTAAACAAAAAGAATTAGAATTAGAACTTAAACAAAAAGAAATACAATTAAAACTAGACCATGAATTAGAACTAGCTAAATTGCAACAAAATAAGGTTGAGCATTCAACTAATTCATCTAATAAACATGGCGTTAGATTTAAAATGCCACCATTTGATGTAAAAGAAAAATTTTTAGATTTTCTAACTCTCTTTGAAACAACATGTAAAGGGTATAACATTCCGCAATCGGAATGGTATATTCATTTAATTCCTCAATTGAAAGACAAAGGAAGGGAAGCATTAGCTCATATTGATAAAGAGATTACTGATTACACAATAATTAGAGAACAGTTGATAAAAATTTTTATCCATTCAGAGGACTATTATAGACAAAAATTTCATTCTTTTTTATTAACTGATAAAATAGAACCAAGAGCTTTTGTCTCTGAAGTTAAATCATTCTTATTAACTTGGTTAGAACTAATCAAAATAGACACAAAAAATCCCAATGAAATTATTGAGATGGTAGTAGTAGATAAAGTGTTACAAATGGCTTCCAAACCTTTGTTTACACATATTATGGAGAGGAAAGTAAGAAATATTGAAAATTTAATAGATGCTATCTCCAATTTTAAAGATAGTAATCCCAATGTAGAACTTACTAAACAGACTCAAACAGTAAATACCATGCAAAATAGAAGACATAGGAGCTATTCACCTCCTAGAACAAATAGTCAATATGGTAGAAGACAAAACTATGGTAATGAAACAAATACAAACAGACAAAATCTTAGATGTCAATTTTGTAATCGTTATGGACATATAGACAGATTTTGTGGTTTCAGAATAAAATATGTAAGTAACAGGTATAGACAAAATGAAAATAGCCAAAATAATCAAAATTTTCAAAACAAAAACTTTACAAGACAGAATTTTCCACAAGGAAATCAAAATCAAAACTTTACAAGAAGGAATTTTCCACAAGGAAATCAAAATCAAAACTTTACAAGATTGAATTTTCCACAAGGAAATTCTACAAATCAGCATGTTACCAATCCAAATTCTGAAAATCAAAATTTTCAGAATAGAAATAAAGGCAATACAAATAATCCTACTACTCACAGAAACAATGTAATATTTGAGAATAAAGGTCAACTGATCTTATTCCCTGCGTATGTTGAGGGAATACGTACCTATTGTCTAAGGGATACTGGGTCATCTCTCACTTGTGTAGATGAGAGGATTATTCCTCCTCATAAAGCCAAAAATATCTTAAGGATAGAAACAATTAAACTAGGTAATGGATCTATGGTTAGTTGTCCAATCACTACCATACAAATTGATACTCCTTGGCTTACAGGAATTACTGAAGCAGCCATTTTGAAAAATTGTGTTGCTCCCCTGATAATAGGTAATACATATGGAGTAAAACAGGACAATAGTTTTGAAATATTTCAACAATGGATGGATCTTAAATCCACAGATTTAAACTTAAAACCTGTAATTTTGTTAGAAAATAATCAACTGGGAGATTTATCACAAGATGAATTCGGCCCTGCCTTGCAAACTGTCAGTTTTTTACAAACACTAGGCAAGTCAGACAGTAGCATTATTAATGACACACCTAATATAGATATACCTATAAACAAAGTGAAAGAAAATCTAATGCCTAAATGGAATGGTACAGAGAAATTGAATCAATATATTGAAAGGTTTGAAGAACAATGTGAAATAAATATTATACCTAAACAATTGCATGCCATAGCACTGTGCAAACATTTAGAAAATCACAAAGCAATATACAATATTGCAGAGAAAGAAATCAATGACTTTCAAACATTGAAAACAAACATTTTAGCATATATTGATACTACTCAAAAGAAAACTGAAACACAAATG
This sequence comes from Anisus vortex, assembly GCA_949126835.1. Taxonomy (NCBI): domain Eukaryota; kingdom Metazoa; phylum Mollusca; class Gastropoda; family Planorbidae; genus Anisus; species Anisus vortex. The sequence goes on along the minus strand of OX421497.1, from coordinate 20,615,443 downwards.
AAAAAACGTGAACAGATTAGCTTAAATAGTATGCCTTTTGATGAACAAACTTTAAAAAATGAACAAAAACAAGATGAGTATGTAAACAAAATTGTGTCACAACTTGGTAAATAAAATTTTAAACAAGGACAAATGAAATTAATTAATGGAATTCTTTGTAGGATAGAAACAAAAACTAATATAACTCAAATAGTTGTGCCAAAATCTTTGACAGTGCAAATAATGAAAATTTCCCATGATAATGCATTAGCAGGTCACTTAAGTACAAAAAAAACTTGTAACAAAATCAAAAACAACTTCTGGTGGCCCAATTTAGAAAAGGATTTGAAAACGTACATAAAAAGTTGTTCAACATGTCTGATACATAATCAGAAAAATTCAAAACATAAAGCACCTTTACAAAAAACAGATACAGTAGACAAACCTTTTGTAAAGATAGCCATTGATATTATTGGACCTATGAAAGAAGCTAGGAATTCAAAAGCTAAATTTGCATTAACACTCATAGATATGGGTAGTAGATGGGTGGAAGTAATCCCTCTAAGAGAAATAACCGCAGATAGAGTATGTAACTCACTATTGCCAATATTCTGCAGATTTGGATTTCCTAAAACTATATTAAGTGATAATGGTACCCAATTCAAATCCAAATTGACTCAAGCTTTTACTAAAATGCTCAACATAACACAAATTTTTAGTTCAATCTACCACCCAGAGTCAAATGGTATGGTTGAAAGGGCAAATCAAACTATAAAACAAATGTTAGCTAAGGTTTGCGAAGAACACCCTTATGAATGGGATGAATTCCTACCAGCCATTCTCTTTGCTTATAGACAGGCAAAGCATGAAAGCACTGGTTACTCACCTTTTGAGTTAATCTTTGGTAAAAATGCCAATGGTCCATTAGAGAATTTTAAAGCAGAATTACTAAAAATCAAAGAAACAAAAATGTCACCTTTTGATCTAATAAATAAGACAGAAAAACATATGCAAGCAGCATATCAATTTGCTGTGGAAAAAAAAAAAGAAATTAAAGAAAAAACCATACTTAGAGAAAACATGAATAAAAACTTAAGAAAGTTAGAAATAGGAAACAAAGTACTTGTATATCTACCCATTGGTTCTGGTAATACCATGGAATGGAAAGGTCCTTATGACATTATACATAAATTGTCAGATGTTACATATAAAATTGACATAAATGGTAGTGAAAAAATTGTTCACATCAACAATTTAAGACATTATGAAGAAAGCAATATAGTTGATACTACATCAAAAACCAATGACAAAATAGAAAACAACAATGTTATCATCGTTGAAGATGAAAATATTAAAGACATTCCAAGTAATGTTAACTACTTGTGTGGCATGACCGCAAATACAACTAATGAATTAGAGCAAATTAACTTAGATCATATTCAAAGTGTAGAAACTAAAAATAAAATTGTAAAAATATTAAACAAATTTAAAGATACAATCACAGAAACACCTGGTTTGACTAATGTCATTGAACATAGAATAGAATTAACTGACAAAAAAGAGTTTAGATCAAAAGCTTATAGAATTCCACAAATGCTAGTTGACAGAGTGGATAAAGAATTAGACCAATTAATTGAAAATAAGATTATAAACAAATCTATGTCTCAATACTCTTCACCAATGGTAATAGTAAGAAAAAAAATGGTTCAATTAGACTTTGCTGTGACTATCGCAAATTAAATAAAATCACAAAAATTGATCAAGAAGGGTTACCTAACATAGACAATATCATCAATACTATGGCAACTGGGAAAATATTTTCCACTATAGACTTGACCAGAGGTTTTTGGCAAGTACCTCTAGATAAAAATTCTAAAGATTACGCAGCTTTTATCACACATAGAGGTGTGTTTAACTGGAATGTAATGCCATTTGGTCTCATAAATAGTACTGCAACTTTCACTAAATTAATGAGAAAAATTCTTCCTCAAAGAAACAACATAATTCACTATGTGGATGATGTATGTATATATACAGAAACTTGGGATGAACACTTGACTATTTTAGAAGAAGTCTTACAAATACTAAAAGATAACAATTTAACTGTATCCCCAACTAAATTAAAGATAGGACAAACAGAAATTGAATTTCTGGGACATACTTTTTCTAATGGCCAAGTCAAGCCAACAGAACAATTACACAAAAAGATCTTAGAAATAAAGACACCTAAAACTAAGAAAGAAGTTAGAGCACTCTTAGGTTTATTCAATTATTACAGCAAGTTTATTCCAAAATACAGTCAAATAGTTAGACCTATTATAGATCTTACAAAAAAATATCAGCCAAATTATGTAAATTGGAATAATGAATGTGAACAATCATTCAGACAACTAGTTAATGAGTTTTCTAAAGAACCAATTCTGGAAACTATTCAGAAAAATGATGAAATTATTTTAGCCTGTGATGCATCAAAAATAGGACTAGGTGCTTGTATTTTTAAGAAAGTAATGATAGATTCAGAAATGGTGTACAAACCAGCATTCTATATAAGCCGTGCATTAACTAATAGTGAAAAAAATTTCAGTATATTGGAATTGGAAGGTTTATGCATAGCTTATGCTGTATTGAAATTTCAATACTATTTGTTAGGACGTAAGTTTACAATTCTCACAGATCACAAACCATTAGTAAATTTTAATGTGTCAAATGTAAATAACAAACGCATAAACAAATATGCATTATTACTATCTGATTATCAGTTTCAGATCAAAAGCATAGTTGGAAAAGATAATCATTTGCCAGATGTGTTATCAAGATTATCCATTTATATCCCAGATATTGAATAGACAATACTGAAAGATAATTGTCTAGGACTAATGTAAAACTTGAGACTTCAGATTTTTGGTCTCATAGTTAATAAAATGGTGTATAACTTCTGTAAGACACCGATGTAAAGTGTTTTTATGATGATTATTTATGTTTTTATGATGATTATTTATGTTTTTTGTACTATGATTACATGAATATTACATGACTTAATTAGATACGTTAACTATTGATATGCAACTAAATATTTCATTGATTTTGTAACAATAATTTATGTTCCCTATATATGTAATTATGCAAAAATAATAATGAATTATTATTTTTTTCCGGGAGGGGTGAGTAATGCTAGTATGCACTAACATGGTCAAAGGGAAATGACTCAGGAAAGTCAATAGTATAGTACAAGAGTTATGGGCACTGGGAAGATTGTCAATGTCACAATCTAGTTTGTTCTACTGCGTCGTAGCTTTATAAAGAATGCTTTGCACGTTTTTCATGTGAGGCTTGCTTGACTGGGCAAGGCTGATCACGGGGTAAAAGACCGGAGGAAAGTCAGTCGACTCAAATATCTAGAAGCGTATAGACGTATACGTTAGACTCGTAATTCTACTACATTTTATTAGAATACTAATTCATTTCTTGGACTTATATTATATTATATGATTCATTGGATATTACATGTGATTGTTGGATGTACTGTGAATAAGGTATTGTGAGTAATAATAAATAGATATATATTGCTGCGAAGATTTGAATTATCAAGTGTGTTAAACGTACTGTGAAAATAATATTAAAGAAACATTTAACTCAATCAACTCAATCAACTCATGATTCTATTAGCCTACGAAGAACACTAATAATTAAAATAGAATCAATAACAGCCACGTCACCAGAACCAACGGGCTTGCAAAGACCATCCTGCAGGGTACCACCAGAGGAGGCAGAAAGAGAGGAAGACCAAAGAAACGTTGGGAAGATAATATCAGGGAATGGACAGGTACAAAGCTGTGCGAGGCAATGAGAACGGCTGAGAGACGGGAGGAATGGAGGAGGCTGGTTTACATGTCATCTGTGGCGCCCCAACGGTCTAACAGACTACGGGATATGTAGGTACGATGTAGGTAGGTAAACAAACTAATTAAAAAAAGTTATAGGCCTACTATTATTATATTGACAATATATTGTCCATTTCATTTATTTTAACTCAATTTCTGATGATAAATTTAAAATAATTTGTACATTTTTTATTAAAAATTCATTTATACATTTTTAATGACTTTCATACAATTTATATTATCTTAAATTGATATGCAATAATATAATTCATTGATAAAGTAACAAAATATTGGTAAGAAATTAAATTTTAACATTTTTGTAAAGCTCATTAAAAGTTGTTCAAAGGAAACAATTACATAGGCTTATAAATACAGATGAACTTAAAGCCTTCAATGGTTGAGCAATAATAAGTTTGAATAAATTAAAAATCAACTTCAACAATCTTTAATCATAATTAATATATAAACCTTGGCATCCATAATTTTAATTTAAATGTGATTATGATGAACTTATTATTAAATATTGATATTAACCTGTTTAAGATTTATTATTTCAAACCTAAACATTTAGCTATAGATGGCCTACACAAAATTCTTATTGCAAAAAAAAAAGGCATGCCCTAGAAGTGAGATCTTAAAAAAGTAAAATATAAGACTAAAATGTCACATGTTGTCACGGTCCTGGACGCAACCATGACTTATTAGCACTAATTAATGTAGTTAGATAGTAGTGTAGAACGTAAGATCATAGATTAGCGTAAGTTTGGGATAGAAAAGAGGAGAATAGTCTGACGTCATAACACATCTCTCTCTCACGCAACTGTAACTCTCCAGCCACCCTTCAACACCTTTCCCCAACCTTCACAACATTCTATTATTTCCCAATTCAGAGATTACTAACTAAATGCTGCCGAAATGGTACTCAATTTTGGATGAATGAGAGTGTATATGTCAGTTATGTGAAACCTACAATGTATATATTTATATCATGTCTTCGATTATTAATTCATGTTGTTATTTGAATATGTTTATACGGATATCACTTTAGTAACTATTAATTCATATTGCTAATTCAACATACATGTATATAGGCATTATGTCATTCGACTCCTCGCTTAACCCCCACCTCCCCCCCTTTCCGTGCTCTCCCCTGCCACCCTCTTATCTCCCCTTCACCTACCCAACTCACGGGGCAGCGGCATGTTAGTTAATCCCGTTGTTCCGCTGGCTCCTGAGAAACTGACCAGAGGAGCCGTTTCACACATATATAACACTTGTCGGGGAAGTTTGACCGCTGACCATTTGACATAGAGATATTAAGTCCCCTGTAGGGAAGATGAATCATTTCCCCTCTCCTCTGTTCCCCTACCACCCCGCTTGTTAGATGTATTAATTGCTTTCATCTACACCCCCACCCCGTCTACACTCTCCCCCCTCCCCCCTCCCCCCTCTAGTGAGTCATCCCTTTACACAGAAATATCTTCGAACTAGCCAATCGGAACCATATCTAAATCTAAATTAAGGAAGTTAGCCAACCAAATTGAGCCAGACCACGCGATTTAGAGTCGCATGGACGCGAGCGCAAAAACTTAGAAGTCAGTCTTGGCTTGGCGCTCGGCCTGTAAACTTAAAAACCTTGGCCCTGTACATTTCTACTCGTATATTAGACCCCCCCCCCCCCACATGTTTAGACTCTAGATTTCGACGAGTAATAGAGGTTTCACAGTGTAGTTGTGTAACTTAATGATAGACTACATGACAATACCATACGCTAGTGTTAGCTATTACTGTATCGATTCGTGTATATTTCCCCATTGGATTACTGAATGACAATAAACATTATAACCATCACCAGAGATTTGCTTGTGTACACCTTAGAACTGTTTGTGTGTGTATCTTATGTCATCTAACGAGCCAGGAGAGAACTAAACAATATTCCAGGTCGATTACAGCGTCGGCACATCATTTTCTTACGACAACAAGCCACAATAACCCCAATCGCTCACATCGCAATTCTGACACATGTCATTAAAATAACCAATGGAAATAGGATATACAGACAAATCCATTTATTAGAAAAAATTAATAATGATTTTATTGTATAAACAAATTGTATTTAACAAAATAAACTAGTCTAACTTTATTATGTAAAAACTCCTAGTAAAAAAATAAATAAATAAAATGTATGTTTTTTACAAACAACAGTTCCATCTCAAGCTTTTACAATGTTCAGATAAACATAAAAATAAAACACTTTTCTTATCCCATATTTATGAACAACTGCACACAGAAAGCCTGAACAAACTAAGAAAACCAGTAACTTAACATCATTTAAAACACTAATCAAAATGCAAGACTAGACGCAAACACTGATCAAAGTAGGACGCAATAATCTTCTGTATAGAAGGAGTGTCTGTAACATACATGATAAGCACAAGCACATACATTTAAATCGTGATCATTATCACTAGTTTTCTTTTTTTTTTTTACTTAGTAATACTTAGTGAAGCCGGCTGGTCCAGGTGAAGCCGGCTGGTCCAGCGGTTAGATCACCGGACTGTCAACCAAAAACCAACTGACAGGTCGCGGGTTCTAGCCCTGCCACCGGTGGATCCCTGTCGCCCTGCAGGAGTTTTGGGCCTAGTGGACGTAATAATCTTCTATCTAGAAGGAACGTCTGTAAAACTTATAAGATATAAGATACTTAGTATTCATATTTGGCATTGCATAAGGGATGTTACACTGAAGACAATTACTGTTATATTGTAAACAAACATAACATTGATTTAAGGATATATGAATGTTTCAAACAGCACAAATAATCTATGATATGATATTAGGCCTATTAATAATATTAAGTCTTGAGACAAAATTGTCAGGAGCGCCCTTCATGCTGCACCCATTTTTTAAAATTCATATTGTCAAAAGATGGCTAGAAAATATGGAAACAAAAGATGATAGCTTGAATGTATCGTTAGCTGGTGTGTGGATAAATGGATAGATGGATATTCATAAAGTTTTAAGTTATAAGAGAGAGAGAGAGAAAGAGGGAGCTAATATGAAAAACGTTCAAATGAATGAATATCTTCCCAAATAAATATTTCTATGTAAAATGTTTAACTAAATTAACATTAACATGTGAAATCAGGGGACATGACTGCTCTATTTCACAGGGTTAAAAAAATTTCAGGAGTTTTCTATCTTGTTTCACCAATTACATTTATTGATACTCTATTAAAACAGATAGGATGTTTTTATAATAACGACAAAACGTAACCAAGACTTAAATAAAATATTCAATTATAATAAATTGATTTTGTTTGTTCTCGTGTAATGTTATATTATGTAATTCTATAAACCTAAAACTTTATTTGAAAAATATAAACAACCTGACCTACGGTACCAGCGCATTTGGTATTGAAACTTTAACATCAATTTAACTTTTTCTCTAGTTGAATACTAGCCTACTAGTTGTTCAACTAATTAAACAGAAATATTAATTTAGGCTTTCACCGATAATTTTTTTTTTGTTCTTAGTTTTAGTTCACATTATTATGGGTCTTTATATTTGTATTGATTAAATGGAATTAGGCCTACTCGCCTTTAGTTCATAATACAGCTGGTGGATAACGTTAGCGTCATTACTACCATTACTACGGACATTATTATAATAGTGTAGCAAGAGTGACCGTTATTTACAGTTTTTACCACACGTGCGATTTGGCATTATGGTTAGTTCACCGGACTGTCAACCAAAAAACCAACTGACAGGTCGCGGGTTCTAGCCCTGCCATCGACGGATCCCTGCCGCCCTGCAGGAGTTTTGGGCCTAGTGGACGTAATAATCTTCTATCTAGAAGAAACGTCTGTAAATTTAAGAAACCTAGAGGCTACCGTAATTATAAATAAACTAAAAGGAGACGTAACAAAGTCAAATAAAACCACAAAGTGCTTTAAGTGAAAAACAATTTTTATTTATAAAATAATTTTTAATATCGAAGCATCACCATCGAACCAGACCAAATGTTCCATAATTATTATATATATATAGGCCTAATAATTAATTAGGGAAAATAGGCTATAGGCCTATAAGGCATAAGCCTACATTAATTTGATATATTATGATACAGTAGGGGGTAGGCCTATTTTGCAATGAAGCTACTCCCCAAAATTGTTATCATGTAGGCCTAAAAAAATATCTAGATCTATCTATGTATATTAAAATATTATATAGCCAATATTGCTTACTTGCTTAATTCCTTTGGTTCCTTGTGGAACATAGGGCCTCCGCAACAGCTCTCCAGCGCACTCGATTCTGGGCAGCCTTTTTTAGTTCACCCCATGACAGGTTGCAGCTTGCCATTTCCTCCTCACAGGAGCGTCTCCAGGTGGTCTTCGGGCGACCAACCCGTCTTTTTCCTTGGGGGTTCCACTGCAGAGCCTGTCGCGTGATGTCCTGTGGGGGCTTCCGTAAGGTGTGCCCAATCCACCGCCACTTTCTCCTGGCGATCTGCTGTTCGAGGGGATCCTGATTTGTTCTTCGCCACAAGTCGGTGTTCTTTACTTTTTCTGTCCACCGAATCTTTAATATGTTGCGGAGGCAGACATTAACAAAGGTTTGAAGCTTATTGCTCAGAGTGTTGGTGACTCTCCAGGTCTCTGATCCATAGAGAAGCACTGCCTTTACATTGGTGTTGAAAATTCGCAGTTTGTTTCGGATAGACAGGGCTGTTGACCTCCAGACTGGTCTCAGGGTGATGAAGGCATGTCTTGCTTTCCCTATTCTGGCTTTGATGTCTTCGTCCGAGCCACCTGTTGCTGAGACTATACTGCCCAGGTATGTAAAAGAGGTGACTTCTTTCAACTCAGTGTCTCCAACCTTAATTGGTTTTTCTTGTTTCTTAAAGAGGGTCATCGTTTCTGTCTTCTCCAAGTTGATCTGCAGTCCGGTCTTGGATGCTTCTTGGGCCAGGTTATCTGTTTTTTGTTGCATGTGCTGGTTCTTCTGGGACATTAGGCACAGGTCATCCACAAAGTCCAGGTCTTCAAGGAACTGGTTTAGTGTCCACTGGATCCCAGTTTTTCCAGTTTTAAGTTGTTTGGCGCATCACCCAGTCAACCACTAAAAGAAAGATCATTGGGGAAAGCATGCATCCTTGCCTGACTCCTGTTTTAACCTCAAATTCCTCTGTCAATTTGCCGCTATGGATAACTTGACAGGTCGCCCCTTCGTGAAGCTCTTGTATTAGGGTGATCAGTGTATGAGGGATTCCATAGTGGTGGAGAAGCTGCCAAATAGTATCTCTATCAACACTGTCAAAGGCTTGGCGAAAGTCGATGAAATTTAAATATAGGGTTGACTGCCACTCTAGGGATTGCTCGATAATGATTCGATAGCCAATATTACGAGCTTATTATTTTGTTTCTGCAACAATTAATAATATATATAGCTCAGTGAATTAATTATATTTATTTAAACATTTTTACCCGAGAGCTTGATTAGTACATCCGATGTAAATATACAACTGCGTGGGCAACACAAGTCACAAATTATATTATAGACAAAACTACATAGATCTAGTCTAGTTAGTTGATCGATTGCTAGTAAGTTACAACTACATTCTTAGTCTTGACCACAAAAAGTTTTAAAGGATAATATTTCAACAAAATCATTGTAATTAATGCCATTAATGGCTATAACTCTATAACTGACTAATTATTAGGCGTAACTTAGTCTTAGGCTAAGTACGACTTAGGAGGGCTAAACTTTGGTCCAAAGTTTGGTTGGTTTAACTGCCTCACGATACGGAATTTTTTTAAGTCCCTATATTCCTATATTATATAGTATATAGTAACGAAGTGGCTATTCGGACCCGATAGACTTAGTGATAAATATGGTTGTAATACTAATAGATAGACACTATAGTATAGTATAGTGATATAGTGTATAGCACTATAACTATAGTATGTCATGTCGTCTATGTAAATGTAAACTATATTTGTTATGCAGGGGTGATGAAGTCATCTTTCTTAATCTTAGCTCCAACCTCTTTCTGAGGCTAGGGTAAGCCCTCCTATGACCTATGCTGATGCTAGCCGCCTATGCCTATAGACTATAGGTATAAGGACAGGGAGGTTGCATATTTAGGTCTACTTGCTCCATTTGTCTTCAAACAAAATCGAATATACATTTGTTTGACCTTGGCAGCGTTAGCTAGAGCACTATAGTCTGCAGTAAAGTTAAGTAAAAGTACCAGTTACCAGTAAGTAAAGTATCCCGTCTGACCATATTGATCCATAGGGCCACACAATCTCCTAGTATGCTGTGGCCACAAAAACGCTAAAATGTAGGCCTACAGTCTGTCCTGAAAATACTCATTAAGTCTTAAAAAAAACAAAAAGATATAAACGCGTAACAATGCAAAACAATAATTTTTTTTCTCTTAATAATAGCTTTTGTATTTAGAAAAAATCATATAAGACATTTAAAAAAAAAATGATTTTAAATGATTCTCACTGTTGTCCTACACTATAATTTTCACTGATACGACTCAGAATGTAGTTTAGTATCAAAATAATGATTTGAGCGAAACATTACTACATTTTCAAAATGGCGTTTAAGCGACAACATGAAAATCAAAACGAGCGCGATAAAGAGGAAAAGACTTATAGTTTTTGTCTGAAAAAACTCTATAAATGTTTTTGCAAGGAATGCACATTTTTTTTTTTAGACGAATGGACTCAAAATATTTCAAATAAGACACATTGGGGATATTGCAGATAAAAACAAAAGGTTCAAAAAGCAAACAAATGAATGTGGTTCCCCCCCAAAATAGTGGATTAATTTTTCAATTTCACCACCCTCCACTATTTAATAATAGCTTGATGACAATTTAGATGTAACTAGCGGCAAGTGATGTTAGTTGATAGAATAACAGAATCAAGACTTCTCACGAGTGATTTAGTAGCATGTTTAATAAATCATGTTCAAAAACGTAATAAAAGTTTAAAAAGTATAGACACTAGACTGTGACTAGACAGTATAGATTAAAGATTTCAATGTGGTCGTTAAAAAAAAAAGTTACGGCCTATATTTTCAATACCGTACCTTTTAATAAGCACTTAATTTAATGAAAGATTATTTATACAGTTAATTATTTTAATTATCGAGTTATTAAATACTAATCCCAGGTTTGTTACCCATTTTTATGTCTTGTCCCTCCTTTTTTATGTTTTTGTTACCCATTTTTGTACTCGAGGGGTAGGCATGTATGCACATGAATGCCCTTACTTAAAGCAAACACATTCCCTCAAGGCTGCCTTTTAACCAAGACATGAGGACGTGACTGTACACCCTTCCTGCCATCGCACCACGCCCCACACGCGGTGGGGGGGGGGTACCAGAACTTGTCATGACAGTCCACCACGAGTATTCTAAGCATAATTATACTAAAGGGGTAAGTAATAGGGCTGGGCATTGTGCTGGACACATTATCCCCTTGTACACAGTGGCCACTTGTGAATGTGGGTTTACTTGCCTTATAGGTCAAATCGGTCTGACATGGATACTTGTAGGGAAAAAATATGGGACATGGTGATCTTATTGCAGCACAGATTGTTGTTTAAAATATGGGACATGGTGATCTTACTGCAGCACAGATTGTTGTTTTAAATATGGGACATGGTGATCTTACTGCAGCACAGATTGTTGTTTTAAATATGGGACATGGTGATCTTACTGCAGCACAGATTGTTGTTTTAAATATGGGACATGGTGATCTTATTGCAGCACAGATTGTTGTTTTAAATATGGGACATGGTGATTTTATTGCAGCACAGATTGTTGTTTTAAAGGTGTCAGATTTCATTTGTGGGGAGTTGGGAGGGGGGGGGGGTAGTCAAGGTGGCTAGGCATTGTGTCGGACACAATATCCCTGTATGCTGTAGTCACAAAAACTAGTTAACCTCTACTTCACTTGCCCAAAAGACCTAAATGATCTGAATGGGCTTTTTTCTATTTTACTTTTATGCTGCAGAAAACTAACAGAGAAGTGCTACCTTAACTAAATATACTTTTAAAAAAATGATGATTACTTTTAATATGTCCAATTGATGCCCACATGATTGCTAAACAATAATTTCTATAAAAAAAAATTTTTTCTACTTCACAGCATTACCCCTAGTAAAAATGGGACGCTACAGAAGGAAGAAGATGCACAAGGGAGACAAACCTCTCAAGGAAAAGTACAGGACGAGGCATCGTACACGTGACATAGATCAGATTCATGAAGACATGAAGAGTCCAGAGCCTTTACTAAAACAGACAGTTGACTTGGATAAACCTGGTGCTGCTCAGTTCTACTGCCTGACTTGTGCGTAAGTATGCACCACCATGTATGTTTGTCTTCAGAATGGTCTTAGAAGCTTAAGAAATTTTGTTAGCATATTTTTTTAAACCAATATGTTTATTCATTTCAGAAAATATTTCATTAACCAGACAGCCCTAAATGATCACTTTAAAACCAAGCCACACAAAAGAAGGTTTGCAGCACATTTTTTACAAATATATTTCTTATAGTCTACCAAATATTTGTATATTGGTCTTTACATTGTGTCTAGTTGATTATTTAGTTGATGCAAGAATGTTTTTTTGAAATATTTACGCAGACTAAAAGCACTAGAAACAGAACCATACACGCAAGAAGAAGCTGACAGAGCAGCTGGAATGGGCTCTTATGTGGCACCTAAAAAACTACAGGTTGTTTCTCAGGACAAAATATCAAATGATGGAAATGAAATCATGAAACCGGTTTAACCTCATGACCTTGGCTGTATGTGAGTGTGCATGGTTGTTTGAAAGTACTGTTTGCAGAGAAAAATTAGTTTAAATAAATTTTAATCACAAAATGTCTGATCGTTTTTTTCTTTAAAAAATTATGTGTTTAGTGAGTATTTTGATAGTTTGTTGTAAATTTATTACTAAAATTTTTAATTAAAAAGTTGTTTTATTGAATACATATTAATTGGAAAAGAAAAAATAGTCTTTCAGAATATTTAGTCTATAAATGCACTTCCACCAATTTTCTCCAAACCTGAAGTCAACTACCATGGGTAGACATAAGACACTTGCCCTAAACAAGATGTTCACCAGGATTTAGCTCATTACTTATTCAGATTTATTTTTTGTGTGCACCTACTTCACTTTCTTGTTTTTTACATTCAAATGGCAAACTGAAACATTTTACAATAAAGAATTCTCACAGGTTGTATTAAACATAAGCATCAAGATAGAGTATTAAAGAATCCCCAAATGTTGACAATTATTTTATGCAAAATGTTTCTGTTTTCATTTGAAATATTCCTTAACCTAATGCTGAAATTAAGTTTAACTTTGGATGATGAATGATAACTTATACAAATAATTCTGGAGGTCTAAAATTATTAATCTAATAGGCTCCATTAGCTGATGTAAGATCATGACACAATTAAATGGTTCAACATCAAAGGTTTGGGGATATAATTATATAGAAATAGCTTTGCTAAAATATAAAATTCTATATAAAAGAAGAGTCTGTATATAAGATAGATGTTACCATGATACATTGTACCAGGTAGATTAGTTTGTTTGCATTGAGTTCTTATGAACATAACCAATACTCAAACAATTAATTTTACATGTTGAAAAATTTCAACTTTGTTTATCATTTTTTTTTCCGTTTTAACTACATCAAATATTTAATTTCTTTGTACATTTAATGATAAATTTCTGCGTTTTATGTTTGCTGTTTTTTATTAGCTAGAAGGTAGTCTTTTTCTGGTCTATATTTTATCTCGGTCCCATTCAGGGTTTTGCATATTGATAATTAGGATTATTTCCAAAGACTTATTTTCTGAATTATTTACTTGTTTCAAGAAAATAACTAAATATCAGCTTTTATTATTTCTTACTATAGACAAAATCAAGATAGCTTGTAAACAATTAAACAATAGTAAGAAAGCAAGTAAAATGAATGGTGATAAGGAAATTCCCTTGATCTTGTATTTGAAAGAATTGTGTATAGTTAATTTACTGTTTTATAAAACAACAGAACAAAGGGCATACAGTTTTTTTTTTCAGTTTATTTTCCAACAGCGACAAATGAATATACATGAACTAACCAATGTTGCACACACTGATAACACAAGTGTCGTCTGTTGGATGAATGTGTGACCTTTAACCTTCACATGGGTGAACCTTGACCTAAGACCCTGCTTTATGCACAAATAGTTTAAATTTCTAAATACTACAACTAATATCACAAAAGAAAAAGATCCTCTATACACCAAATGTTATACACAATTTTGAATTTCAAAATATTTGGTCCCTTCTTTTTTTTTTTGTTCAACTATTACAATTCTAAAAGCCTTGAAAATTTTTTTTCACTGATTTTAACCTAAACAGGATTTTAGTAACTCGTAGTTGCTAGGCAACAGTGAGTATTTACCCTGGTCTAAATTTATTTTTAAAGCACTGAATATTCAATACAGATGTTTTAGTAAACGAAGCATTCAAGCAGTTTAAAAAAGTGAAATAGTTTTTTAAAGATTCAATACATTTATTGAATTTTGTTCATTACTTTGATGAATCTATTAACATTAAATTTTAACTGTATTGTCAGCAAACTTGAGGTATATAGGTTTCAATTCTAGGACAAAAAATTTCTCTTTTTTTGTTCAGTTGACTTAGAAAATTACCTTATATATATTCTTTTTTTAAAGATATATGTAAACCACTAAGAGCAACTTTGGGCCTTCCTGTTTGCTTTTTGTGTATGGACCATTATAAGGGCATTGATTACCAATCAAAAATGACAAGCCAGCCTCAGTCAACAAATTGAGTACAAAGATGTTATAAAGAAAGAAAAAAAAACAAAGAAAAGAGGAGACCATCATTTCATTATCCACGAATACAATGATCACGATGTAATTCTCATACTGAGTAATGAACTCACAAGTAAATATTACAGCATAAAACATTAAACCATGGGGCAGACTAAACACTGGTTTAACAAAAAAACTAGAGAGAAAAAAAAGCTAAAAAATGAATATCACTGACCTATAAGTAAATAGTTTAAGTAGAATGTGTCAACAATTTTTTGTACATTGAAAATAATAACAAAAACCAATGGGAGCGTCCTTAAGAGAAAAATTTTCCTGCTTGTGACGTGATGTTAGATTTCATTTTCTGAAGCAGATAAAGAACAAAAGAGATATATAAATCAGTTTTTTTTTCTTCAAAGTAGAATCATGAAAGTTTCTTTTATAATTGTCTCACCTAAATTCTTAGAGCAACTACATTCATTTTCTAAAAAAATTTTTATAGTAAGGTACACATTTTAAAATATAAATATTGAAAAATGTTCTAAATATGGTTAATTTTTATATAATTAACTTTATGTTCAAGTGAAAAAAAATGCAAGTATATTTGGTCAGCTACCGGTACTAAAAATAAAGTGGAAAAAAACAAACAAAATAAAACTTAGACTTGTGATCACAGGAAATCACCAAAAAATACCATCACAAGAGAAAGAAATCACAGAACAAAGACATGACTAATGTAGAGCTAGTTGATACATTGAAATATGACTCTAGTTGATACATTCAAATATGACTATATACAAATGATCATCTTCTTAAAACACTAGAAGCAGCAGGTAGCTTTTTTTTCCCTTCTTTTTTTTGTTTTGTTTGATTCTGTCAAGTCCTTGAACATATTTTTTAAACTATGAAAACAACTATATGACTATATGGAAAACAAATATTTTGTCTCTGTAATTTCAAATGGGTTTCTTCTTTGAAAATCTATAAAAATAAAAACTAATACAAATATTAGGCGGCTTATTTATAACTGAGAAGTTATTACTGAGAAGTACTGTTTTACAATAACTTATATATTTTTTTTCTATAATTTTCTATTAATAAATTGGTTTCACAAGAAACAAAAAAATAACCACATGAACAATAAATACATAAATGCATTTATGTACATTAACAAGTCCACATTTGAAAGGAAATCCAAAAAGTTCAAATGTACAGAAGTAATTTTTATGGCTTTCAATTTGAAATAATTAGAAATAAATTGAAAATAAATTATTTGGAAGTAAAAGAAAAATGTTTTTAAGTATTGGTAGTTAATTAATAATTTTATCATCTGATAACCAGGAGTCTTTACAGGGTCTGAGTTCATGTCGTTGGCTACTTTGACTAAGACGAAGTACAAGTTCATTTCCAGAAAAAAAGGGGGAATAAAAAAAATGTAGAAGAAACTAAAAGAGCTAATAATTCCACCAGTCAGTTGAACATTTTAGTGCCTTACATTAAAATAATTCCACCAGTCAGTTGAACATTTTAGTGCCTTACATTAAAATAATTCCACCAGTCAGTTGAACATTTTAGTGCCTTACATTAAAATAATTCCACCAGTCAGTTGAACATTTTAGTGCCTTACATTAAAATAATTCCACCAGTCAGTTGAACATTTTAGTGCCTTACATTAAAATAATTCCACCAGTCAGTTGAACATTTTAGTGCCTTACATTAAAATAATTCCACCAGTCAGTTGAACATTTTAGTGCCTTACATTAAAATACATTGGAATAAATTAGGAGTGAAAATTGAACATTTAAAAATTTTTTTGACTGGTGAATTTCAATAGATGTAATTTTAGAAAAAAAATAAAAAGGTGCAGTCAAAATAAATATAAAAAAATTAATAAGTACATAGTTTTTTTAATTTTTTGTTATATCTCTTAAAAATCACAGCATTTGTAAATTTTTAAAGTGAATTTCTCACCAACGGTTTCATCTATTTGCTCTAAAATTGAAAACTTGTAGTAAAAATAGCACTACTAAATTGTTTTTAGAAAGTTTTCTTCACAGTACATTTTATTCTGATGAACTAACCTGGATCTTAACTATTCCCCAAAAACAATGAATAAATGCTAAATCTATAACTTAAGTTATATCTATTATATTTAAGAAGTTACATGAAAATTTAATTTAGCATATGATTCGGATATTACACTTGTATTTAGGATAAAGATATTATTGTGAAATCACTTTTTCACTTTAATTTTTTTTTATGTTAACTTTCTGACTGTTAACAGAATCAGCATTTGTTTTTTGTTTAACTTTTCTCTGGAACTTCTTGAAGTGTATGCCACTGTGCGATTGGTCGCCTTGGGTTGGCCAGCATGTCACTCCAGTGGCGCAGCTCGGTGCCTGATGAGTTGCATCCAAGGACACATCTGCCGATAGGCTCGGATGTTCCGATGCGATCGTAGTCAACCACCGTGATAATGAGTGTTACTTTCTGGAAGAGACAAAAAGGAAATAGAAAAACTAACATGATAAAATTGTTATTGATGGTTAGTATCTTTTCATTACCTTATCAGGCAACAATGAACTTGCTTAAATGTTGTTATAAATATAATTAACTTTGCAAAATGCCAGCAGAACTTTCCATAAATATATAAATATTTTCATGTTCATTGTAAATTTATTGCACAGTAACTTTGTTCATAATAAGGCATATTAATATAGACACATGTCTAAGAAAATATGAAGTAAAATCATTGCTTCATATTAAAATTTCCCTAACTTTATATCCAGAAATATAAGAATTTAAAAGGCATTTTAATCACATTGAGCTTTTGCCTAGTGGCACATTTTTAAATCTGTGCTGACAACATATATAAAATTCAAGCAAATAATCATCATTCTTTACAATACAATAGTACAACAACTTTTTAAAAAAATGCAAGAAATTAACATTAAAGGAATGGAACAAATCAAATTATAATATTGTGATAGAATTTATACTTAATAATATATTGGCCGTATATGTTAAAATAAAATACTTTGAAAATTTTTTATGGTCCAGTTAAAATTTACACTTATACTTATAGTTTATGAACAACACCACAAAGGTTTTGGATATTTTTTTTGTCTTTTCAAACACATAAAAACTTTGATTATCTGCTAATAAATATGAAAAAAAAAGAGTACAAAAAATAATTGGATATTAAAGAAACAGGCAGATGAAACATTTTTTTGTCTGTTTTGAAAATTGTATGTTTTAGATAGTCAATAATAAAAGTAATGTTCCACTTCTAGATCTATAAATATACATTTCATTCTGGTTACAAATGGTGCAAAATCAAACATGTAGCTAGTACATAAGCTAATAGCAAGGGGCAAATATTATATATAGGCTTCACATATACATGTATATATAAATATATTGAGCCTTTTATAATTTACACTCATTTAAGTGCTGATTAAAAAAACAAAGAAATTCTGTATGCTTAAGTGCAATAGTGTAGAAACACACTCTTAAATTACGACCAATAGAAATAAATGTATAAGAGACAATTTGAATCATAAAGCCTAAATGAATAAAACAATACTGTGTAAAATGGCCAGTTCTGCTTGGTATTTCTCACAGAACAATGTTGTCATCACCTAATACAACCGATATGCTTTAATAAAAAAAAGGAAAGGTTCAATAACTAGCACATTCACCATAAGACAGTTTAGAGTAATGACGGTGTTAGTTCAGAAACACTATTCTAATTGAATTATAAATATCATCACAGCAGAAAAATATCATAGCCTCTTGTCAAAAGAATCTAGTTACCGGTATATATTAACATTTATTTGAGTACAGAAAAGCAGACACATGATGAACAATAATCTTTCATTTATAGACTACTTTTTTTAAAACCTAAAAAAATATTATCAAGTAGCTAATGAAAACATCTTAGCTTGCAAAAATCATCATAAAATTAATATATTATTTTTATAGGAGATTTAAAAGTTAATTCTTTTTTTATTTTCACTAGATAATAGATCAGGAGAACTTATGGGTTTACACTATAGTGTTAAAATTTTATTTTTATTCACAACTACTAAATACTGGATATCAATGACTACTTTAAATAAAAATTATTTAAAATGCTTTGTACTTGTTAAAATTTTATCAAAGAAAAAAAAAGTTATGGTTAAGATAAAATAGATTCTGCAGCACTGTTAGTATATAGACATAATATAAGCTAAACATGTGCAACATAAAATACTATTCGTATAGCTAGCCAACAGCTTAACAGGTATCTGTTCAAAACATATTTATAGAATATAAATAATTGACACATAAGAAAGCCACTAAGCAAAATCAGATATTTCTTTCTTTACAAATACACTATTGACTCTAGAGAAAAAAGAGGGAACTATTTCTACGGTAAAAATTGAGATGTTTTTTTGTTGTTTTTTTATACTGTCCAGTGATATTATTTTTTTTTATTTTTAGTATTGTTTAGCGCTATTGTAGGCATATATTTGGTATATATAATTAATTGGACTTTTACATATTTCATATAAACGTCAGATCATTGAAACGTCAGAACGTATTGAAATCATAATTGTTTTTTTTCATGAATCCTTTAAAAATTTTGTAAAAAAATATAACAATATAGGAAGTAATTTTTTGAGAAATTTTACAGCCATATATTCATAAAAAAATAAAAGGAATACTTCATGTATAGCAGTAACTAAATTATTATCAATAGAGGAATTTTTTTTTTCAATTTAAGAAGTGTAAATTTGCATCAAAGATCTATTTCTAGTGATATTTCTGAACCCTACTGCCTATTTGAAAATAAACACACAGAAAGGTGTCATGACATGACACACAGTAAGATGCCATGACATAACACACAGCAAAGTGTTATGGCATGTTTCAACTATGTAGGTAGACAAAACAGGTACCTGAATTTGTTCGAATGGAACTTCAAATGTAAAAGATTCATTATAGTAAGGATTGAGGGTGCATTTCTTGATTGTGGTCTTCTTCTTTTTCACCCGTTTTCCATTGAGCATCAGTGAGATTTTCACATAAGGGTCTGTTCCAAATGAATCGAATCCATAAAAAAAACAAAAAAGCAAATTGTGGTGGGAATTAAACATGACAAAAGTGTGCAGCAAAATAAAAAATGAAAAAGTTAAAAGAGAAAAAAATACTAACAATTAATTTTTTTTAATAAAAAAAAAAAGAAGAAATAATATGAAATATGTGAGGATATAAAACATTTAAAATAAGTGTTGAGATCCTTCTGCAATTTTCAGCTCCTGTTATATACAAATGTAGAAGTAAAAAAAACTTTTGTATTTAAGAAAGTATCTCATTTATAGTATTAATGTGCATTTTTGAAAACTGATGTTTCATTTTGATTAATGATGAAGTTTGAAATGAAAAAAAAAAATTAAACAAGTTAAGCTCATCAGCATATTGATATTTTCTAATGCTTTTCTTTTGTTGTGATTTTATATCTAAATATGTATATATATATGTGAGAGAAAAATTATAAAAAAAACATCTGTACCATGGGCATGCTAGGTCATATCCATGCCATTTTGAAAATATATGTAAAGTTACAAAAATGTTAATACAGAGACTATTTTTAATTTCAGCATCTAAAACAATTACTATTCTCCTTTTTATTCTCTTGCATATTTTTTTGTGTGCAAATATATTTTTGAAATTCTAAACTTTTCTATAAAAATAGTCCATTTTTGGAGTTTGTTTCTTTTCACTGACATGGATAAAGTCAACAGAGTAAAAAATGTTTTTTTAGAACAGAAAAAAACTGACTGTTAAAAACATTTAGTAGAAAAGTTCCAAGAAAGTGTGAGGTAAAGCTTCTAAAACATTTAGACTTTACACATTAGTTCTTCATCAAAACATGTACCAAATTTTGAAAAGGAAAGAAAAAATAGTTTATATCTGAAAAGCAATCAAGACAACTTCTGAGGATAAAATAGACAATAATGATAAGAAAAAATATGTATAAAAATGCCGAAAAATAAAATACAGAGATATATTTCAAATAACAGTGCGAGTGATCTTTGAGAAAAAGTTTTTTTTCTGAACTCGCAATGTCTCTCTACCTGGATCTGCTCAAAAGGAACCTCGAATCCAAACGACTCGTTGAAATATGGATTGAGAGTGTTTTTCTTAATAGTTGTTTTCTTCTTCTTGAGTCGTTTAGTTCCCTGAACTAGAGCAATTTTCACATAGGGATCTGTTTTGTTGTGAGACATAATAATGAATGAAGCCGTAATCTTCATAATGAATTTACCAACTCTAGTAAACAATTAAGAACTGTTTTGTCAAACAATATTCAAAGATTTTATCAACAGTTTTAAGTCGGCTTATTAGCACAAACAATAGGTCCTAGCTTTCAAAGAATGAATTAAGATTTAAGACATAAACAGTTGAAACGCTTTAATGGACTACCGGTACATGATAATTTACAAGGGAGTTTGTAGCTTAAAACTATTGAAACTAAGATAGAAATATAAAATGGTTTAACAATTTTGTTCTAGAAGAGAAAATTAGTGACCTAAAAACTTTTCCTGCCAAATATAATAAAATTATTTTTTCAACGTCTTCTTAGCTTGGGTTGTAGATAAGTAAATTCAGGTAATCCACTTTCCATTGATCTCTTCAGAGACAGTCGCGCAACATGTGCAACATCAAAGTTAATATCCAGGGTTGTATGGATAATCCCAGGACACAGTTCAATAGGAGTTCTAGTCTTAGATATTTAGTTATAAAGAATAGCCCACAGTGTCATTTCATTGAAACAAAATATATATGTTTAAAATATATATGTATCTCTATGAAATCAGTTCTATAATTAAAAAACAACTGTAATGTCTCTATGCTTAGGCTTCAAAGATAATTCAGGGAACACAAAATATAACAAAGGATGCTTTTATTTAACACATAGCTTAAAATCTCAATAGTAGACCAATAAAGTAACATTTTGAAGATATGTCAATTGTTTCCCGCTCTTCATTATTACTTGTAATTTATTTCCAATTTATCTTCCCCAATGTTTATTACTTGTTATGTTCAATGGATACCACTCATCTCTGTTTAATGTCACATGTTCAAATAACATAGTCATTCCTATGAGCTCATGAAGTTAAGAGCCACCAAACTGGATAAGAACAAAGTGCTGTAATTTATGTACGGTAACCTATCTATTTGATCTAAGACAGAAAGTGGATCAGAGATTAGTAAAATAATGAATTTCTAAACCTTTTTTTTTAAAGTTGAATCATTTGAGATTACAATACATATATAGTCTAGGTATAATTTAATTTTGAGTCTCTAAGATCTGCAAAGGAAAGCAGAATGATCAAAACAGTTATATATACCGGTATATATAATTTTTATAAATTTTATTTATTAAAGAAAAGTATCGAGTTCATGAGTTTAAGCAAGCTCTGTTTTTCAAATGCAGTTTTGTGATTAAAAAAAAACTAAGCAGTAAGATTATAATCTTAACCTAATGAAAATTCAAACAATGGTACGAGTAAAAAAAACCATCACCAAAAGAACAGTGCGCAAGTGAACATTCTTGATCCTGAGCCTTAAAGTATTTCATTATGGAACACAAATAAATGAGGTTAATTATATTTTTTTTCCATCCATTGCAATGTCCATCTCAACAAAAATATTTAGAAAATTTGTAATGAGACACTGACCTGACAGGCCACCAACATCCATCTTTTTAAGGTTCTTGGCCTCTAGAATCACAACAGTCAGTTTTCCAGCAGTTGGGACATAGCGCAATGAAAAGCAAATATCTCCCAGTTTGTTTTCCTAATAAGAGATATTTATATTTTTTATTTATTTATTTTGTAAAGTATGAAATTTTGTTAATGATAACAAAAGGTGTTTATATATAAATGGTTGTGCAGTATTCCATCAAGATTAATTATTCAATTGATAAAATTTCTAAAATCAATTTTTATAACCTTAATCATATATTAGTCAAATTTTAAACTGGATAATTTATGAAATATTTTCAAACCTTCTCAGACTCCGTATCAGGTGATTGTAAGTCACGCCATTCCTCAACAACCCTGCCTAGATCGATGGAGTTCAAAGGTACTTGTACTTGACCGATTTGATCATGCTTGGAAAAGCGATCAAAATCATAGACAGCAAAAGTCAAAATCTTTGATCCAACCTCAGCATATGGAACCTTAGAGAAAATTATTGTGTAAATAGTTAATTATTAACATGAATATACAATTTTTGTAGAGAAACAACTGAAATGCTTAAGAATAAAGCTGGAAATTTCATCAGTGTAGGCCAAATAATAAAACTATGACATTATATACAATGGTTCATGAAAATTTATAATATTTGGTAAAGTCACAAATGTGCCTATAAGTTAGTATAATTTAGTAATAAAACTTCACCATAAGATTCAACATGAAAGAAATCATGTTTTTATTAGAAAACTAAATCATTGAATACTTTAATATATTTAATTTAATTGCATTCTCTAAGTTGAAACTCACCCAGTAGGCAATTAAAACATGAGACTATAATTGTTGAAAATGTATAAAACTAACTAAACTTGTTTAATATAAGGAAGATTTAACTTCATTAAGTTTACTAATTTTATAACAAGGAATGAGTTATGAAGAAAATATGGGAATATTCTAATCTATAATTTGATTTTAAAAAGTTACTCAATAATTTGGAAAAAGTTAACAACAAAATAGTCAGAGGCTAGAAGGTGATCATTAGAGCAACTACAAAATGATGTTATTATTAAAGTGACAACAAAATAATGTTATCATTAAAGTGACTACTAAATGATGTTATTGTTAAAGTGTCTACAAAATAATGTTATCATTAAAGTGACTACTAAATGATGTTGTCGTTAAAGTGTCTACAAAATGATGTTATCATTAAAGTGACTACTAAATGATGTTATCATTAGAGTGACTACTAAATGATGTTATCGTTAAAGTGTCTACAAAATAATGTTATCATTAAAGTGACTACTAAATGATGTTATCGTTAAAGTGTCTACAAAATGATGTTATCGTTAAAGTGACTACTAAATGATGTTATCATTAAAGTGTCTACAAAATGATGTTATCATTAAAGTAACTACAAAATGATGTTATCATTAAAGTGTCTACAAAATGATGTTATCATTAAAGTGACTACAAAATGATGTTATCGTTACAGTGACTACAAAATGTTGTTATCATTAAAGTGACTACAAAATGGTGTTCTGTTGAATCATTCATTATGTCTTGTGATATAAAATAATTACCTTGAATGTAAAGCTTTCATTAAACACTGGATTCAGTGTCTTTCTATGAACTTTGGTTTCATACTTTTTCTTTTTGTCAGGTAGTAAGTAAACCTTCACATAGGGGTCACTTGTGCCAGACATGTCCATGCCAGGAAGATCAGCGGCTTGGATCACATTCACACTTAACTGTTTAATAAGTACAGAAAATGAATTCTATATATAAAGGAAACAACTAATATTTAAACTTAAAAAGTGTACCAACATAAATAGGTTTGCTTTCAGACATTTTTGCAGTAAACCTATTGAAGCAATACAATACACAATTGAACCTTTTTGCAAGTTGACTATAATAACCTAACAGGTAAGCTAATATGAATAATTTGAAATTGAAAAGTAGATTTTAAAACTCTAAATTGTGTAGATTATTTTTATTTGCACTTATCTAGCTTTTGCAGTGAGCATTTTAAGTGCTCAATTTACATATTTTCTTTTCTTATATCTAATGTGAGTTAAAATAAAAATATTTAAAAATTTGAAGATTTGTTAATTTTGAACATTAATTCAAACTATTAACAACAATTTTCCTCTGAATCATCTACAAAGCAATATTTTATTACACACTTAATACATTGAAGCTTTACATTCATATTTTACTCACCTCACCCTTTTGGAAGTCATAATCTAAAGAAAATTGCAGCTTTCCCAACTTGACCTCAGATTTTGTACTTTCTGCATCCTCATTGTCTTCCATATTTACTGGAAGCTCATCAAGGTCAGGTTGAACCTTAACACATAGAACAAAACATTTCTATTATTTGAAAACAAAACAGATCCCAGATATAATACATCATTATTAGCATAGTGGGAGAGAAAAGGTATTTTTTTTTTCCTTTTTCCATCTCTGAGGTCCCTAGAGTCTGTAAAGTTTAATGATAGAAGTTTTACACCATTTTTCTCCAAAGTGGCAGTTTACATCCAATCCAGAGAGAAGCAGATCATTTTCTTGCACTGTAGTATTGTATCTTATCTTTTCTTCTATATGCTACAGACACTTCTTCTATTCAGAAGATTATTGTGTCCTATGCTTATCAATGGTTTGAGTCCAGTCTGGCATTAGGATTAGTTCTTTGTTTTTCCTGATTTGTTCAGGTACTCATTCCATGCCCAGATGCCACTAGGGAAGAAAAAGAACTTGTATGCATTTTTTTCTTGCACACAGAAAATGACAATTGTTTTTATCCTTATGTCTATCTGAGCACAGTAATATATGTGTTGTGTTGTATTTCTAATTTAGAATTTAATGCTTTATTTATTATTACTACTTTGCTCTTTGCCCATCATTAGTGTTTCTAGGTTTAGTGATTAAACTTTTGGTTTTACATTTATTAGCTGTGAATATTTACCAGTAATGAATATGCAGCTCTCTCTTTTTAGGATTTGTTCTAGATTTTTTAATGTTGTCTTTAGTCAAGATAGAGTTGTCTGTAGAACTTTTGTTTGACGACTATGCTAAAACTAATAAAATGATGCACTTACTTAAACCTAACTGATTATATTCCAAAAAGACCTGCAAGGTTCAAAACTAGTGAATATTCCCAATTAACAAGAGTAACACCATTAGTCAAATCACTAAACCTAGAAACACTAGAAGACAGAAGGGCAAAGAGTAAAGTAGTAATAATACATAAGGCATCAAACTCTAATTTAGAAATACAACCCAATAACAACCTGTTGCAATGCTCAGATAAACATAAAGACAAAAACACTTTCCTTATAACTTATGCGAGAACAAATGCATATAAGTACTCTTTCTTCCCGAGTGGCATTGGGGCATGGAATGGTTTGCCTGAACAAACCAAGAAAACCAGTAACTTGGCACCATTTAAAACATTAATAAAAATGTAAGACTAGACTCGAACCACGTATGAGCGTAGGACACAATAATCTTCTTTATATACGGAGCGTCTGTAATGTACAAGATAAGATAGGATAATATATAGATTGCTCAAAGAGTTGGAAAATTTAAAGACCAAATATTGCCAATATATAGATGGATTAGAGGATGAATGAATTGGATACTGTTTTACCTTTTCTTTATATGCATTGCCCAGCAGCTGCACACTCTTTAGGTCCACTGCACCTTTCAATCCTTTCTTCCCTTCTTTCTTCTTCCTCTTTCTGCAACATCTGCGGCAGACACAGTAGACGCCACATACCAAGAACAACAGGGCCCCAGCAATAATTAATATTATTGCCCAAATGGGTACTGAAAAAATTGATGATAACCTTTTACTTTTTATTTCACAGTAAACAAAGATCATTCAAATGTATGATTCAAATGTTTGATTCAAATATATGATTCAAATGAATGATTCAAATGAATGATTCAAATGAATGATTCAAATGTATGATACAAATGTATGATTAAAATGTATGATTAAAATGTATGATTCAAATGTATGATTCACAAGTATGATTCAAATGTATGATTCAAATGTATGTTTCAAATGTATGTTTCAAATGTATATTTCAAACATATGTTTCAAAAGTATAATAAAGAGATGGCTTAAGGAGCCTCCCCCTAAATCTCTTGAAAATGAATGAATATTATTACTATTTCAAGCAAATCTTACATTGATTTTTTTAGAAAACTGTTTGACTAGTTACTTTAATTAATTCAAGACTTTTTGTTTGCTAGCTGTCAACTTGTTTTATGAGTTTTAAGATTTTCTCCATCGTTTTAATAATATTTATTTAATATTATTTAGATAGCCTTAAAAAAAGTTAAATGTTTTACAAAATTTTAATAAATGTTATTCTGAGCACATTTGATAATTTTGTGATCTAATTTCTATTTTTTTAATGGTTTCTGGTCTGATCAAATTTATTTGCAATAGATGATAGGGAGAGGGAGGGGGTTTACTATTAACTTACATTTGTTGATCTCATTCATAATAGTGTCTTTTATTTGATCGTACTTTGTGCTGGTCCCAGCAGCCCCTGTGGATGTCTCCAAAGATGAGGCCGTTGTCTCAGCGGAATTATCATTATTAGCCGCCCGGTGGAGTCTGACCAGAGACTCCATAATCCCTAAGGCTGGCATGATGATGAAGGGCACGCCCTATACAGGAAGGTAATGCAAATACCCTGTGAAATAAAGCATTAAAAATATACCTATTGTGTCATAAAATATAATATAATATTTTGTTGTTGATATTTCTTCCTTTATGTTGTTTAAAATCTAAACTCTATTCAGTCTATTCCATGGCTATAACTTATAACGGTATATACGTAAATTGAGTATGATTTGAACAGTTATATAACTAGAACACGATTTAAAGTCAGCAAGAAGAACTATAACAAAAGTGTGTGCTGTAGCAAAGATTTCCGTAATATAAAATTAATTACCATATAAATTTATTTTTTATTAAATGTTTTCAAATATAGTAAATAGTATTATGGGAAGCAATAGCTTTACATATACTCATAAGGGCCTAGATGTATAATAATATAGGCATATTGATACTGGTTTAGATATTTTATCGCTAGGCCTATAGTTACAGTATATATATACAGACAGAGGGTGTGAGAGAGAGGGGGATATAATTTGATAGATTGATGGGTAGATATCAAAATATCTCCAAATTATAGATATATATACTATGATTGGCAAAAACGTTGCCTAAGTTAATCACAAAACTAATTTTAGCCAGAAAAATATACAATTTTATTTTTGTGACCTCGAAGAAAATTTAAGGGACGCTACTCAGTCAACCTGTTGTTATCACTGAACTATATATAGGCCTACTACGTTAGTATTTTAGATAAGACTCAATTAAAAAAATGTTTACAAATGTAGCAAGAACATCATAAAGCTAAAATGCTACTTAACATTAGTTTCGTTTATACTAAAACAGGGATGGGCAACCTAAGGTACTCATGTCAAACTTGGCACGCAGTGCGATTTTTAATGCACACGAGAGACCGCCAATATTTTTTTTAATTGATGAAAAAAACAACAACAACATTTTTTGGTTCTGAATGAGGAAAACTGACTGTTGAAGCCGATGTTTCTGAATGACATAGCGACACATTTAAGAAAATTGAACTTGCATTTACAAGTACCACTGGAATGGATTTGCATTGAAACTGGACATATATCTTGCCGTGAAATCAATTTCAAAACATTTAACTACATGTAGGCCTACATTACTATATTAAGGCATAGATTTAGAAATATCTATAGGTATGACTTTTAAGAAGTAAATCGAATTACTCAAAGCGGAGTTTTCTAACCAAAGGCAAGACTTTAAAAAATTTGCATCCAAATAATATGTTCCCTTTTGCGGACAGAAATCTGAAAGGAAGCTTAGCTTAGGAAAGTCATCTGCTATTCTCAACGGATAGGCATTCGCTGTGATACTTTCAACTTTTAGTTCAACTTACACTTATAAAGAAAAAAAAAGTCAGTAATATTTGTTATATTACAAAACATAACTTGTTTGGCATCACTATTGAATCAAATGTGGAGACTTTTTTTTGTATAAAAAATTCAAGCATAATTCAAGCATTTTATTTGCGCTAATAATTTTAGTATGTTCCTTTTTATTTATTTTAGTTTAATTTATATGCATATATTCAAACATTACATTAAGTACCCAGTTTGTCTGATTACAACGTATCAATTCCGCTTAACTGTATTAATCCCTCAGTCTCAAATACGTTAAAGGACATCTCAGTAAATAGAGATCACAATATAATTAATACTAGTAGGCCTAAGTGTTGGATCTTTATCTTGAGTACCAAAATAATGCTTAGACAATGATGACCATAAATGTGGAAGTTAAGTAGACTAATAAAATATTGTATTTGATATAAATGCAAATAAAGAAGGATGACAATCACAAACACGTTATTTTTTTTTTATTAAATACCAAACACTTTAACTATTTTCTCTTTAAATCTCATTTGCTTTAGGCATTGGTCTTGATACGGAGTTAAATTAATTGTCCTATAAAATAATTTTTTGAAAGTATAATATAACAGATTGACATTTAGGCTGTTGGCACGCAGAATGATTTAGGAATCCTAGTTTGGCACACTGTTCGCAAAAGGTTACCGACCTCTGAACTATCCATCTTCTGTATGGGGCCAATCAAAAAAAGAAAACATAGAAAAGCTAGAAAAAATGCAGAAAAGAGCAACGAGTTTTATTATCGGTAAATATTCACACCTAACAAGTGTAACAAGGCAATAGTTAAATCAATAAACTTAGAAATCATAGAGTGAAGAAGGGCAAAGAACAAAGTAGTATTAAATAGTAACTATTAGAAATACAAAACAGTAGTACTTCAATACAATCCTGGTGGGTGTAGGGATAAAATAATATTTTTTTATTTGCAAAAAAAAAACAACGCTTAAAATTCCCTTTATTCCCTTAGGGCAGACGGGCATGAAATGGGTTTCCTGAACAAACCAGGAAGACCAAGAACTTAACATCTTTAAAAATGCAAGCCTAGCCAAACGTAGTAGCCTACACAATAATCTTTTTAATCTATAGAAGAAGCGTCTGTAACATATAGGTCTAAATAGCATAAGAACTGTCATATGTCGAGTCTTCAGTGTTCCCTGTCACCTACTTCAATGTCCTAATGCTCTTAACTTTAAACCATTGCAATTATTTCAGCTTATGAATGTCATCTTCACGGTGTTCTTCTCTTTTTGGGGTTTATTATTATCAGATTACGTTTAGTTCTGATATTTTCCATTGTATCTTCACGCTGTGCAGGTAAACGAGTCAAATACATGAAGTCAAATACCTTCATCAGAACCATTACAGAGGATGTGTTCAGAACGAAGTCTGGGGAATAACAGGCCCAGAAAATCCAAAACAAGAAAGGTGAAGTTGGTCGGACAAATCATTCCATCTCAAGGGGCAGTACAAGTGCAATATGTGGGTGGTTATTGGAGTCCTAGAGTTCGGCTCTTAGAAAGAGTTAATTATTTTTTTTTAAGAAAGGCAAATAGGCATTATCAACAAAGATGGAAGAATGTTATTTCTAAGATTGTTTGTGATTACCACAGGAAGGTCTACATAACATACAAAGGGGTAAGAGACTTAATTTTAGCAAAGTGTTGTAATTTATATTTTATTATAGTGTCCCCCCCCCCGGCCCATTAGCCATGTTTAAAGAAAGTCCTTATAAATTATCAGCGCTAACGAATACAGTGTACAACTTAATACAATCATAGGCTACATTACGTTAAAATATATCAATTCAAAGGACACATGAACAGGCCAGCAACAACCAACATAAAAGCAGAAACAAACAAAACTGTAGACACAGTTAATCAAATAAAACAGTTGTCAAACGTCAAGCTCTAGCACGCGCTTGCCTTAGCCTTGCTACAAGAGCTGGCCAATTTAGTTATCGATTACGTCTCAGCGGCGAAAGTATTCGATAAACAACACAGTTCCAACGTTTTAATGTGTTGCAGTGTAATGTGAGCTTATTATATAAACATCAGATGCCTTGGCGTCTAGGAGAGGGTCGCAATGTGGGGTGGGAAGGATTGCGAAGTGATACCGAGAGGGGGGGGGGTCCAGGATCTGCACTGACGAGGGTCAAATACGCGAAGGCCTACAAATGTATCGGAAATTATGCCAATTTTAAAGAAAATATGTTTATTTGGCCATCGGTCATTGAAACTCAAAATAGATTAACTAAATCAAGGTCTGCAACCGATGACACGCGTGCCAGACTTGGCACACAAAGCGATCAATAACAAAGAGAGAGACCCCCATTATATATCGATATCTGATTACTAGACTTGCGCTCTGCGATGGTTCTTATTATTAAGATATTCAACCCGAGAACTACATTTTCCCACTTAAGTCTGAGATTGAATATGGAAATCTGCTGTTGTATACAGTGTTCGCTGGCTTGGTCCAAGAAAAGTCATAAATAGACTGACTCGTTTCTTGTCTGAAAGAAACTAAGATGTTTCTTGATGAAAAAAAAATAAATTCAGAATCGAATAATTTAGACTGGCTGGTTAAAATTAATTGATATAGGATTGGCTAATGATTCTGACAGACATAACTGTTATGATTAAAGGTCAATGCTAAAGAGTGAAGACACATTGATAATAATATGGAATTTAGTGTTTTGAATTAGGTATTAAGTATGTACTGGAAAAACAATACATCATACAAAAAAAGCGGCGACTATAAAAAGACAGCCGCATGGAAGTCCGACTCGAGGGCAGAACATGGATAAACAATGAGAAAAGGTGGCACGACAAGGCTTTCAGCGACAGTCTAATCTAGCCTGTGTTGTTAGGAAGTCAGTTTTAATAACAACATTTTGGATTTTACGTTTCTTCGAGCAGATGATCCTAGTTTCGAGACAATTAATAATATCGACAATACATAGTAAAAGTAAAGTATCCCGTCGGACTAAATTAATCATAGGGCCGGTGTAGCAGCGTTCACCAGTTTCAGTGGCCACGGCATACTAGGGGATGTGTGGCCTGCACAATGCCCAGCCGCCTTTACTTTACCCCAACAAATGTCAGGTACCCAGCTCTGATGATGACTCAGGGACACCCTCGAGTCCATGGAACAAATCCTGGCCTTCACCAGGATTCGAACCCAGGACCTTCAGTATGCCAGTCGAACACACTACCACTCGGTCACCGTGCCCCGATACCTAGATCTAGGTTGTTTTTTTATATTGATGTCGAAAAAGTCGGTTGAAAAAAATTAGGCTCTTACTAGCCAGGCAGCATGCTGGTTTTAGGGCTTTTTTTTTTCAGAACCGGATTTTAAGTTCATGAAAAAATCCAGATTGCCCGGGTACTGGGTACCCGGTTCTGTAGGCTTTGGGTTCTAGTATATTTTGTAGATAGTAATATCTAACAGTTTGGTGTTGACCCCGACATTGTTTCACGAGAAGCTTTTTTTTTTTCTAGCGGTGGAGTAAGTTGAATTTTTAGTCTTTTAGCACACTGAATGAATTAGAAATCCCACTTTGGAGTGCACTATTATCAAAAGGTCGCCAACCCTTAAACTAAATTATTATAATAAATGTTTATTTCTCATCTTCTGAACAAAACTGATCCTCCGAAATTATAGTACGCCATTGATATTAAAATTATTCAATAGATATAAGTTTTAAAAACAATTGACGTCAAATCCAAACAATAACATAGCATGTTGAAAAGCAATTCCATGGAAAGCCAAAATGGTCATAGTTTAGAACAGCACAAATTGCCCACATACGCCCCCTATTAATAGTACAATAAATACAAATAAAAATTAATTGAATTTTTTTTTTCATTTAAAGACATAATAACGTGAATGGAAAAGCAATTAAAATCTGTCAAATCTCTTTATAACTCTCTTTAGAATAATCTTATCAAGCCCACTTTACGCCTTCATCCCCGCCCCACCGAATTTAGGAGAAAAAAAAGTTTGGTCTCGATAAGCTCGTGGTGCCTCTCGCCCTTGCGACTACGCACTGGTCAGATGTCTTAGCTATACAAAACAAAGTCTTAAACTGTATTGGCGTGTATGGTGTGTAATGAAAGTCAGATTCACTTCACAATACCAGCCCTACTTTTATTCCATAATTCCATCCATGCGCAGATGGGACAAATCGACCCGACTTTCCATAATGTATAATTATGACATGCATCTTAGATTAGAAACTCAGGAGTAGCCTGGATACGAAAGTAATTACTAGGGAAGCACCACTTTGGAAGAAAACGGTTCAAAATTTCAGGAGAATCAAGATAGACTGTCTTTATCCTCCTCCGCAATCTCCCTCACTCACTGAGCGTGTGAGAGTGTGTATCTGTGAGAGTGTGTATCTGTGAGTGTGTGTGTTGTACCCATGCTTTCCTTTGTATGCCAAAGAAAATTATATAGTCAATTGCAATGCTCTAAGCTGGTTTTTTGAAGACATAGATGCATCGAATACAGTCACAAAAAGTAGATATATATAGATAAAGTAAAGATCAGCATTTAATTATCCACCACCCCCACCAATCAGCTTGCATAATATTATGACGGTTCGGTTGATAGAAATAAATATAAATACTCATGAACAAATTGTACAGCTTTATTTAATTCATAAAACCACAAAGTTGTAATAATATTAAAGCATAAATGTGTAAATATTTGTTCTTTGGTAATGGTAATGGTAATTTATATAGCGCTTCTATCCATGCTATTTTAGCATGCTCAGTGCGCTCTAGAAGACTATTAATCTGTGAGAGGTTTCACTGCTGCCGGTTAAGCGCATGTGATAACAACTCAATATTAACGTCATCTAGTCCAAAAACTCCTGTAGGGCGACAGGGATCTGCCGGTGGCGGGGCTCGAACCCGCGACGTGTCAAGTGGTTTTTTGGTTGACAGTCTGGTGAGCTAACCACTAGGCCAGCCGGCTTTGTAATTGATAAGATATTATATTATGCTATATTTTTTTTCCTCTTTTAATTGAACGGTGTTTTAATAATATATGTGTCTGCGTGTGAGATGGGGTATGTTATGATAATGATTATGGCAGCCCCAAGTAGGCTACCTGGTCGGGAAGGAGGCATATTTTAACCAACTTTTTGCATCTCATATTCGTTGACATTTTTGTGCAAGCTTTCCTATCGGGATTCCTCGGAAAGACTACAACAGCTCGTGGCTATGCAATGCATAATTATTGCAATACTATATTGCATTTACATACTTGTGTATGCCACGTCTATTGTTGCTAAAATTAAGAAACATAGACGAGGAAATAGTCTTCCTTTGACTGAATAATATATTAGAATAAATAAACAATACAACAACATGTAGATATTCGAGATCCCATTAAGAAATGTTATGGGCAAGTTAAGGGGTAAATATAAACACAGTATTGCATCAATGATCGACAACCTTTTAAAAATAGTGTCGCAAAGTAGGATTTCTAACTCATTCGGCGTGCCAACCGCGTGAAAGTCAGCCTACTCTACCATATACATTTTTTTTTAAATAAAACTATTTTGCGTCGTAGCATGACCATCAAAGCCAACAGCAAAGGCGCTTAATAGAGAAGCCATGCAGATGTCAACACAAAACTGTTAGATAATAATAAAAAAAAAGGTCTTTTACATAAGGCTACCAAGGTGTATTGTCGCAATAGTTCCCACCAGTCAAAATTGACCACACTAGTACCAACGTGACCGCCTTCTGAGATGAGAATATACTACACTCTGATCCTAGCCTGAAAGCCGAGAAGCCATTAAAGTGACTGGACTCCCCAAACGTTGTGTAGAGAAGCCAGAGTCTTACTCTTAGCAATAGATTCCATCACAGATCGCAATCCCACTGATGATAAGGTCTTCGAACACAAACTTTCCTGAACTTCAACAGTCGAACGTGATTTTCATGAAGTTTGATACGCAGCAGCCATTAAATATGCTTACATACGTTATTTTAACTTGCATGGAAAAAATCATTTTCTTCTTGGATGTCTTTAGCGTACCATTGAAAATATGACACATCAAACAAACTCGTTTAATAACTGTCTTATTGAAGTATATTTTATGACAACACATATGCAGTGACTTTTTAGTTTCTATATCATTCATTCATGAACATTAGTACCATGAACAATTACCCAGTTAAACATGTTACGGTGGCAGTAGCGTTGTGCTATGGGTGACAATTTTTTAGATAAGCAAATATTAACAAACTACTTGAAAGTGTGTTTGTCCAAAAGTTCCGCTCTACTGTTGAACGTATCACGCACAAATCTTTCCTCCCACGATTTCACAAATCTATTTTCAAACTATTTTAAGAGATACTCTATAGGCCTACTCAATGAGATAAAAATGTTGTGTGAGTGTTAGCACACACACCTCCATAGCGGTGCCTCCCTTTAAATGTGTGTAGAAGGGCATTACTTCAGAACATTACACGTATCGAGACGTTGTTGATTAGGATTAGAGTTATATGGGTCGGGTGTTAAAGTTTAAAGTACCACTGTAAAAATATTGAAATTAATTAGTCTATGTAAATAGTGGGACATCTAGATTATATACTAAACAATGACTTGTGTTTAAAGTAAGAGAGTTAATTTTAGTTAATGTAGGCTTAGATTTTTGGAGACACACGCTGAATTCAAATCTTTGTTATTGCTTACAGATATACGGGCATATTAGGGATTCAGCTCCATTTTCTTGCGCCCCATCTGACTTCATACAAGAAACTTATCTTGTGTGAAACCCACAGAAAAGAAACCAGAGTTTCGTGAATGGCATCGCGTTTCTTCATCAAAGATCTCTTTAAAGACATCGTAAAAAGCCGAGATTTTTTATACGTATTCGGAAATGTGATCGAATCCATCCGCTGTCTTTTGAAATTAAATGAAATTATGGTATTAGGAGCTATTAGGCAAACCCAAGACATCCACAGAAAGCAGTTAAATATGTAAAGCTACATGTCCGTAAAATGTGCATGTGTGTGGTTTTTGTTTTATGTTCCCTGTGCACGTGACCATACTGCACGTGCCTTGCTTAAACCATTCGCTGTAAGCATACGTTAATGTGCTGTGGAATTTTAAGTTATCGTTTCTGGCTAATGACTTCTCATTGAGCTGATTGACCTAATTCTCAGCGGGTCTCACAGACATCATTCATTCAGTAGCACGTCTTCAAAGTTTATTTCAATTGCGAAGATTCTCATTAAAAAAAACGAGATAATCAATATTATTATTTGAATGCGGTTTATATTAATTAAATCACGGTTTTGTTATGCTCAGCTCTCCCCCAACCCCTAATTCCGTAAATACTTTTTTTCGTCTAAATGACTTGGGCACTCTATCCTACAATTGGACATTTCATTATTTAGCATCACATTTTTGTCACAGTATTTCGCTTTTTGGAAAGCTGCAATAAGTGCAGTAAAAAGTATAGGCCTATACATGAACATTTACATATCAAATTATAGAGTCATTATAGACTACATTAGAAAATTACATTTCGAATTATAGCCTAGTCCTATGCTAAAAAGTTACATTTCGAAATATAAACTACAGTAGAATGTTACTTTTAGAGATTATAACATACAAAAAAAATCGCAATATAGACTACACTAGAAAATTAAATTTTAAAGCTTATGCTAAGCTAGAATATGACATTTTGCAATATAGTCTAGATAGGAAGGCAGATTTCAAAATTATTCTATTAACAACAGCGGGAAATAGGCCTATACCCAACAATAAATAGCTACATTTCAAATATTAAAACAATAGAAAAAAAAATTTCAAAAACTACACTGGAAAGGTTATGGTATAAATATAGTCCTTAACTAGAGGTACATTGTGAAATATAAACAAACAAGTTACGAAATTACAAAATAAACCCAAGAAAGCCATAGTTGGTTGGGTTTTGTATGAGGGCTAGCTATGTGATGTTACACAAGATAGGCCATAGTTGGTTGGGTTTTGTACGTGGGCTAGCTATGTGATGTTACACAAGATAGGCCATAGTTGGTTGGGTTTTGTATGAGGGCTAGCTATGTGATGTTACACAAGATAGGCCATAGTTGGTTGGGTTTGGTATGAGGGCTAGCTATGTGATGTTACACAAGATAGGCCATAGTTGGTTGGGTTTTGTATGAGGGCTAGCTATGTGATGTTACACAAGATAGGCCATAGTTGGTTGGGTTTGGTATGAGGGCTAGCTATGTGATGTTACACAAGATAGGCCATAGTTGGTTGGGTTTTGTATGAGGGCTAGCTATGTGATGTTACACAAGATAGGCCATAGTTGGTTGGGTTTGGTACGAGGGCTAGCTATGTGATGTTACACAAGATAGGCCATAGTTGGTTGGGTTTGGTATGAGGGCTAGCTATGTGATGTTACACAAGATAGGCCATAGTTGGTTGGGTTTTGTATGAGGGCTAGCTATGTGATGTTACACAAGATAGGCCATAGTTGGTTGGGTTTGGTACGAGGGCTAGCTATGTGATGTTACACAAGATAGGCCATAGTTGGTTGGGTTTTGTATGAGGGCTAGCTATGTGATGTTACACAAGATAGGCCATAGTTGGTTGGGTTTTGTATGAGGGCTAGCTATGTGATGTTACACAAGATAGGCCATAGTTGGTTGGGTTTGGTACGAGGGCTAGCTATGTGATGTTACACAAGATAGGCCATAGTTGGTTGGGTTTGGTACGTGGGCTAGCTATGTGATGTTACACAAGATAGGCCATAGTTGGTTGGGTTTGGTACGTGGGCTAGCTATGTGATGTTACACAAGATAGGCCATAGTTGGTTGGGTTTGGTACGTGGGCTAGCTATGTGATGTTACACAAGATAGGCCATAGTTGGTTGGGTTTGGTACGTGGGCTAGCTATGTGATGTTACACAAGATAGGCCATAGTTGGTTGGGTTTGGTACGTGGGCTAGCTATGTGATGTTACACAAGATAGGCCATAGTTGGTTGGGTTTGGTACGAGGGCTAGCTATGTGATGTTACACAAGATAGGCCATAGTTGGTTGGGTTTGGTACGTGGGCTAGCTATGTGATGTTACACAAGATAGGCCATAGTTGGTTGGGTTTGGTACGTGGGCTAGCTATGTGATGTTACACAAGATAGGCCATATTCAGCTCACAGTCCTCAAACCACAGAGCGCCGTGACGGAATGAAAGGCTAAACAAGAAAACCATAAAAACAAAGTTTTTATTATACTCCATTTCTTTGAAAACTAAGTTTACCATTTCCACTTCACTACAAAACTAAAAAAAATCGAATCGGTAATGTCGGCAAATACATATCTAATTATAAAGATTGCGCATTTAAAAAAACAAACTTGCTTTTGTTTCGGCTAGGGATGTTAAACGAAAACCGGAATACCGGATTTCGGTTTGTTCATCGCAACCCTTTTCTTTTTGTTCTGATGGAAATATTTTTAATAAAAAATGTTGGTTTCGCACAAAACAATTCATGAAATGCATTGCTAACACTATTTAGTCTTAGATATTGTGTTTCTTTTTTTTTCCAAATACCAACTATGGTTTGCGAGAAAAACAACATCAAACCAATTACAGTTACAATTAACATGAATCTTTTTACTTTTCGGCTCATCTTTGAAACAAAAAAATTTTAACGATGGCTCAGTGTAAGCTATGTTCCCAAAAGATAAGCCTGAGCGGTGACAGTACCACTGGTTTGCGTACACACCAGCATACGAAGCATCCTGGATTAACATCGTCATCCTCTTCATACGCTTCTTAATATTATTATGGTCAACGATAATCGGAAATTAGATTATCACTATTGAAAACTATTATCGGTTTTAATCAATTAACCCATATTTTTTTTTAGATCTAAAGAATTTAATGGTAAATTGTACAAAATTATATTGTATTCACACAAATCAACCCCTTGAATGCCCTGCAAAAAATAATTAAGGTAGAACTATTTTTTAAATATACCTACAAAACTATGCACATTTGGCTTTTCTTGACTGGGGGGGGGGGAGTAACCAAATTCCGGTTTTAAACCGGTTTTATAGAACCGAAAACCGGTTTTGAAAATAAACCGGTTTTAACATTCCTAGTTTCGGCTATATTGTGTCGTTTTCATTCGTATTTATTTCGTAAAAAATAACATATCCGAAAAGTTTATGTACTTCCGTCAAAGGCAGCCATGTTTTTTCGTAAAATATATTCCTGGATTCGCAACTTGGTAGAAGGAATTCGTAATTATTCCAAATGCTACGATGCTGAAAATTTGATAGAGTGTATTGTTAGTCTGTGCAAGTCTGCTGCCCAAATTTCAGTTCGATCGGACCACGTGAAGTGGTCGGAAAATCGATTCAAAGTTTTGCTGTCATCCAACCAACCATCCATCCAAGCGGACAGACAGCAGAACTTAAAAGAAAGGGAGTAAAAAGGGAACTCAATCCGCCAGCTGAGTCAAAAGCTGGCTGGCTAATGACGGAAATTATTAGTGATGACCTTTAGCATGCTTCAACCTTTGACACTAGCCTACTGTACCGGCACACATGTGCACGTGACCACTAATCACGTGATTAAGGCGCACCAAAAAGACTACACTTACAAACAAACACTACGTTATGGATTCTCTTTCAAATAATATTTAACTCAAAACTAACAAGAAATTGTAGCCTACAATATATTTAAAATTTAACATAGAGTCGCCTATAACGATTCATTTCTGTATAATGGTGAGTTTAAACACGCCTAAACGCCGGAATTCATTTTAAAATTAAGTTAGATATTAAAGCACAAAATGAAATGCTATAATATGCATTTTTATTTTCTGGCCCTCAATAATGCGTTTTTTGCTAGTTTTAGGCAAAGACAACCATTTTACGTTTACAGTAGTTGTTAGTAATGTTGCTGCCATATTCTTCTTAATACCACCAGAAATAAATGAGAAAGAGGTCACCTGACATATTTGTATATAAACAAAAAATAGTAGAATTAACCCATACAGTCCCGGGCGCGTATATAGCGGAACTGAAGGCAGCATAGATAGAAGTACGGGAAGGGTTAAAAGGTGTTATACGAAAAAAACTATAGATCTTTCACATGGGGTCAACGTACTATAATACACAATGTTAACAATTGCTCACTAACATTAATACATTATGTTAGATGTCGACATTTTATTAAAATTGTTGACTTGTCTGCAGCTCTCCCTTGTCTGGTTAACCGTTGTAACGCAATTGTGTCATTTACCGAGTGTCCACTTGTTTTCAGGTGTTATGTGTGTCAACTGACGAGTGGTCATACTCTTGTCAGATGGCATGTGTCTCAACTGACGAGTTGCCATACTCTTGTCAGATGCCATGTGTCTCAACTGACGAGTTGCCATACTCTTGTCATACGCCATGTGTTTCAACAGACGAGTTGCCATACTCTTGTCAGATGGCATGTGTCTCAACTGACGAGTTGCCATACTCTTGTCAGATGCCATGTGTCTCAACTGACGAGTTGCCATACTCTTGTCAGATGCCATGTATCTCAACTGACGAGTTGCCATACTCTTGTCAGATGCCATGTGTCTCAACTGACGAGTTGCCATACTCTTGTCATACGCCATGTGTTTCAACAGACGAGTTGCCATACTCTTGTCAGATGCCATGTGTCTCAACTGACGAGTTGCCATAATCTTGTCAGATGCCATGTGTCTCAACTGACGAGTTGCCATACTCTTGTCAGATGCCATGTGTCTCAACTGACGAGTTGCCATACTCTTGTCAGATGCCCTGTGTCTCAACTGACGAGTTGCCATACTCTTGTTAGATGCCATGTGTCTCAACTGACCAGTGGCCATACTCTTGTCAGATGCCATGTGTCTCAACTGACCAGTGGCCATACTCTTGTCAGATGCTACGTGCGCCACCGTGTGAGTGAGTTAAGTAATAAAAAAAAAGAAGAAAACGTTGACGCATACTAGATCTACCATTGATATGTTTTCTTGCGTGTTATTATTTAAGTAGGCCAACCTCCTTAAACTCATAGTTAAGAGTTAAGAGAAAATAGATGCAGAGATAAATAATCCGAGTAAACAAAGACACATGGTTCGTTAAAACGGATACAAAACACCAGATACTGGGAGCAGATATACAGGCCACAGTAAACCAGACACGGCGTCAACTTAACTTATTATTGCATTCAAGGGAAATACCCGAAGCCTCACGCACTGTTGGTCACGAGAGAAAGGGAGGCAAGAGATAATTGGAGTAATTTCCCCTGGCAACTACCAAGCTAAATGACATGGGTTAAGACTATTATTGGACTAAACGTGCCTACGAAATATGTTTTTTGTTTGTTGTTATTGTTGTCCAAAAAAAAAGGAGACAAAGTAAGTCACGTGATATAGATTAATAGAATATAAGCAGACAAAGTTTTAAAAAATAATTAGAAAGCTGAAATATGAATGGTCAATTATGAATTATGGATTGAAAAAAAGAGAATTTTTGTAATGTAAGGCTATCTATTACATGTTTCTATCTATCTGTGTATCTATGGATTTATTTATCTATCAGTGCATGTCTATATATATATATATATATATATATATATATGTATCTATATATCTATTTATCAACCAATTTATGTCTCTCATAAATATATAGGCCTATATATTCTTATAAACCAGTAACCCTGCTCTTCTTTCATCCGTATAGAGCAGGGGTCGGGAACCTTTTTGTCCGAGAGAGCCATGGACACCACATTTTTTGAAAAGTAATTCT
Organism: Anisus vortex; assembly: GCA_949126835.1. Taxonomy (NCBI): domain Eukaryota; kingdom Metazoa; phylum Mollusca; class Gastropoda; family Planorbidae; genus Anisus; species Anisus vortex. The sequence continues at coordinate 20,574,140 of OX421497.1, read as the reverse complement.
TTGAGAGACATACATTATGTTTGAAACTAAAAATTCAAGTAAATGTCTGCTGGGTTGCTATTTTTCTGTCTTTTAGGTCAGCGGAGCTTATCTCCTTTACCACTTCTGATGCTGAGCTGCAGTAAACTTTCACTCATTTGTAGAATGAAATATTGATATGCAATTAATATGTAGATCAAAGATGTCTAAAAAAAAAATATTTTTTATAATCGAACATTTGTCTGCGAGCCAGATGCAGCCACCAATAGAGCCACATCTGGCTCGCGAGCCATAGGTTCCCGACCCCTGGTATAGGGCATAGGGTCTTGCTCTTTCTGAACTAAAAACTCAAGCCATTCGATGAATGTTTAAAGAAGAATTTAATTCTTCAACTTATTTACTATAATTACATTAAACACTGGTCGATGATAAATAGCTTCTTTATCGTTATGCAAAACAACAACAACCAAAAAATATACCTCTGTGTGCCTTATATAGGTTTTGGCACTGAGAGTGCTAGAATGGATTTTCCCCAACGTTTTCAGAATAAAAAAACAACAATAACAACAACAAAAAAAAAAAAAAACGCTTAAGAGATATAATCAGACCGATATGATAAATGAGGCAAGTGGAACAGCGATCTCTAATATCTGGTTCCACGGCAAGCAGGACATTTTGTGTCCAGTCGCATTTCTTATCATTAAAAATATCTTTGTTTTACCGGGTATTTGTTTAACCTGTTATATAAAAAAAGTCTGTTATTGTCAAGTGTGTATGCCAGTGCTGACAACGTTAAAGACTTCCTCAATTGTTGCACATGAACGACAACTTCACGTAGTCTTTTTTATTTATGCATAGATACGGAGACAATGGCATTCCAGGCACCCAACAGCTCTGCTTGTGTCTGTAGAAATGTCAAGAGGAGAGAAAGAGAGAGAGAGAGACAGAGAAAGAATCAATATAAAAGAGTGTAGCCAGACCTAAACTGGAGGGATTAGATCGATACCAATGTGTTAAGGTGTACTCACTCTGAAAAAAAAACACACAACTTTTGGCATTCATTGATTGGCCACTGATATCGATTTGAGTGGGGATGGGATGGAGATGGGTTAGGAATTAGTTTATACCGATGGAAGAAGATACATTTGAGTAGATAAGAAATATTCTGTAAATAAATAAATTAATAAAATAATTTGCATATGTATATTTGTGTGTGCCGGTTTGTGTTAGTGTATTTGTGTGTGTATTTTTGTTTGCGTTTAATGTATGTATGTATCTTTGTTTATGTATATTTGTGTATATATCTTTGCTTTAGTATTTGTGTATATGTATCTTTGTTTACGTACATTTATGTATAATTATATCTTTGTTAACGAATTTATTATCTATCTTTGTTTACGTATATTTGTGTAAGTTCAATTGTGTGTGTATATTTGTGTATGCATATTTGTACAGGTAACTTTTTTTTTCTATATGTGTGTATGCAAATGTGTGTAAGTATAAACGTGTGTGTATATTTGTATGTGTATATTAGTGTGTGTATATTTTTATGTGTATATTAGTGTCTGTGCATTTGTATATGTATAGTTAGTGTGTGTCTATACATATATGAATGTGTGAAAGCATCCTCTTGACAGTCTGACAAAACATTGTGTGTCTGTGTCAAGTTCTGTTTGCAGTGAGACTAGTCAGGCTGTTGTTGGTGTATCGGTCAATCAAAGGGGGAATACAATATTCATAATATTAACAGAAATTGTTCAATTGACACAAAGTCATGTTATGTTTATTGTCTCTCAATGCCATTATCTACATATTTGAGTGAAGGGAGGTCACTTTTGATTCTAGTTCTTTTTCTTCTCCAGAATGTATGTTCCTGACCTTTGCCTTTCAAATGATTGAACATAGCGACCAACTCCCTCCTTGCCTCTTTTTAGAAGAATGCTTTGAGAATACGGCTATAGAGTCCAACAAGATACTTAAACGGTGTTTAAATTACAATTTAGAGTACAACCTTATTTAAAATAATTCATTAAATAGTCTACACTATCTTTGAAAAAATTAAATTAAATTTAAAAAAAAACCTTTTTATAAATTCAAGTTAAAAAACAACTTTAAATTTAATTTCCTATTTGAAATTACAACTTAAAATAGGTCTACAGTTTAAAATACAACCAATATATATATATATATATATATATATATGGTATGATCTCTTTAAACTAATCGAACTATCAGTCTGTACTGTGTACTTTATTGTAACAATCAAAGCATTTGCAGCTGTTACTACAAACCAAGGTATCATAAAATTTACCTTGGATATAAAGACATATCAGGCAAGGTGAGTAAAAGTAGAAGGGATTCAATAATGTGTGTAACAGGGAGAGAGGGAGGTGGGGGCAACGATTTTCAATAAAATATTTTTTTACTCACATTGTTAAAAGTTGACAGGTCTTACGTCATTCTATCTATGAACTAAATGTTATTTTTTTTAAAGTCAAGCACGTGGAGATTAAGTTAACACAATTGCCGAGTGCACAAATATACAGATTATGAAATAGCCTACTTGTCTGTGTCTTTCTATTATTGTTTATAGACATTTCTTCTGTTATATAGATCTACTCTTTTCTTGTATGTTACGCACGAGCCTTCGAAACATGAGATTTATTTTTGCGTCCTACACATTTCAACTGTTTCTTATCTTGCAATTTGATTTGGTTTTTAATTGATTTGTTGTTTAATTGTATAATTTAATTGGTGTTTTTTGAGTGGTTTTTACTTTTTTGTGTAGGCAACTTTTCCCAAGCCCGGATGCCACTGTGGAATAAAGAGAAATTATATGCGTTTGCTCTTTTATGTGGCATAATAATAAAGTGTTTTATCCTTGTGTAGTTCCGAGGATTTCAACATTTTGTTTTTTTTATAGTCTATATCTAAGTAAGAATGTATTACTGTATTTATTATTTCTACTCTGTTTCTTTGTGAATTGTTAATACAAGTATAACAAAAGTAATAAGCTACTTTTATTATTTTTCTAAAATTTGCGAATTACATACCTTTATAATAATATTGACATTTAAAAAAACATTTTAAAAAATCATTTTCACATTGATTATGAGTAAGACACGCAATAGGATAGCGCTGTCAAAACAATGCCCCGACACAGTTAACTGGTGTCATTATGCTGCCATGCACCAGAATGGGGACTTGTAGTTAAGCATCTTTCTGACACTGGAAACTATTGAAACCTCTATTCTTCGACACTAGTACCGACAACTCTATGGATCTAACTAACTGTTTATACTTTACATACACGATAATCATTGAGTCAAGTTCATCAATTTAATCTCAATTAAAATAATTGATAAAAACTTAGACTAGACTTCAGAATTTAACCATAGATATACACTATGATTTAACACTAAGCTGCTTTAAACGGGACGATTCAGTATAACCACTTACCATTGGTTTCTTCAGAGACATAACGCCTATGCTGCATATGCATACAATTAAGCATTATTTATCCCGTTTTCAAAGGGATGACATAACTCCATATCTCAGTACAATATACGTTCTAGTTCCCAACATAGAACTTCAATATGGTACGCTGTAGACCTTACCGTATTCTCGCTACACTATAATAAATAGCCCACCCATGCTTTATGACATAACTTCTTTAAAGGCTGCTCATGCCATTGTTCACACTTCAAGTTTCAAGGGAAATAAATTATGGATTTCCTACATTGACACGCAGGAGTGAAGTTTCTTTTCCTAGACACTTTCGTATATACAGTCTACATCTTTAATGAGGTCCGTCGTTGAAAATATGTATTTTAGTTTAAAATGAGATGTTAGATACAACAATGATGTTGGATACTAGTGTTTAACATGAGATGATAGGCAATGATGTTGGATACTAGTGTTTAACATGAGCGTAGACACACACTACTGTATCACCATTGGAAACTCTTCGATCTTTAGCACTATATAAAACCACATTTACATATATACGAAAGAAATGCCATTTTTACAAGCAAGAAAAGTCATAATAAAAACATAGGAAAAGCCATTCGTAACATGTGGTTGGTTTCAGGGGAAAGGGATATTATTTACCACGAGAAAGGTCGCACCATAAAAGGACAAAGTCATGAACATGAGAGAAACAAAATCTAACGCGTAGAGAATCCAATATTAACACAGGAGAATAGCTTTATAAAATCCATCTTTGAGTAGTTTTAAAGGCAACGATAAACTATATTATCACAAGACTCTATCCTTATCACTAGACTATAGGCCTATTCGTTTGAAACATGCGTTAAGAGACTGATCGACTCATTATAAAATGTCAAAATAAAAAACAACAGAGAACGGTAATTTAAAACGAGTGTGTGTGTGGGGGGGGGTGACGAAACAGGTCGGTCCTACGCGTGGACGTATGTGTGGACGTAAGGAGTTAATAGGCTCCCTCCTTGACAAGTAATCGATAGACACTTCGGATTGGCATTTGGCTCGTGCCAGTAGAGATATGAACATTAGAAGGGGAGATGTGTCAGTAGCATATGACGTGCTCAAGGGGGCATAGGTCATAGGTAGGCAAAGTGGTGATGGGTGTTGATGGGGAGGCGCATTGATGGCTCAATGTGAGGGAAACAAAACTCGGACTTGGGACATTTCATACAGTAGGAGTCGTGCAGGTAGATGCAGACAAATAGATCCATAAGCAAACAGGAAGATAGATATCTTAGATAAATGTTTGATAAATAATGAAGTAGAAAGACGGACATATTTATATTTCATATAGAGAGATGGACAGGTAGGCAGACAGAAAGATAGATAAACATGTAGATATGTAGGTGGATAAATAGATGGATACATGGAAATAAATATAGCTGGGTATTGTATATCTGATGCTTATATAATGTTAGATAGACGGTAGGTAGATTATAGATAGTAATGGAAGATAGATGATACAAATAAATATTTTGTATAGATGAGAGAGATAAATGGATGGATGGATACATATATAGTAAGATAGATAAAGAAATTAATAGAAAGATAGATTTACAGACAGATTGATTGATAAATACACAAATAGACGGACAGAGGGATAGAAAGATAGATTTAAAGCACATTGATAAATAGCGATAAACATTTACGTAAAAATGTACTATATAGAACTAAATGTACAATAGAGAAAGTAAATGCACAATACAGAAAATACATTTGCTTTATAGAAACTAAATGTTCTAGAGAGAAAACCTAAGGTGGAAAACGAGACTCCAGTGCACACGTCCATCAGTAACAAATTATTTTCAGACAGAATGAATAAATAATCTTTCTAGTTTTGAACTATATTCTGTCTATGTAATTAAATTCCTTCCTGTGAGTCGAAAGTCCCGAGAACTAATCCAAGTTTAAACAAATGCCAGATTGCTCGTCCTTGCAATGGGTCTACTTGGCAACTACCCCTCGAAAGTAGAGGCTTCGTGCTGAGCACACAATCACTGCGTGTGCCGTGGACATTGAAGTGTGCACACTTTGCTTCCTCCAGCCCCCGCAGACATTCGACGATGATTTTACTTGAAAATATTAACTGTATATCTACCGTATATGTCCTATGTGTAGCCTAATGTCCGTTTCTGTGGTAACATTAATAAAACTCAATTGAAGAAGAAATTCAAATGTTTTATTTTCGAAGATCTAGAACGTTTTACAACTCTTGTTATTGTACAAAAACAAATAATTTTCGTTGTTAAATTTGTTTTATCTTAAAAATCGAATCAATGACGCAAGAAACGAAACTAAATTTCCACTTATCGACAAGAAAACAAGGTAATAAAAATAATGAACAGAATGTGGAAAAGCAAGGAAATAAAATCAATTTAAATGGCTACATTAATAGTTCAGACATTCACAGTGTCTTTTTTTTCAGACCATTTAGTTTCTTGCTTGTGAGTTCGAATAGGGGTCATTCATTTAATATTACGTACGTTCTGATGGGGACGGTTGAACACAGTTACTTTCTCTTGGGCCACGAGAATAATTAATTGTTCACAAAAGTGCACTCGGTAGAACACGTAGAATATTTATTGGATTTGCAGTGACGTAACGATTCATAACGGCAAACAAGACTGACTGATTCAAGACTGATGTGTAATTAATGGTTTTATGAATATCAAAATATAAAACAAGGACAGTATATTAGAACAGACAAGAACTATAGGATATTAGTAGAGAAAACTAGGCTAGGACAAAAGCCAGAAAACAAGGATAGGATATTAGGATAGAAAACAAAGGACATGCTAGTGGGGCAGAAAACAGGTCAGCTTGTTAGGAAAAAAAAAAGCAAAATAAGATATTGAGACAGAAAACACAACGAAGACAGTTTACCAAGAAGACAGCATATTAGGACAGCAAAACACGATGGGATATAAGGATAGATAGAAGGTTGGAATATTAAGACAGTCTACACGGACGGGTTATCAGAAAATGACAACTAGGATGCCATATTAGGACATGACGTGGACAAATACTTTGAACATGAATTCAATGTTAGGGAATACCAAAATGTGTTATAGGGAATACCGAATTATGTTATAAGGCATACCGAAATATGTTATAGGGCATACCGAAATATGTTATAGGGAATACCAAAATAGGTACTAGGTAATACCGAAATATGTTATAGGGAATACCAAAAAATTTTATAGGGTATACCGACATATGTTATAGGGAATACTGAAATATGTTATAGGGAATACCGAAATATGTTATAGAGAATAACGAAAGATGTTATAGGGAATACCTAAATATGTTATAGGGAATACCGGAATATGTTATAGGGAATACCGGAATATGTTATAGGGAATACCGAAATATGTTATAGAGAATAACTAAAGATGTTTTAGGGAATACCGAAAGATGTTATAGGGAATAACGAAAGATGTTATAGGGAATACCTAAATATGTTATAGGGAATACCGGAATATGTTATAGGGAATACCGAAAGATGTTATAGGGAATAACGAAAGATGTTATAGGGAATAACGAAAGATGCTGTAGGGAATACCGAAATAGTTTATAGGGAATACCGGCATAGGTTATAGGGAATACCAAAATATGTTATAGGGAACACCGAAATATGTTATGGGGTATACCGACATATGTTATAGGGAATACCGAAAGATGTTAGCAGTAATACCGAAAGATGTTATAGGTAATACCGACATATGATATAGGGATAACCGAAATATGTTATAGGAATACCGAAAGATGTTATAGGAATACCGACAGATGTTATAGGTAATACCGAAATATGTTATAGAAATACTGAAAGATGTTGGGGGGGCATCTATCAATTACAAAAGTCACGTGATGTTAGGTGACGTAACAGCGAGTGAATGATAATACATTTTTGTTTGGAGTGTAGCCTTTGTAATTCTAAATTTAATTATATGAATGTGAATTGAAATAAATCGTGAGATCGGCGTGGAGTAAATAAAGGTCAAACATGAGTCTCAAAGACCTAACCTCAAGTAGGTACTGCCTTACATAGCAGAGCTACTCTCACATAGACTTACTCTCACATAGACTTACCCATTCAAAGACTTACTCTCACATAGACTTACCCTTACAAAGACTTACCCTCAAATAGACTTACCCTCACATAGACTTACCCTTACATAGACTTACCCTTACATAGATACAACCCCGCATAGACAGGCCTAGACATAAAATAAATCCACCCACACACAGACAAACTGCCAGGACCATCACATAATAAACACATATCCTTTACACCCCCCCCCCCAATACCTACACACAGACTCCCAAATTACACATTTACTCACACACAATAATGTGAATGAAAAACTATATCAGCAATAAATAAGCAACCTGAGATGGGGAGTGTGTGGAGTGATAGGATTAGGACACACATACGTCGATAGAAAGCACACACACAAAAATAAAATTGTCAAAAGTGCTGATTTCTCTATTTAAACGTTCAACTTAAATCTATAATGTAAAGTCTTTACACAACGGCTTACCTTTTATTGACTTGAAACTTGAAAGAAACTTAAACTCCAAACAAAACTGGATGAAATCCTTAAAACTATTTGAATTATCTGTGTGTGTGTCTGTATATGTTTGTTGTTATATAGATTAGAAATATTCTATATAGAGTATATGAACAGTGTTCACCTACAGGCGAGGATATGGTCATCCATCGTATTGGCTCAGTGCCAGGGTATCCCCCCCCCCCCTCTCTCTCTCTAGGGCTAGTGAAAGCCTCTAATGCACAGAGAGTGAAAAAAAAGGGGGGGGGGTGAATGGGTGAGAGAGAAAGAGAGAGCGGATGTCCGCTGCGTGGGTCGATAGCTGGCGAAGAGTTTGGGGGGCGCGTCCATCCATCCCTATTCGGGGCCAGCGGAAGAATAGATGGAATTTAACTCAATATTATGTTGTTGTTTTTTGTTGCTTCATGTTTAGTGCCATATAGAGTCCCGGAAACCCTTCGACCAAGTAAACCAGTGCCCACATTTAGACACATGGATATAGCGGGATTCAACAAAAAAAGAAAGGTGTTTATTCGTACAGCCAAGAAATCCACCCCATCTCCCCACCCATATCGTCTAACTATTTTTTTCTTTTTTTAAAACCAGTGTTATCAGGTTGAGAGGAAAAATTGGAAAGGGGTGTGTGTTGAAAGGGAAATAACACCAGACAAGGGACTTAACCGATTGACGCTCCCAGTTTGTTTTGATGGAACAAAGATACTGCTACTAACGAGTGTTGGGGTTTAGCAGACAAAATAATTGAAAACTTTCTTTTATAGAAACGCGCGCACACACATACTAACAATCTGTAGGCTAATCGTTCATTATACGGATCACGTGCTTATATTTAAAACTAATCAGTTCTAGTCGTTTTTAAACACACACAGTAATTTAATGGTTTGTGCAATCTTTAACGCGTACATTTGACTTTTCACAAAAACGTTTGTTTGTTTGTTTTTTTCTTTTGCTCGCCATCTTTAGCGGATTTGTCCTTCAGAGCTTAGTTGCCTCAAGGTCAGCTTCTAAAGCAGACGCGCAACAAACTTCCGGTCGAAATTGTGATTGTTTTAAAATAGTATATTTCTACAAAGTCTAGTAAGGAAAAGTAGGCCCAATCAACAGCAGCGACCCAATGGTAATGCGCATGAACATTAAAGAACAAACAACAGTTTCACGAGAAGTTGCAATACGTTTAGTAAACGTATATAGACTAGTGTTGATGCTATTTTGTACCGTAATGTAATAAAGTCTAATACTGGAGAAAGACAAGCAATGGCGAAGGCTGCTAATGGACAATACGTGTATTTATGGGAAGTATGTTATGTTGGTGTGTGTGAATGTACTCATTTATTAGAGTGAGCAAGAGTTTATGTGGGTGAGGGTAGGCCTATTGAAAAAACAAACAAATAAACACAAATTACTGCCAGATCAATTCTCGCCTAGAAAACAAAATACACTTAAAACCTAATTGACCGCATCGACTAGGCATTGTGTGTGAGTATATGTGTGTGTGTATATGTGTGTGTGTGGGAAGGGTGTGTGTGAGCAGAACAAGAAAGAGAAATGAATGAGTCAAGTGTGCGTAGATCAATGTATGTCTAGTAATTGACAGAGAGTTGGGAACAGACATTTATAATTAAAAACACTCACGTATAAACAGTGATAGATAAACACACACACACATTACGACATTTAAACACACACTCACATTACGACATTGAAACACACACTCACATTACGACATTTAAACACACACTCACATTACGACATTTAAACACACACTCACATTACGAAATTTAAACACGCACACAAATATACAGAATTAAGCACGCACATAATATATAGAAGGTTATACAAATACACACACACACACATAAACACATTATACATAAAAACAGATATAAAGACATTATAAAGACATGTAGGCTATAGACAATCCTACACAAACACACATAAATATAGATATTTAAATCTTCTAGGATATATTAAAAGTTATACAAACAAACAGAAACACATTATACATAAACGCAGATATAAAGACATTTAAACACACACACATATAGGCACTTACACACAGACAATTTCAAATAAACATTCACATATAGACACACACAAAGAAAATCATACATAAACACACACACACACATAAAAACATATATAGGCTACATAGGCCTAACTATGTAGTTTTCTAAGGATAGTTAGATATTTTTCCTTTGCTAAGCAACTAAACACTTTAATCATAAAGACTGGTAAAAAAAAAAAAAATAAAAATAAAAAAAAAAAAAAAAATTACACATAAGAGTCCTTAAAGAACAACAACACAGAAATAAGAAATTTACTTGACAGCATTTGATGGGCGCTTTATTGAATTTCCCTTCTGATTTCATCACTATATGACTGAGTCTCGGACAGGATATTGTTGTGCCTCCCTTCTTGATCCACCCCTTTAGATGGTTACGCCCTGGACTCAAGAACCGGAAGGTTCGTCCGGTATTGTTTTTTAGAGACCCTTTTAAATTGATCTGCGTGTAGGCTTATTATTTTGGTAGATAGCTTTATTGGAGCCTTTAAAAAAAAAAGGCATGGCTTCACTAGTCTATAAAATAGGTCTTAAGGTTCAAAGTGACTTTATTAAAGTGTGTGAAAAGTAAAATGCTCGTTAGTCCCTATAAACAGTGTATCGGCCGAAATTCGCCATGGGCTGGTGTGGATGTATAAACTTGTTGGCATAACTGCAAATGTTCAATATGACGTAAAAGAGAAAAGAAAAGCATCTTGATTGTGAACATATTTGTGAACATTTGTGAATATATTTTTGAACATATGTTTGAACATATTTATGAATATTTGTGAACATATTTGTGAACATTTGTGAATATATTTTTGAACATATTTTTGAACATATTTGTGAAGATATTTGTGAACATATTTGTGAACATATTTGTGAGGATATTTGTGATCATTTGTGAACATATTTGTGAATATAATATTGGTGCCGATTTGACAGTTTACTCAAGAGTTATTCTTTGAAAACGTTAGATTTTCGAGACTCGAAGACTATACAAGTTGTTCTTTACGAGACCACGCGAAAAGCAAACATTGAATAGAACATAGAATTAAGAATTTGAATCGTTCGGACACCTTATAGTTAGATTTGTGGACTTCTGTGTGGCTGCTGTTACCAGCCCTCTGGCCCTGGTATAGAATAGAATGAAAGTAATCTTAGCCAACAAAGTTCCATCGAAATAATGGAATGCTGAAAAATGTGGGGAACATATAACGAAATTATACAATAATGCAGGAACAGTAAAGGCTGACTTTAAAGTGCTAGAATATTGATTTGAAAAAAACAAAAGGGCTGAGATAGGAATGGGTCGTCCTAATAGTTAGTGGGGAAAATCAACAACATAACATCATTTAAAACACTTGTCAAAATGCAAGAAGAATTTAAAGACATTTCTTTTCAACTAAGTTGATCAAGTACACCTCCATCGGCAAAAAAAAAACTTAGCTTAAAACTATTTTAGAATGTTATTGTCGTTTCGTGCCTCCATCGGCAAAAACCTTGTTTAAAACTATTTTAGAGTGTTATTGTTTCGTTTTTATGAGCGCGCTGAGCATGTTTGCATTAGCATGGAGTGAGGCGCTATGTAAATTAACAATTAACAATTATTAATTAATTAAATCCTTCGCTACTATTTGAGCAAAAAAAATTGTGTGTGTAGTGCAGGGGTGGGCACACACGAAGATATTAAGAGCTGCATACCGTTTTTCATATTATTTTATTACGAGCCACACCAATGCTACATAGTATCTACATTAAATACCCGCACATACAATTCAATTCAATAAATATGGTTACACATAAGAATTCTACCCGAATAGCAAGTGCTATGTTAAATAGGCTTTAAATTTCCAACGGAAGGCACACTTGAATAAAGAATTCTCTCCAGGATAAGATAGAAGAGGTGTAAGTTATATGTAAGATAGGAGTGGTGTACGTTATATATAAGATAAAATATAAGAGATGTAAGTTATATATAAGATAGGATAGAAGTGGTGTAAGTTATATATAAGATAGAAGTGGTGTAAGTTATATATAAGATAAGATAGAAGTGGTGTAAGTTATATATAAGATAAGATAGAAGTGGTGTAAGTTATATATAAGATAAGATAGAAGTTGTGTAAGTTATATATAAGATAGAAGTGGTGTAAGTTATATATAAGATAGAAGTGGTGTAAGTTATATATAAGATAAGATAGAAGTGGTGAAAGTTATATATAAGATAGAAGTGGTGTAAGTTATATATAAGATAAGATAAAAGTGGTGTAAGTTATATATAAGATAAGATAGAAGTGGTGTAAGTTATATATAAGATAAGATAGAAGTGGTGTAAGTTATATTTAAGATAAGATAGAAGTGATGTAAGTTATATATAAGATAAGATAGAAGTGGTGTAAGTTATATATAAGATAGAAGTGGTTTAAGTTATATATAAGATAGAAGTGGTGTAAGTTATATATAAGATAAGATAGAAGTGGTGTAAGTTATATATAAGATAGAAGTGGTGTAAGTTATATATAAGATAGAAGTGGTGTAAGTTATATATAAGATAAAAGTGGTGTAAGTTATATATAAGATAGAAGTGGTGTAAGTCATATATAAGATAAGATAGAAGTGGTGTAAGTTATATATAAGATAAGATAGAAGTGGTGTAAGTTATATATACGATAGAATTGGTGTAAGTTATATATAATATAGAAGGGGTGTGCAGTATAGGCCTATATATATATACGATGAAATAGAAAGGGTTTGTGCTATATATAAGATACGTATCATACGATATAAGGGGTGTAAGTTATATATAAGAAAGAAAGGTTGTGTTATATATTGATATATATAAGGGGACGTCCATTAATTACGTCAACAATTTTTAGGCGATTTTTACCTCCCCCCTCCCCCTTGTAAACAACTGTCAAACTTTCAGAGACCCCCCCTATATAATTACGTCAACAATTGGTTACCCCCCCCCCCCCCCAAACAAGTAACACAATTTTAGACGCTTGCTTTTATGTTTAAAATAGATTTCAAACGGAAAGGTCTATACTATAGGCTAATTAATTGTAATCCATTTAAAACTTGTTTAAAAGATTTCTAATAGACTCTAATTCTCATTTGTTTACTATTTTTCTTTTCATATACATATTTAATCATGTCTACTTCTACGTTTTATTAAAATAGCTTTTGGTACAATGTTAATTGTCAAATAGTTTAGGGGGAAATTGTGCACCAGTTGTAAATTAGCCTTCTATTTTAACTAGGGATGTTAATGTTGAAACCGAAAACCGGTTTTGATTTTCTTGGATATCGGTTTCTTGGTTGGGAGGTAGACATCTAAACCTAATCCTTATTTCAAGTAGCAAAGCCTTTTTTTTTTTGGTTTTTCTATTTTTAATAAAATGGCTTAATGTTGGATTCACACAAAACAATTCTTGAAATGCCTTGCTAACACTATTTAGTCTTAGACTAGATACTAACTATGGATTGCGATAAAAACAACATCAAACCAAATGTTCAGTTACAATCCTTTGAGTCAGAAAATTTTGAAAAAACGTCTTTAACGATGGCTCGTTGTAAACTATGTTCCCAACAGATACGCAGGAGCGATGGCAGTACCCTGGATTGCGTACGCATCTCCGTACTAAGCATCCTGGATTAACATCGTAATCCTTTTCATATTCTTTTTAATATCATGGTCAACGATAATCGGAAATTTAATTATCACTATTGAAAGCTATTATCGGTTTTAATCAATTAGCCCAGATTTTTTTTAGTTCTAAAGAATTTTATGGTAAAGCGTACAAAATCATATTGTATTAAAAAAATGAACCTCTTGAATGCCCTGCATACACTAGTTAAATTTGAATTATTTTTCAAATATAGGCCTACCTACAAAACATTTGGCTTTTCCGGCCAGTAACTTGTGACATTGCGCGGGAAGGGGGGATGGGGAGGGGTAGAGAAACCGAAATCCGGTTTTATACCGGTTTTATAGAACCGAAAACCGTTTTGAAGAAAAACCAGTTTTAGCAAACCTAATTTTAACCATTAGTTCACTATTCCTTCTTACAATATTGTCCACACACACACATTATATACACACGGTAGTTGCCTCCCCTGCCTCCCCTTTTGTAGGCATAAGGACAAATAAATTTTAAAATTAGTATTAACTTGTTAGGAATATAATTAATATACAGATGATCATTTGTACAATAAAATAATTATCCCGTTTTTTTTAGAAGACTTGTGCATGAGCTATAAAGTTGCCCAACCAAATGCAAGCTGCTTTTCAGCCTACATTGAATTTATATGTTAGTTTTAACAAAACTGTTTCCTTCTCAGTTTACCAATACACATTTAAACTTAGCGGCAGCTCTTGTAATAAAATCATACTAAATGCGAAACTATGCAATTGAAACACAATGTACACCTTTTGTCTCTCGGTGTCCTCCTTATGACACCATTGTGTCTGACAACCATACGCTAGACAGCAAAGGTGAGGTTTTCTACAATTGGTCGGTCACTTTGCCTTGCTAACAATTGCATTAGTTTCCACCCATACATAGATCTACAAACTAGCAAGATGGACACAAAAAGGACAAATCAAATGTAGTTTACATAATTGATATATTTGTATTAACGTAAAATTATGTTGTTAATGTTATCTATGTAGCCTAAGTTTAACAGGACAAATGTAGAATTTAGTACTAAATTTGTTACATTATTTACTTCATAAAAAGTAACATTGTTGACGTCAACTTTTCTTGAACTACCCCCCTCCCCCATGTCAACAATTGTCAAACTTTTTCAGACCCCCTCCCCCCTATTTTGTTGACGTAATTAATGGACGTCCCCTAAGATAAAATAGGGAGTGCGATATACATAAGATATGGTAAAAGATTTCTTTTTCCAGTTTTTTTAAAAGACTGCAACATGAATTTTTTTGTTGTTGTAAACATAAAATGATTCGATTGCATTGTGTTGGCTACGCAATCCACACGACCGACACGCAAAGCAAAGGTTAATAATTATTCAGCTAAGCCCTTCATCCATCTCAGTGTGAATACTGTTACAATTTTAAAAAAGTAAGAAAGAATGAAAAATAAAAAAAAGCGCGGGAAATGTTAATCTACGTCTGACGTCTGCAGAATTCAATATTAACAGCAAGAATGAAATGCAAATGCGATGTCTTAATAATTCTTCTTCGTCTCCTTTTCTTGGAAAATTAAATCACACTTATTTAGTAATATAAAGAGCTTTATTCTAGTCAGAAGATCCTCTTTAGTCCATATTACGTTATAGGCAGAACTTCAATACTCTCTACGCAGAAGATCATGTCATTCTAGGCCAGGGGTCGGCAACCTTTTGAGGCAGAAGAGCCAAAAGTTACAATTTACACAATTTCCCAGTTTTTAAAGAGCCACTAACTTTTTTTTCAATATTATCGTTTTTGATTAGGAGTAGGATTAGCCTACAAAATTGATTTTTGATTTAAAATAAATAGCTTTAAATATGAAATAATAGAAGCCTATTTATTCATATAAAACATACACATTTTGCGCACAAAATATATTAAAGTATTTTAGCTATCTCTGCTAGAATAATAAAATTAGTAATCAAATGGTAGGCCTATAATTATAATTATTGAATAATATATATTTACAATAGTTACATCAATGGGAGCATTGGCCTTGAATGCCTTTTGAAAGTTTGGCTAAATCTGGCTCTTAACTTGTATTTTTCAGTTTCTAGCACGCCTCTAGATTTTTATTTGTTAGTTGGCTTCTTACTTTATTTTTTTTATATTATATTTCATGCAAGAAAACGCTTTCTCGCACGAATATGTTGACTCGAAGACCGTCAGCACTCCAAATGCCAACTTCTTCACCTCACTGTAGCATTCTGGAAGACTATTCCATGCGTCAAATATGAGTGCCTCAACTCGCGGCATTTCTTTTAGAGTTTAGAACTGTCCAGTTGTGCAGCGTGACGTGCATGCTTTTCTGGACATCCAACTCACAACTTTGCTCCGAAGAAGACTGAACACTACCGCCCGCTGGGTTGCTGGCTGGGTGGTATATATAGTAGTCAAAGTAGTGACTAGCGGCTGTCAGCTTCAGCTGTCTGTCTACTCTATCCTCCCAGCCTGTTCATGTCTGCTATGGTGTGCCACAGGGGTCTGTCCTCGGTCCAGTTCTTTTCACCCTTTACACTCAACCCCTATCCTTTGTCATCGAACGCCACAACCAAAAATACCATTCTTTCGCCGATGACACCCAGCTCTATAACAGTGCTGAGCCCGAAGACTTCGACAGGCTCCTTGCTTCCATCTCAATCTGTTTTCTGGACATCAAGAACTGGATGACGGAAAACAAGTTAAAGTTAAAAAAAGCTCTTATCGTCGGTACGAGACGGAGGGTCGTGTCGCTCACTGCGTCCGATCTTCAGCTGGCCGACGCAACAGTACCTTTCTCCCCGACTGTCAAGAGCCTTGGCGTCTATCTGGACTCCACGCTGTCCATGCAGCCCCACATCTCCTTCCTCACCAAAATCTGCTTCTTCCACCTGCTTCGTATTGCGCCATCCGTTGCTATCTCACCAAGGAAGCTTGTGTTAAGCTTGTCATCTCTCTCCTCTTTTGCCGCTTGGATTATTTATTGCTATTCGCTCTTGGCTGGCCTATCAGCCTCCTCCCTTCAGGGCATCCAACATGTCCAGAACTGTGCTGCCCGACTGGTCCTTAAGAAGAAGAAGTCGACTCATATCACTCTTCTGCTCCGATCTCTGCACTAGCTACCGCTCGGCTTCTGATGCACTAACTCTTCAGATCTCTCGTGCGAAGCTAGTGTCCGCTGGCCAACGTGCATTCTCCTATGGGGGGCCCGTCTGTCTGGAATGCCTTCCCTCTACAGCTTTGCCAGAGTCCTAGCTTCAACACCTTCAGGAGTCGGCTGAAGACGCGCCTATTCAAGTAGCAGTATTCACCTGTACATGTATACATTTTCGTCTTTTTTCGTTGTCTGTTCTCTGTCTGTAACTGTTGACGGCGCATATAACTGTTCCCAACGCTATACAAGTATTATTATTTGGCTATTATTATTACTCCACCTATTATCACTGTTCTTTGTTGAGTGATTTTACCCCGTTTTCAGTATATAGGATATATATATATATATATATATATATATATATATATATATATATATATATTTGCAGTATAATATTTTTATAAGTTTTGAAAATAAAATAATATAATTATTTCTATTTGCGCATGGAACTGGAGAGCCGCATTTTGACATCGAAAGAGCCGCATGCGGCTCGCGTGCCGCAGGTTGCCGACCCCTGTTCTAGGCAGAAGATCAAGACGTTCTATGCATTTTTAATTAGACCTGTAATACAACAAATTTATAACAATAACGGCTTAGATAACCCTACTTAAGGAAGTTTCCAGATTAACATTAGTGGAACAGGCATCTTCTTAAGAAAACACATGGCGGTCTCATGAATTCATCAAGAAAGTCTCCATATCGAAGCAGGAAAAAAAAAGAAATAGTTTGTAATTGGTTAATACAATATTATTATTAAAGATCACGATAAAAGATAATAAATGGATGCCTATGTGATGATTCAGGATATAATATCTGTTAATTGAAAAGTACATTTGAGTGACTCTGTGATTAGCTGACTATTGAAAATCGGCTCCATAAAATCATTATTTATCTGGCATCGATACTAATCAACCACGTCAAACAAAAAAAAAAGTAATTATGTTGGACTGTATGGCTAAGAGATTCATTCAATTCTTCACTTAACTTTATTAGAGACTTTAAAAGGAAATTCAATAGTTCTAATTTAGACCATGCCATGGTACAAAAAGAAAATATATTGACACATCTACCGCCAATACTGGGCCTCCTTCAGCCAGCCTTGCTACCGATCAATGGTTTCTATGGAAACCATGACGTCTGCGCAAGCAAGGCCATCGAGGAAAGAAGATGTGGGACTGAGAAATTGAACAACGTAAAGAAACCACAAAATAGACTCAAAAATAACGAAACAATTTGTATCAATTAAATTATCTTTCCTCAGTTTTTCTATAATTAGAATTGTATCCATTCAATTAAAAAAGAATTATTAACTAAATTAAAAATTATGCATTTTGTCACATTTTTGTGTGGGCGGGGGGGGGGGGGATTGTTTGTGCCTCTAGTCTAGTTTTAATAAGGCACTTTTAGAGCCAAACTCCTTACAATAAATTGCGTTATTCTAGTTTGAAATCTGACAGTATGCGCAACAAGTAAAGAAAACAAGACAGCAAAAAAATCGTTTTCTTTTTCCAAAGTGAATCTATACATTACAAAGATGATTTTGTAGATAGATGTATAGGCGCATAGAGGGATACAGACAGAGATAGATAAATAGATATATACATACTAAGAGATTGTGTGGCGAGCACAATGCCCAGCCGCCTTTACTTTGTCCCAACTAATGTCAGGTACCCATCAAAGCTAAGTAGACTGGGTAGACTCAGGGACACCCTTCAGTACCGAGAACAAATCTTAGCCTTCACCAGGATTCGAACCTAGAGGCTAGAACCATCGGTACGCCAGCCCCGTGTCCCTTAATTGGATTTGAAAAGCCTTTTGGTGTTTTTTAAAGAGAGAGAAAGAAAGAGAGAGAGAGAGAGAGGGGATGGTGGTGAGCAGAAACTCTGATATATAATATATAAGCTTATATATACCGTCACGTGGATGGGCTGTCCATTGTCTCTCATTATCCACCTTCACTTACCTAAACAAGTTTCAAGACTATTAGATTAGAACAATACCAATTAGTATTTCGAACCCGACTTTCTGAATGGGCAACCCCAACGCCGCACCACATTTTCTCCCCTCCCTTGCATCATGACTGTTACTTTCTCACACCATCAGCCTTCCCCTTCATTGAAAGAAAGACTAATACGAACTAAACATAGTTTTGTTCATCCCGACTGCATCCTTCCCCCATAACATTTCCTGCTGTCTCCCTCCATGCTTTCA
Organism: Anisus vortex; assembly: GCA_949126835.1. Taxonomy (NCBI): domain Eukaryota; kingdom Metazoa; phylum Mollusca; class Gastropoda; family Planorbidae; genus Anisus; species Anisus vortex. The sequence continues at coordinate 20,555,007 of OX421497.1, read as the reverse complement.
AATCCGTTCGACCAATCAAGCGTGTGGGCTATTTCGGGTAATCTCCCCTTTTTTATTTTTGTATTTATTTATGTGCTAGCGAATGAAATGCAAACACTTAGGCGACTACCAATCAATACAGTTTATAAACCAAGTCAACAGATTACCCGTGCTTGATTTTTTTCATATTTCTCCCCCCTTTCCTACACACAAGCACATGCACAAAACACACTGATTGATTCAATATTGTGTAGTTGAGATGATATGTTTATAACTACTGAATAAAAAAATAAAAAGAATTCCATGTAGAAAACAACACCAATAATAATGTGTCAATGTCAAGAAAGAACACAATAATTATTATGTGGAAACAAGATTGCGTTCCAGGTATTATTTCCTTCTTTATACTGCCACTACGTGCATGCCTATTATGTTCATAACATGTAGAGGCCGACCGAAATTCGGTTTTGGTTTCGGTGCCGAAAGTAGGCAAACGGTATCTTTCAGCGTGGTTTCGGTTTCGGCCGAAGCCAAAAGGTTACCTTTCGGTTTGCTTTTGGGCAGAGACTGATATTGAGTTTTGGTTATCAGTCGAATATCTATTTTAACTTTCGAAATTCAGACTGCAACGCTAGTGCTGCATCTATTACTTTTATTGATAATTCTGAATAAAATAATAAATAATGCATCTATACACAACTGTATATTACCCTACATGTTCTATGGTTTGCTTAAATAGTTCCCATAAACTGGCTAATATTTCACATAAATGTGCAGTCTTTTAAAATCTTTTGTTTGGCAATTTCGGTTTATCTTTCGATTTCGGCCGAATGTGTAGTGAAACTTTAGGTTTCGATTTCAGTTTCGGCCGAAAGTCAATGTATAACTTTCGGTATGGTTTCGGTCGTCCTCTTCAGGGATACGTATAAGGCTCTCGTTTAAAAAAACAACTGCAAAGCTATTTTAGCCAATCAGCGATAGAACTACTACAGTGGTGATGTATACTAGTGAAACAAGGACAATGACAAAATCCATCGAGACCTTGCTTAATATCTGGGAAAGAACAATGCTGCGGAAGATATATGGAGCTGTGCAAGACACAGATGGCTGGAGAACAAGAACAAATGAAGAACTATATACTCTGTACGAGGATCCAATGGTAGTAGCTGAAATAAAGAAGGGCAGAATGAGGTGGACAGGCCACTTGGAAAGAATGACAGACGGCAGAGCAACCAGAACAGTACATCACCAGAGACCAAGAGGAAAGAGCCTTAGGGGCAGACCAAGACAAAGATGGCTCGAAGCTATAGAGTCAAATCTACAAAATCTTGGTGTGCGGGCATGGCGAAGGAAAGCCAAGGATAGACCCGAATGGGAGGAGGTGGTGGAGCAGGCCAAAGCCCTACGTGGGCTGTAGGCTGTAGCGCCATAGAGATGAATGGATGCGATAGAACTACTAAATTACAACAAAGAAATTCGTATTACAACACCACACCTCAAACTTTCCCAAAATTGAGCAAATGAGCTCTTACATATTCCTTCAATCTGGGTGGTCTAAGGGTAGAGGTGCTTAGCTTGCACTGCCTTCTCTTTTCCATTCATTGATTGTCTTTTTTTGTGTGTTTTGGAAAGGGAGGGGGGCACTTTTAAAAAACAAAAAAAAACAAATATATATGTAAGTATTTTTGATATATAACAAGTGATATGGAAATGCCATGGGGCTACTATTATAGTACATTATTCTACTTAAATACCCAAAAGCGAGTGTGTAAAGCAGCGATTACCAGTTTCCGTGGTCACGACATACTAGGGGATTGAGTGTCCAGCACAACACCCCAGTCGCATTTACTTTGCCCAAACTATTGTCAGGTACCCATTTGAGGTGGGTAGACTCAGGAACACCCGATTGTAGGTGATGTAAATATTATTAGTAGGCCAGGAAGCAGAAGCTAGTAAGCTTATACAAATAACCAGCCCGTGAAAAAAAAAGTTTTTAAAACACTGAAGATTTACACACACACACACACAAAACACAAGAACTACAAAACAGTTTGAAGAGAATCACAATTTCACTTATAAAAGGTCACCAATAAATCAATTTTCGCTTTTGAAACGTCAGCGTCTGGTGTTATTCCCACAAAATATTTGGCATTCATAAATATTGCCCATTAGGCTTAGACATGTTTTTTTCTAAATTCAATTCTTTTCTCCGTGAAAGAAACAGATAAACGCGGGCGTTAGTCATTCCGGACAGCGGGACGAGAAACATAGAGACTATGACGTAACAATGTTCAACAGCGGCCCAAAAGACAAACAAACAAAAAAAAAAGCCAAACCTAAACAATATTGATTATCCCCCCTTACCAAACAAATATTCACTTTATTAATATCAAGTGACGGTGACGTCACTCTGCGTACATTTTTTTTATTTTTTATGATAGTACAAACTGAATGCAAGCTGTGAGTAGGGGGAAGGGGGCATCGCACAAACATCATTCAAAGCATAATGTATATAAATAAAACAATAGCAATATAAAAGACTATAAACACCAAGTGTTCACGTAGTATAGTCGTAATTTGATTTGTCTCTAAACCATAGGTAGGCCGGTATGCCTATATATATGAAACTCCTTTAAACTGCATAACGATAAAGTTCAACAAAAACCATGTTAATAGATAAGCTTATAGGTTTAATTATATGTTCAATGGTATATGTTAATACTCATAAGCTATGGCTTTTGATGCAAAAAAAAACATCTGTTTCCGTGCGCTCCAATTTTGCACCCCGTCATTCGCCCCCCCCCCCCCCCCCCGTTGCATTTTCCCCTCTTAGTCTTAGTGTAGGCCTATTGAATGATGCAGTTATTTATTTATTTGTGTTTTATTTCAATACAGTTCTAATTTTGTATTCGCTAATCAAACGGTTTGACCTCTTTTATGCTTAGTCGAAGTGGTCAGCTTCTTCCAATAAGGGCAAGAACAGCAAGATCTTTACTTTTGTCATTTGTCCCACTGTCAGTGTGAATTTTTTAACAGAATCGCCAGTCCGCCAGAAATACAATCCCTGACTCCTAAGGATAGCCGCTACTCTTTCTTATATGATATATGGTATGATCTTGTGCGGGTATGCCTATTTTTATATTTCTGTGCTTGAGTACTATAATAGCTCTTATTATAATGTCTACAAAATTGTTTATTGATGATGAAAGACAGAACATCAGTAATGAAGTCAAATTTCCATTTGTTTGGATCAATAGATGAATCTTATCCATATAGATCTATATATTCATGTGTTTCCTTTCTGTTGGAAAAACATAGAAAAGAAACATCCCCACCGCATCGATATCCAAACACCTAATTGAATAGAATCAATAAATGTTAATGAGTCCTATCGTTTGGTGTGCCTGGAAGAAATGGATTCCAGACCAGCTGGTTGTGGGAAAGAGGGCGAGAAATTTGCATATTAAAAATCATTTAAAAGCTCCACCATTTAAACAGTTAACCCCGCTAAGTATGATTATTTAAAATATCATATAAATAATGCGAACCTATGAATGTTGAATATTAACAAGAAAAAAATATGTTTGAGAATTCAATGCAAAACATATAACTGTTAGCAGGCTCCTACTCTGTACTATTGATTTTTTTTTTAGCATATAAGAAACGATATGTTGAGTAATATCTATTTGTAATCGGATTCAATAAAAACCGCGAAATGTTTAATTAACAATACTCACCCTCGACCAGCGAGATGTGGATATCTATATATTAAAACCTGAGGAGGAGTGATGAATACGATTAACGACTTCTTTTCCGCTCATCATACGTTCATCATCGAAATTATGCGCCTAATAATGTTTCCTACCATCAGATGTCGCTCTCTTCTCAGCCCAGTATCGATCTGCTACAAAGCCAGCATAATAAATTGCTAGAGCTCCGTGTACTTTCGTTTTACCAAAACATGTATAGTCTGTGAAATCTCTTAAGAGCTGAGTTTAGATAAGGATTTTGCAAGTGGGTGAGAGGTCAATGGAAGTTCATTGCGCATGCCAACCACTCATCGTGTCATGAAATTTATCCAATGAGAAAAAAGAGAGCCAGTTAGCTCCTAGTCCAAATCGAAAGTTTTCTTTATAATTTTATATACTCGGCTGTCCACTGATGTTATCAACAATGTCGGATGTAGTAATATTATCAGCGGCCAGAACGCCAATAGGTAAAAAAACAACATAAAAACACCATATCATATATGCTTATATATACATACAATACTAAGTAACCAAATATATATTTAAATAAATTTGTTTTTGTTTTATTTGTTAAAATGTTTTGATTTATGAATGCTGAAAATTGTAGTTTTGTAAAATGAGTAAACTAAACAGTAAAGTTTTCTGTAAACTACTGTATAATTTATTTTAAATAATAAATATTTTTATTTTGAATTAATAATAGCGGATATTTATTATAGATTTATAGCTTAGGCCTACACATAAACTTATGATAGTGCATAGCGGCCTACCATAGACCATATCCTGATCCTGTTTACACAGTTCATTATTATCAACGATGTGTCAATGACAATGTACAATGTTAATTAATAACACTATAGTCACTATAGACTTAGACTCTTAGACTATATAAATATTATAATATTATTAATATAGGCTAGAGTCTAATTGTATTTCATTTGTATACTACAATCATTGCTTTTCCAGGCACTTTCAATGGCTCACTCTCTGGATTTTCTGCCCATGACCTGGGAAGTATAGCCATCAAAGAGGCTCTGAATCGAGCAGGAATCAAAGGTGATGAAGTATCAGAAGTTATTTTGGGCCAAGTTCTTACCGGAGGTATAAAATTAGAAACTACTTACTTAGCCTAAATTTAAAATAGTTTTCCTGGTTATAAGTCATTATAAAAAAAAATGATACCAACAGTCAATACAGTAGAGTATAGTCTACAGCATAGGTTCTCAACCTTTTTCGGCTCACCGCCCCCTTTTACATTTGTTTTCCGCTCACCGCCCCCCAACTTAATTTTAGCTGAAACATTTGTTAATTAAAGGGAGATAATTATCCCGTTTCATTTGTGGTAATATTTCTAATGTTGTTGTTTTTTTTATATAAAAAACTAAATGGCTTGCATTTGTAACTTTAAAATGATATGATAGAACTGTAAAAACATATTTGAAAATTTTATAAATATTAGACTCTATATGACTTAAGAATTTATATTAAAATTTTCAGGCATTACAATAACAACCAAGTTTGTATGATTACTACGTATCTATACCCATCGGCTATTGTAGTTTTTTCTGTACATAAGATTGAAACGCATTAAAGGACATCTCGTTAAAACAGCTCAAGTAAATTAGTAATATTCGCAGATGTTAAGGCGACAGTCCGCTAAACCCAACCATAGGACCAGACGGCTGCATATTGCCAAATACTGACCACCTACTTCATGGAAAAAACATTGCGATGCTTTTTTGTTCAATAATATGTATGCCTACTGTTGGGGGATATCAGATATTTAGTAGCACTTGCGTTTACATCATATTTCATCCAAAAAATAATCGATTCAAATAGCTGAGGTGTTGAAATTATATCAGGTAGCCTACGTTTGTACCGCCCACTTGCCCTTCATCGCCCCCCAATCGCCCCCGGGAACGTTAGCGCCCCCCTAAAGCTTCTCATCGCCCCCGTTGAGAACCTATGGTCTACAGCTACAGCTGCACTTTGAAGAAAGGAGGGTTGACTCATCATTTTTAATTGTCACCTCCCTCTACACCAGTAGCCTATTAAGTATTAAGGCTTCAAAAGAGCACACTAACATTTTATTTTTATAATTATATAATATATAAAAATATAAAAAGACAAATTTTGGGGGGGGGGGGATATCATATATTTGGCCAGCTGGTCCTGCGGTTAGTTCACCAGACTGTCAACCGACATGTTGCGGGTTCTATCCCTCTCGCCCTGCAGGAGTTTTGGTCCTAGTGGATGTAATAATCTTCTATCTAGATGGAGCGTCTGTAAACTTATAAGGTATACAAAAATATAAAGACCTAGATATAAAAATGATAAAGAGTGTAATATGACCTAAATTGTTTTATAGTTTATAGAATAAGTTAGCATTTAGTTCAGCTAAAAGTTAAATTCTGTTCTACAATTAATTATGCATACAGTAGATTTAGCTAGGTCATATTTCACTTTGTATTCACCTGTCTTTTTATAGTCACCAGCTTGAAAGCAAAAATGTGGTGTATGTTAACAGCTGTCTTCAAGCCTTCATTGGTTGTCCTTTTTTTGACCTTTTGTGGAGCTAGGGTTATTAGTATAGTGACCGATTATTGCATATAGGAATCCAATTTTAAACTGATTATATCATACCACAATTACATATCACATGACCTTGTAGGTTGGGAATGGTGAAATTGTGCTGTTTATATTGTATATTGAAAGCGATTTTATAACAGAGATTTACAAATATAAATAAATTCTAAGTCTAATTTGTTGCATATTTGCAAGACATTTGATAACTTGATTCATGCCAATCCACTTTTATTCTTTCAAAATCATTAACATTTCTTTCAGAACCTATAAAATAGTGGGCTACTTAAAGATTTAAAAAAGTTAAGTACCCTTCGGAATAAACTGATCATAGGGCTGGTTAAGTTGCGTTAACCAGTTTCTGTGGCCTTGATATACTAGGGGATGTGTGGCCAGTACAATACCCAGCCACCTTTACTTTACCCCAACTAATGTCAGGTACCCATCAGAGCTGGGTAGACTCAGGGACACCCTCAAGTCCCAGGAAAAAACCCTAGCCTCCACCAGGATTTAAACCCAGAGCCTTAGGATCACCAATGTAACACTCCGCCCCAGATTTAAAGATTACCTTCCAACAAAACAGATAAAATTGCTTTCAAAACCAGTTATTGCATTTGAACCTGATAATCTATTATCTGATAAATTATCCCTTAACATCCCTAATTGAAACCCAAATAACCGTCCACAATTATCACATGAATTCTTACATTTAAACAAATGTTTTCACAAAGGTCAGGGTCAAAATCCTGCACGCCAGGCTTCAGTTAAAGCTGGGATTCCCTATACAGTCCCTGCCTGTGGTGTGAACATGCTGTGTGGCTCCGGGTTGAAATCAGTGGCGCTTGCCTTCCAGGCTATTAAATCAGGGGAGGCGACAATAGTAGTGGCTGGGGGACAGGAGAGCATGAGTAAAGTAAGATGTCCTTTTTTTCTTTTTGTTTCACACTTGTGCAGTTGTCTTTCCTTCTTAATCTTTTGATTCTATGAATTTTGTTTTAAGTTACTCAAACTAACCTTTCATTGTCTTGATAAATTTTATATCAAATTGTCTTTTTGAAATTTTCAATGAACTCTCCTTATAACTGTCCTCGTTCTTCATGTAGTTTATATTTATTTTAAAGTTTTGTTGCTATAAAAAAATGGCTAAAATCCTTATTTGCATTTCCTGTTTTCCATTTTGTGCAGGCGCCACACTGCATTCACATCAGGAACGGGACAAAGTTTGGAGACGCCTCCCTTGTGGACACAATGATGTCTGACGGCCTGACAGATGCATTCAATAATTATCACATGGGAATAACAGGTACATCGCTTAAGTCTTGTATCTAAATATAGTTAACAATATAGTGTAGCGGCAAACTGTTTTCATTCACTTGTAGCAGTAAATGACCATATAAAACTGCCATTGACAATCATCCAGCAAGTGTACATTTTTTTTGTAGAATCATCCTTTATTTTTTGTTCTATCCCTGCAGCTGAGAATGTAGCCAAGCAGTGGGGGATAACGAAGGAGGAACAGGACAACTTTGCCCTTGTTTCACAGATCAAATGTGAAGCTGCACAGAAAGGGGGACAATTCAAAGATGAAATTGTTCCAGTCACAGTGCAGTCTAGGGATGGTAAATATCTCTCTGCTATTTATGTCATTGAAAATGTTGAGGATTACAAAATACAACTTGGATTTTGTATTAATTGTGAATATATAATATAGAAAGATATTACACAAAGACTAAAACAAAAACTAAATTATTTCCCCTTTTCTCTGCATTAAATTAAAACATTAATTCTAAGCAAAAAAATAATTGTGATAATTAGAGTATGTGTACACATTTTCTTTTATGTATATGTTATTTTTTTAAATGTACCTTTAAGAGAACATTTCTCCATGACAGTAAACCTATTTCTGTTCATTGTGGATGCCCAAGCTTTCTGGCTTTAACATCATCTTAGTCATTGCATGTTTATACAATGTCTGGAGCATGGACTCGTACAGCCTCTCTGTCTGTAGCTAGTTTTTCAACCAGTCTGTCTAGTTTGTTCTAGCTTCATAAGTTAACTTTAAAAAAAAAAAAAAATTATTCGGAATTGCCAAAATATTTTTCAGGTGCTAAGCAGATAAGTCAAGATGAGTTTCCAAGGTCAGGTTGTACAATAGAAGGTCTTCAGAAGCTCAGACCAGCATTTGTTAAAGATGGGACAGGAACTGTAACTGCTGGCAATGCATCAGGTTACACTTTATCATATTAGATTTAGGATTTAACTTTTCACATTTCTTTGATAAATGAACACACAAGTTGTAAACATGTTTATGTCATTTCAAAAACAAAGTATAGGAAGTCAGTGAAATAATTGTACATTATCACTTATTCACTAAAGCTTGGATTGCCATATTAATGTCACAACCAAAAGGCCTATTTACTTTTACTATGTAAGAATAAATATTTGTATGATACAATAAGACTCTAATAAAGGGAAATAGCTGCTCACTTTTTCTTTTAATTTCTTAAACCTTTTTCACCCATTCCAACATTTTAAAACTCAAATATAATGTATGGCATACATGTACCTTTGGCCCTTTCTAATGCAATTCATGGGTGTGCTTTTATGTTAAATAAATAATTGACATTTTCTGAATTGTTATGGTGGATCCAAGGTCAGTAAATCAATGCATTTGTTCAATTTATCAAATTTATAAATATTATTTTATTTCATATAAGAATGACCTTGAAGAATAAGTTAACAGAATGTTCAATTTTGATGAGTTTGTTTACACTATAGATCGTTAGGAGCATTTTTAAGTTAAGATTACTTTATTGATCCAAATAAATGGAAATTTGACTTGATTACATAAATTCCGTCTTTCAGCATTTTTAAAACAATATTAAAGAACCATTTATACTCAAGCACAATAGACATTCACACACACTATCATACCATTTATCATACAAGAAAAAGTATCATTTGGGACTCAGCTATTATTATTTTATCTTCACTGAAAAGCTAAAGCTTAAACTTTTGTTTTAGGGCTTAACGATGGTGCTGCAGCAATCATAGTTTGCAGCAGAGACGAAGCGCTACGCCGTGGCATCAAACCTTTGGCAAGGATAGTCTCCTGGGCACAGTCGGGTGTGGACCCAGCCATCATGGGCACTGGGCCGATACCAGCGACAAGAAAAGCTGTAGGTAACTATTTAGTTTCAAACCTGGGAAGTTGAGATGGTAGATTTGTTGGTAGCTTATTGTGTGTTCAAATGCTAGGCATAGGGGTACCTGATATTAGTTGGGGAATTATACGACTTGTGAAAGTTCATGAAAACGATTGTTTTTTTAAGTTTGGGAAAACTAACCAAAGTTTGGGAAAGTCTGTGAATTTTACCATAATGGACCTTGCAGCCTTTAACTTGAATCGAGATTTTTTTTTTGTGTGGAAATTATTGAAGTGAGTTTTTATATGAGCTCTAGAAGTACGAGGGAAAAAAAAGGCCACAAAAAAAGGTTTAATATGGACTACTTATATACACAAGTGGCTAATATCAAGAATTACACATACCAGTCCCAGTTGATATTGATTTGTGAAATATTTTTTTATATTAATTTTAGGAAAGGTTTTGGAAAAGTTTGGGAATTTTAAAATTATTTTAAGAGTAAGAACACTGTCATGGTTTTTAGCCACTCTATCACTTGAATATAAGTTGACATCAACATTTTAAACCATAAAAAAAACATTTATATTAATATTATTATGTCTTGCTTTAAATAAGATGTTTGTCTGAAGTGACCTCTGCATATAATTGTACAAATCATGTAGTTTTGTTGTTTTGGCAAACATACATCTGTTCTTTTTTTAAATAAATTTAATCACAGCTGGAGAAAGCTGGTTGGAGCGTTGATGATGTTGATTTGTTTGAATTGAATGAAGCATTTGCTGCACAATCTTTAGCAGTTGTTAAAGAACTAGGATGTGATTCTAATAAGGTAAATGTTTAATCTAGAGCATACCGTAAGTATTATTTAAAAGTTAGAATTTAGTGAAATTTTTCTATTAGTTCAGTGACATTTCCCCAGTAGTTCAGACATAGTATTTCAGTTACATTTACATAGTCATTTGATGACATTTACCCAGTAGTTCAGACATAGTATTTCAGTTACATTTACATAGTCATTTGATGACATTTACCCAGTAGTTCAGACATAGTATTTCAGTTACATTTACATAGTCATTTGATGACATTTACCCAGTAGTTCAGACATAGTATTTCAGTTACATTTACATAGTCATTTGATGACATTTACCCAGTAGTTCAGACATAGTATTTCAGTTACATTTACATAGTCATTTGATGACATTTACCCAGTAGTTCAGACATAGTATTTCAGTTACATTTACATAGTCATTTGATGACATTTACCCAGTAGTTCAGACATAGTATTTCAGTTACATTTACATAGTCATTTGATGACATTTACCCAGTAGTTCAGACATAGTATTTCAGTTACATTTACATAGTCATTTGATGACATTTACCTAGTAGTTCAGACATAGTATTTCAGTTACATTTACATAGTCATTTGATGACATTTACCCAGTAATGTATTCCTTCTTGGTGTATATGTTATTATAAATTACTTATCACTACATAATTCTGAACAGGTGAATGTCAATGGTGGGGCCATCGCACTGGGCCACCCCATAGGGGCGTCCGGCGCCAGAATACTGACCACCTTGCTGTACACCCTTCGTTCCCACAACAAAAGAAGGGGCGTGGCAGCTCTGTGTGTGGGTGGCGGAATGGGCATAGCTGTGTGTGTGGAGAATCTGCAGGCAGTGTCATAGCCAGATTTTTCTATGACCAACACTTTTATTGTCCAGCAAAAGTTGTCAATGTTTTTGTTGCTCTGAACAAGCATCGATTCTTTTGGTGTGATTTTTTTTGTGTCAATTCCTGGCACTTATTGGATTGTAAACATTTTTAAAGATATTAATTCATTTTTAATTTTTTTCAAAAGATTTTTATTTCATGCAGATTTTGTCTTATTTCATGGATAAATCTCACATATTGTTTGAAAATGTCTTTTTTTAGATGTTTATGTATGATGAGCATATATTATGTGCATTTAGTGAAATAGAGAAATACCAGTATAAAAGATTTCATCACACTGTAAGACTGGCCATTGATCAAAATGACATTTTTTTGTTGTGTTTATCATAAATAGCAATAGTGAAGTGATGAGAAGATGTAGTTATTGATTTTTTGTTTTGGCAAACATACATATGTTTTTGTTTTTGAAATAAATTGCATTACAACTGAAGTTGTCCTTGTTTGTTTAGTTGTGAAAGCTGTTTATAAAATAAATTTAATCAGAAGTCTTAATTAAAAACAAATAATCTTTATACAAAAATGAACACAATTCAAGGTATTGAGTATGTGTATGAGTGCGCTATGGGATCATAAACTGTAATCATAAAATTAATCAGATCAGCATTTATAATTTCCAATAGTTTGTTTACATTATTTAGTAAGTTTCTTTGCATTATGCTGTCAAATTTGTTGATATTCAAAGAAACTTGCCTAATTACTCACATAACAAACTGTAATGAAAAATATTTTTTTAAAATCGGATTTGTCAAAAAGTGAGCAGATTATCAACCTAGGATATTCTCCCATACTATGTTTTAAATTGGGCATTTTGGTTTCCCCAACAGTGCTACCTGTGATTTTTTTAATTTTTACTGTATTTTTATTTTGGATCTCAAAATTGTTCTTTTTTATATTCAGAACTTGAGTATGAACAAAATGTATCTAGTGTTAATAGAATTGTGTTTTATGCAGGTCATGACAAGTCCATAAGCTTATAACATACATTCAATGAAACTAAACATTCAATGAACTAAACAAACAACTTTTGTTTGGATGTCCACAAAGTTTATATATTTTTTCCATAGTGGTGATTTGTTCTACAACACAAAATACTACAAAAAAGTAATAACAGTGTGACACTTTTAAAAGCAATTTGAGAAGAAAGCATTTAAAAAAACAACTTTAGAAGGAAATAGAGAATTTCACACTACAATAACTAATTGAAATAACAATTTCACACTACAATAACTAACTGAAATTACACTGGTCCACATTAACACTAATTGTTTTTATAACACAGCAGATTAAAAGAAAAAACCAATATAATTTATTAAAAAAATACAACCAAGTAACAACACACAGTGGTTTGTTTTTATCTGTTTCTCAATACAGGAGGTTGAACAATGCAAATGGAATGTGGTTTTAATTGCAGGGATCTGGTGTACAGATTTATACTTGCACACATTGTGGTTTTACACACTCACAGCATACATTGTGGTTTTACACACCTGTTAACAAAAGCTTATTGAAAGTTTAGTTTTTTTTTACTAAAAGTATTTAAATCAAAAAAATAAACGAGTGTGTTACATCAAACGATTCTACAATATACCAGTATATTAACAAATAATTCCACAATGGAACAGTATTTTAAAAAAACAACAACTACTATATAAAGGTATATTAAAACAACTCTACAATATACCAGTCTATTTTTTCTATGAGACAGGCACGGCTGGCTAGTATATGATTTCACTAAACAAAAAATACAAGTAGAAGTCTTGGGGGACATTAAAACCTGGCAATATCTGATTTTAATAAACATCAATGCCAAGGAACGGTGGGTTAAATCTGACACGCACACAAACTAACCAAATGCACTTGTCTAATTAATAGAAAAATGTCTGTTGCCCCGTGTTACAGAAAGACATTAGTCAAGCACTAGACGATAGTCAAGCACTAGACGATAGTCAAGCACTAGACGATAGTCAAGTACTAGATGATAGTCAAATCCTAGACAATATTCAAGTACTAGACGATAGTCAAGTACAAGATGATAGTCAAATCCTAGACGATATTCATGCACTAGAGGATAGTCAAGTACTAGATGATAGTCAAATCCTAGACGATAGTCAAGTACTAGGCAATAGTCAAGTCCTAGACGATAGTCAAGTCCTAGACGATAGTCAAGTCCTAGACCATAACTATACTATAGTCAAGTCATTTGTTCCAACAAAGGCACCTCAGAATTAAGTTGCATGGAATGTATTAAAGGCTACTCACACCCAGGCAGTGAACATAATGTGAGCCAAAAAAAACAACAACTTTTGTGAAATTAAAAGTAATTCATTTCAAAATTCAATTGACAACCATCTGCAATGATGTAAACAACAGTTTGCTATTTAAAATGTAAATCAATAGCAAATTTTTAAAATCTCTACACTTCACTAAAACAGAACACAAAAAAGTAGATCCAAATTGACCTGTATATCATTATCAAAATTTAAAAACACCCAAAAAATTGTTGGAATTTGAAAAGAACATTAACTCAGTATAGTGACCACATGAACACATACAATTTACAATCACATAAAGAATCAAAATGATTTTTCATTACACTACAAGAAAGAAAGAAATACTGCCATAATCTGTAGAGTTAATTGTTATAGTAAATTTAACTGTAGTGGATGATAGCTGTAACTTTTGTTTTCTATAACATCTATCACAGACTGTAACATGTATCACAGACTGTGAAAACTTGTCTAAAACTGAAATCACATTTATAAAAATGAAAACTTTAAGTAACCGCCACACTATCTATGAGGAGAAACCCAAAAACCAATATTTGTGCATTCAAAAAATAAATTCTGGTCCTTTGCAATTTATGGGTCAACATCATTTTAACATAATGTGAAATAGAAAATAAAAATCAATAGGTCGGCTATTGAACTCTATGATAAGGAAAGCAGCTCTGAAGTCCTGAATATTAGAAATAGACTACGGCTATCCCATAATTTTTACTTTAAATAACCAGAATAAAAATAACTGGTGCACTGTGTAAGTATGCTTCTCAGTAAAAGCCATTACATTAAATATATGTGAGATAATGTATGTTTTAAATATTTCTTTTGAAAAGTATAATTATCAAAAAAGTTTAAAAAATAAATTGCTTTACAATCTTAATAAAAAAAAAAATTGAAGTTGTGAAATGAAAAGGACTTTGAATGAAGCCAATTATGCAACTGATGGCATGACAACTGAGTGGTCCCAAGTAGTATTTTAGGAAAATATGTTTTAAATATAACAATTTCAACATGAACACTAATCAGGTCAAATTATTTCACATAAACAATTATAATAAATGTATAATGAATCACAGTCATCTGTCAAAGATATGCACCAAATATATTTAATGTATATATACTTTTTTTTCTTAGCAAAAATAGTTATATAATAGAATATAAAATATATAACTGTATGTTCTGATTACCATGTGAAATTATTTCTTCAGAATAGATTTGAACACGTTCATTTAAAACAATCTATATGATGTTCATTTTAAAAATTTCAGGAGACCATACAATTTACAAGTTTGTGACCATTCTATCAAAATTCAATTCACTCAATATTGGTACTATAAAAAAAATATATCAGCGATGAAAGGTATTGAATTTGTTTATGTGAATGATAGAAGTTGCTTGACAATTTAATATTTTTTTAAATCAATAATTTGTTTTTTTTCTAAAATAGCATTAAGAAATGTAAATGAGTAGATAGAAATAGTTTTGCAGCCATGCACAGATATTTTCTCTCATTCTGTGAAAAGCTCCCATTCACTTTGTCATGTCAATAATTAATAAATAATTTGTCATAATGTGGACACAACATCAACTTTTCTTTTAGAACATAAATAAGCCAGATAAAAAGTTGGCACCTTATGTTATCATTAGTTGACAACATTTTTTTGTAGAAAACAAAGTACAGAGACTATGTGAGAATGCAGTAAAAAGCAGTTAAAAAAACAACAACTACCAAGCTTTAAAATGTTACTTTGTTATACCCAGTTTTTTCTGCAAAAACTTTGAAGACACCTTTTTGGCATTGGCCTTCAACAAGTTTTGTCCACCATACTTGTTCCATTCCTCTTCAAACTCATTCTCTAGGACCTCAGCACCTTTCTTCTGGGTCAGTCCAGTCTCTTCCAAGGCCAGCTCACACATCTGCATATCATCCACTCCTATAAGATACAAAACAGATTAGTGTCTACATGAAATTAATTTGTATTTAAGCAAAAGTTTGAAGGAACCCTTTTTAAAAAAAAAAAAATTTGTTTAAAAGTAAATGGACCTGAACATCCAATTTCACAGCTCTGTAACTGACCACTTCCAGGCTCAGATCTAGCTTGAATATAAAAAATATGCCGCTGTGGGGCTGAGACAGTGGAGTCAGTTGTATATGGGATGACTCTAGGATTAGGAACCCACTTTTCATTGACTTCATCTGAGATGTAGTTGTATATGGGATGACTCTAGGATTGGGAACTCACTTTTCACTGACTTCATCTGAGATGTAGTTGTATATTGGATGACTCTAGGATTGGGAACCCACTTTTCATTTACTTCATCTGAGATGTAGTTGTATATGGGATGACTCTAGGATTGGGAACTCACTTTTCATTGACTTCATCTGAGATGTTTACCCACTATGTGAAACCCCAGGGCTTTAAGGGTGGGAGAGTCCCAGTTCTCAGTTCAATTGGGCTACTAGTCTGGCTACAAGGCACATTTAGTTTCTTTCATTGTATATAGCCACCAAAAGAGTTATATAGCTACCAAAAGAATTATATAGCTACCAAAAGAATTATATAGCTACCAAAAGAATTATATAGCCACCAAAAGAATTATATAGCCACTAAAAGAATTATATAGCCACCAAAAGAGTTATATAGCTACCAAAAGAATTATATAGCCACCAAAAGAATTATATAGCCACCAAAAGAATTATATAGCCACTAAAAGAATTATATAGCCACCAAAAGAATTATATAGCCACCAAAAGAATTATATAGCCACCAAAAGAGTTATATAGCTACCAAAAGAATTATATAGCCACCAAAAGAATTATATAGCCACCAAAAGAATTATATAGCCACTAAAAGAATTATATAGCTACCAAAAGAATTATATAGCCACCAAAAGAATTATATAGCCACTAAAAGAATTATATAGCCACTAAAAGAATTATATAGCCACCAAAAGAGTTATATAGCTACCAAAAGAATTATATAGCCACCAAAAGAATTATATAGCCACTAAAAGAATTATATAGCCACCAAAAGAATTATATAGCCACCAAAAGAATTATATAGCCACTAAAAGAATTATATAGCCACCAAAAGAGTTATATAGCTACCAAAAGAATTATATAGCCACCAAAAGAATTATATAGCCACCAAAAGAATTATATAGCCACTAAAAGAATTATATAGCCACCAAAAGAGTTATATAGCTACCAAAAGAATTATATAGCCACTAAAAGAATTATATAGCCACCAAAAGAGTTATATAGCTACCAAAAGAATTATATAGCTACCAAAAGAATTATATAGCCACCAAAAGAATTATATAGCCACTAAAAGAATTATATAGCCACTAGAAGAATTATATAGCTACCAAAAGAATTATATAGCCACCAAAAGAATTATATAGCCACTAAAAGAATTATATAGCCACTAAAAGAATTATATAGCCACCAAAAGAATTATATAGCTACCAAAAGAATTATATAGCCACTAAAAGAATTATATAGCCACTAAAAGAATTATATAGCCACCAAAAGAATTATATAGCCACCAAAAGAATTATATAGCCACCAAAAAAATTAATGTTAAGTCTACAAAATTTTTACAATTTATTTAAAAGAAAATCATAATTAAATAAAGGATATTTGTACTTTCAATTTAATATATAATTTATAGTAGGCCTATTCAACAAAAGCAGTTTAACAACCAATAATACATTATAAGCTATCTTTCATTAGAAAACAATCAAAACAAAGAAGTGCTAGTTTACTTTTTTTTCTAATATGTCAATAACATTTGCTTTGGTCATGACTTTTCTGATTTATCTTTCATATAGTTGAGACTGGACGTTAACACATTTATATGATTGACTCACATTTGGTAAAACTAATCTTTTTATAAACAAATCATTCATATTGAATGATTTACTGACTTTATATTTGCTTTAAAAAAAACTTATTCAAATAGAACTATCAAATCTTTGTAAGATAACAATCCACCCAAACACAATGATATGTTAATGAATGACAATTTTTAGACTACCACTATTTACTATAATGCTTAATATCATTCTTTAACAGCATTATAATATACCTCGCAATGGTTCATTTGAAATTCCATTAATTAATCTTGCAATAGAAAATATTTTTTAAAAAGATGTATAAAAGTTCAAACCTGCTATCAGAAGAACAGGAGTTTTGTCTGGATAAATCTCCATCTGTCTTGCTATCCACTGGCCATCAAAGTGGGCGTACCACATTCCATGCTTGGTCTCTTCACGGTACTCATCTGCTGGCCTGGCAAAGGGGATCCTGAAGAAACGCTGTGCAGCGTTGTCCTTGCCAACACCTCTAGAGGGAACACTTGGGGCCTCAGCTGTTACAGTGTCAAGTTTCATTCATTAAACAAACGCTTTGAACTACACTAATCAAGTCATGTATAATACATTTTTCTAGCAAAGAAATAAAAAAAAGTTAAAACTCATAACTAGCTTAGCGATATAAACAAAATTTGTATGAAGTGAATACTTGAAGTCAATTACAAAGTAAAAAAAAGAAATGTCAAAGGTACCATTAGCTTCAACAGAGTGTGGCGCCCTCTGGTCTCCTTTGTCTGTCCTCTTCTTGTTTTTCGTCTTCCAGGCATGATAGACCTTGAGACGGCGATGAAACTCTTCACGACATGCATCCAGCAGTTCCAAATCTGGAAAGTAAAAACATATTTTTACTTTGTTTGTTTCAGCAATAATACACAATGACAAGGAAGCTCTAACATTTAGTTTAGCTGATGTACCTGAAAGGAGAATGTTATGCTCCCCCCTTCCCCTCCAACCACCTAAATGTAAACACTTCACAGCATTGAAAGCATAGTTTGACATTTTGTGAAAACACAAGTTTTAAAGCTAAGAGAGCTATGAAGATGTTGAAGAATGTAAGAGTAAGAAATTAGAATGAAGAAAGTAGACCACACCATCATCCACAAAAGAATAAACAGGGTCAAGGAGAGCTCATAAAGTTGAAGCCCTAAGAGGCTAATTACTCAGAAAATCACCCCAAGGAGAACTGAAAAAAAGATAATAATTTACGGGACATTGTGATAAATATGAGTTGATTAAGATAGATATATACACGTTATTTAAAATATAACAAGTTCTTCTTTCATTTGATTGTTTGCTACTCTTCTTACTAGTTTATGAAACACAATGTATTACCATCTAGACCAGTAGTTTCCAAACCTTTTTTCTTCTCCCATACTTTCACATTTATGAGTATCATCTATTTTCCCATAGTGCACCAGCCAGTCCACTACTCCCTAAAAATTTTTTTTTTATGAGCCATGCATTTTTCTTAAATGTCATAAACCCAATAATATTTATAGTTTAATATTTAAGGTTCCCTTTTCACAAATAACATGTAAAAAAAAACAATTATCCTTTAAATCTGACATTAAACTCTTATTAAGTAGCCAATTTTTGTTGCTTTCTGCTTACTTTTGGTTGTACAACAGATTGAAACCCATGGTCTAAAACATTTGTATATTCTCTTCTAACACTACTCCATCACAATAACCACATAGCATTGATACAAAGCTTTCTTGCACACAGACTCTCCATGAAGAATTGAATGTTGGCTTACCACATGAAGTGTTGATGGCATCTCTAAGTTCAGCGTACTTCCATTTGGTCAAATCAAACTTTTTCAATGCTGCAGCTTGCCTGGCCTGAACAACAGAGGCAGCTCTGGAAATAACATTATGTATTAGTATATATATCTTCTTTATTTCATACAGCAAACATTGTTTCATTAAATGATGAAACAAAGGCAAAGGCAAGTTTCTGAATGTAAAAAGTATTTTTGAAGTTAGAAATACAAGTTCATAATAATGTTATCATAAGGCTCTCTTTATGTACATCTAGCATTAAACATTTATTGAAAGAGTTATGAGCAACCAACAGGTATATCATTCTTCTTCTTTCAAGCAGACTACAGAGCCACATCAACAGATTAAGTATCTGGTCTGTGTTATTGTAGATAACATTTGATAACATTTATTTGATAAGTTGAGACAATAATGTACCGGGTAAATGTGAACTTGGATAGTTTGAAACAAATAGAAAGTGATCTACCATTTCTTATGTGGGTATGGGGAAAGGTATGCAGTTAGGCAGATGATTGTCATCTAGAATATGTTGCATTGTTCTTTGTGACAACATCTATATCTTAAAATCAACATTATAATGAATTTATCTACTTGATATATGGCTATAGCTTTTCTTATCTAAATCTATGTCTGTCTGAATTTTGTAAGAGATTTTTGTGTTGTATTTCTAAGTTACAATTTAAGGCTATTTGTATCTTTACTATTTTTCTATTGTCTTGTGTTTAAGTGAGAAGAAGCAATAGACAAATGACCGTAGAGCATTATAGTTAATGTAAGACATCAATTGACCTACAACACATTGACCTACAACACATTGACCTACAACCTTGTGCACTTACCTGGGCAGAGGTGGGGGCAGTGTGATATCCTCAACTGCATTCTGATCCTCCATGGCCAGACGTAGAGCCAATTCTCTATCTCTGTGTTCCTGGTTGAGCTGAGCTTGCCTGTCATCCAACAATACATGAAGCAAACATTAACACAATTACTATTGGCATTTAAATGGACCATCTAGAACATCTTAGTATACTGGGTATTGTAATGACAACTTTCAACTTAGAGCAAATATATAAATATAACTACATTGGCAAAACCTAATCGGCGACTAATCGCTGTACCCAGTTTCAAATAAGAGCAATGATATTTGGCATTTTGATATGAGGTGTGTTTTAAAAAAGGTGATTTCAATCTTCAGTCATCACTGAATTGTTTCCTATTTGTTTGTACAGTTCAATTGTTTGAACAATTCTTCTTTTCAAATGTTATAGATGTATATATACTATTGGGATAAAACTTAGAGCTAATTTAATTTTAAAATATAGTTTTTATATATCAGGGTTCTTACTCTTTTCAGTAAATAAAATTCCAGACTTTTTTCAGACCTTTTTCAGACTTTCACCAAATATTTCAGACTTAAAAAAAAACAACAAGGTCTTTAATACACAAGTTGTATATAGACACTAAAAATAATTGCTAACTATCAAATTAAAAAGCAGAATAACGATGCTGTATAAAAGCACCATTAAGCTTATCTTTTTCTTTCTATGGTGGTTTTGAATTACAGAAATTCTAAAACAAGTGCCATGAATACTGTTACTGAACATGAAGTAATAAACTCTGTAAAAATAATGAAAGCATGTGAAATTATGTCCTACCAATTAAAACTAAAGAAAAAAAAAATAATAGTAATTATTTAACACAATTATTTAAGCCAGCTATACTAAAGTTTATATATTTATAGCTTCCATTTATAGGCTATCTTATAAAAAAAAATTCAGTAGATTAACGGTCAGGAAAGCACTATAGCGTACGTTAATAAGCCTACTGTAAGGTCACCGTAAGATCTAGATGTAGGTTCAATCGGGGAGACGAAAATCAAAGAAGGTGCAACCAGTAGAGTAGGCTAATTCTGAACTGCCACACTGGTGCATATAATTTCTCCCTATAGGCCTACCTAGTAGGCCTAAAGTAAAGTGGTGGACGAGGTCTGAACAAGATTAGGTGGGCCTGTAACTAACATAAGGTGATCTTCAGACATTTTAACCCCCCCCCCCTCCGCATTTTCTTTAAAATGGATAGCGGTGTAGCTTGCTTACAGGCAAAGACTAAAGCCTAATTGTTACTAAATGACTAGAACTTTTCCTTATTTAGGCCTAATTAATATGAACTAAAAATTTTTTTAATGCTTCTGGTAAATTCGTAACGATTTTATATTTAGCCAATTTATGTCTAAAACATTAATCAGATATTTTCAGCATTGTGCACATTTCATCTTCATCAATTTATCGGGATAATAAAATGACTTGGTTTTGTCATAAGTCTGATTAGACACACGCCCGCCGACGTCGGCTACATCGCGGCTTAAATTTGAACCAAAATTGTCCGCGAAAAACATGCATGTGCCACTCAAAAAAAAAAGAATTCCATTACAATATTATGTTCAGTTCATTGTCTACCGCATTTTCTAATTAGGCCTAGGCTACTGTTTTAAAATTGTACGCATAATTGATAAAACGACGTACGGCGGACATCGCAAACGGCTCGTCTCGTAGTGCTAGGCATGAACCAGGCTAAATGCTGGAATTATTACAAGGCCTTCCTACATTAAATAAACTAGTTTCTTAAATGTCACCATTTTCTTTTTTAATTCATAAAAAATGGCCTTTTTCTGTGCATTTTGATCAAGGGCAAAAATATATTCCAAAATAAATAAAATCAGAAAAATGTGTCGGGACTCCACGTAGCCTAGACTATTGGTGCCATAGAGTAGCCTAAGAAGGCATTTTACATAATGGTCGCAAAAAAAAAGAGAATACGATCATGGAAGAATATTGAAAATGTATAGTTTATGCCTAAAGCCTATCTTAAATATAGGCCTTAGCTTGTAGTAGGCCTAATTTAAGATAACGAAAGCAAATTTTTTTTTACATAGACCGTGTTTAGCAGGCCGCGGGAACTTCTTTAAAACGCTTACTAAACCCAACGTGACAACTCGCAAAAGCGGAGAGGGGGCGGAGTCTGGTATCGCCTGGTACCGTAGTTGACACTCACAAACGTCATGCTGCTTACGTTTTTATTTGAGCCAAAAAAATAAGAGGGAGGGGAAGGAAGAAGGTTGGATACAAAAGGACTTGTTGGTTACAAAAAGACTCAAGAACCGTTATTTTTTCGATTCCAGACTTTTACCCTAAAAATTTCAGACTTTTTAAAGACAAAAAAGAAAATTTCAGACTTTTGAGGGTCTGGAAAACCAAAATCGTATTTTTCAGACTTTTTCCAGACTTCCAGACTTGCGTACGAACCCTGATATATCTTCAAGTTTCTTTTATTGTGACTTGTTTAAGTTAGCTGTAAATTATATTCCTGTAAGTGCATCAAGAAGCAAATAAAATTGTATTCATAAAAAAATAAAAGAAGATATGTTAACACAGCTTAGGTCATTTGACACAATTTTCTACTGACCTCTTGGAATTTTCTTTAGACTGTTCATCAAGTTGCTTCTGTAAAGCTTCCTAGAGTAGAAATAAAAGAAATAGTTTGAATAAGAACAAAAAAAGAAAGAAATTGGTAGGCCCCTATGTAATTTTTTCAATAAATATAAAACCAGAGCTTATGACTATAAACACTGTAACAGAGTAAAACATTGTAAACAGTAAAAGAGAGAGAGAGATAATTTGTTGAAAGTAGTTCTTACTGCAGCTTTCTTATCCTCTGCTTCTTGTTTTTTTCTAGCTTCTTCCTCTTTCTGTCTTTTCCTCTCCAGTTCAGCTTTCCTGTACAAAATGAAATTGAATTTCATTAGCACAATTGCCTTCTCCCATACTTAAAGGCTTACTGAATGTAAGTGTGAAATGTTTTTGTTACTGAATCTAAACCTGAAAGATGCCCCCCCCCCCCCCCCATCCAAGAGAATAAAATTGAAGACCAAGTTAAAAAAAACGTGTTCAATACTTTGGTAGCAGTCAGAAATCCAATGATAGGGAAATAGTACAATAGAAATTTAGAAATAGTTTTACAATTACGCTTTCTTTGCCAGGCCTAGATGATGTGTTTAGCCAATTAAAGCAGGGTTCACCAGATTTATAAGCTTTGACCTATAAAGGAATATTGCAGCCAGCTCAATATCCAGTTGCCTTAACCACCCCTCTTCCCTCCATGAATGTTGACTATTCATCAGAGCTAGGAGAACTCAGGGCTGCTATAAAGTCCCAGATAAAATTTTATCCTTGGAAAAGTCATCTAAAGATCTGCCCCTAAATTACCCATAGTCCCTTTGTTTTTCTGATTTCAAATGTGATAAACACAAAGTGTTAAAAAGTAAATCTACTTCTTGCAAAATGTTAACATACTGTTTTCTTTGTTCTTCCTCTTCTTTGCGCTGTCTTTCTTCTTCTTCTCTCTTCTTTCTCTCCAACTCCAATTGCTCCTGTAGGAATTTAATCAAAATTATACACTCAAGAACTTATCATTTTAATAGCTAACCAGCCAGTAAAAAGTAAACAACGAAACATACTAAGATTGTGTCTATTTATTTATAGCAACTAGTAGATATTGGCAAATAACAAAAGCAAGTTAAATGTTATGCTCTCCATTGAACACTAAAACTCAATCACTGCCATTGGGGAAAAAAAAATAATTTCTAAGATGACTAACCTGAATCTTTTTCAGCCTTTCTTGTTCCTCTTTACTTTTCTGCTCCTCCAGGCGTCTCTGTAAATCTTTCAGCAGAGTGTCCAAGCTGGTGGCCAGAGTGTTGGTCGTCCTCAACATTTCCTCCCTCTTCATATCTGTAGCCTACACAATGGAAACACACAAACAGCAATGGAAATATATTAACTCTATTGAAAACCATATAATGACTTTAATCAGCAGTCAAAATTGACATCTACTAATAGCATCTTTTTTTCTGTTTTACCTTTCATAATAAACTTTAGTAGACGCATAAATCAAAGTCAATTGGGTTAAAATAGAATGCTGACCAAAATTTTCTTTGAAAAGTCGTATGGCTAAATTACAAATAATCACTGACCCTTATTTTCTTAATAAAGTCTTCCTGGCTGTTTTCCAGCTCTTTAATGGCCTTGGCTGCTATATCTTTGTCTTTCTTTAGCTGCGACACAAGCTGGTCCATCAGGTTACGTTGAGTTTGGAAAGATTTCACCTTCTGGATGGTTTCATACCTGGCAATACAAGATACATATTTAGCTATCTAATAAGTCTTTTAAAAAGGATAGTAAAATTAATAATCTTTTGACCTACAGTGGAGTAGAGGTTCAGCAGACATACCTACCCCTGACTATGAGGGGTAAATCAAGGGGACTATCAAAATGAGGAATACCTACTGTAAAAATGACCTAATTGAGTTGCGTACACACAGGAAGTTTTTTCAACTCTTTTTTTCTACCCAAAAGACCTATATATTACTAATTCACATAAGAAATATGGTTCAACTTACAGTTATACACAATAAAGACCTACACACAAGAAAGGCCTACACATATAAATTAAACAATATAAGTCAATATATAATTAATAAAACATCCATTTTTCTATTAACTCTTTCCATGCCAATCCTCAATATATCATCCATTTGACCAGCTACATTAGTGCCAACCCATGATATTAAGTCAACTTTTTATATTCTCAAACAAACTATAACTTTTTCTGCTTCCTTTCTGGTTTGTTTACATTTAGTTTTCTTATAATTGTGAAGTTTTGGTCAATTTCTTTTCAAACTGTTGTAAACAAAGCGATGGCCACAGATATTTGAGGGATATTTTGCTAGACCATGTAGGTTGTAAAGTTTGCAAGTAAAAGACTTTTTATTCATGACTATTAATGGACGTTAGGCATGTCTGGGTTAGCAACTTACTTGGGTTTGAACTTGCGTGCACATCGCCACATTCGTACATGTGACTGAATCATAATGAACTTGGCAGCACGGAAATGGATTTTATTTTTCACTGGAGAAAACAAAGTTTTTGGTGATTGAAAAGCAATAAATATTTGTCTATGTCAGTGCATAATTAGATATTCCTCAATGGACAAGTCTTAACGTGTATGCATGCATAAAAGGTCACGTGCAAAAACATTTTTGTTATTATTCGATCATTTTCTTCAAAACAATGTCTGTGTGCTACTTTACTGGTTGTACTCAAATTTGTTGGGGATTAAAATTTATTTCATTTCCAATAAATGTTTACAAAGCGAAACAATGTATTGTGAAAGTCAGAAGGGAATAATCACCTTTTTAAAATATCAAACTTATTGCTTAATGCAAAAGAATTTTTGTTATTTGTTTTTATGAATTTACGCATTTTGGTTTTCAATAACCAAGAAAACGCAACTCTTGACTCATTTATTTTGTAAACATCACGCATCATTATTTAACATCACGCGACTAACACTTGAGTATTAATTATCGCCTGTTCACTTTTGATGTTAAAAACGGATTCCTCATAACTAATATTGTATCCTTTGTATAATTCTAAAAGACTAGAACTGGCCGTCGAGGTTGAAATCAATTGTCAAACACTAGCAAAAGCATGCTTTTTTTGTTTATTAGTTTAAAAATAGAACAGGAAGTTCACGAACATTCGGGTTCAAAAGTTCACACCTCATTAAGACTTGTCAAAAGAAGTTATTAGTCTTCATGCATGATGACCCTGTTGTTAAAATTCAAGGGAAAAACTTGTGCTCATAGAATTCATGGTGATAGTGAGGACACTATCTAACTGACGTAGGAACTCTGTTTCCAGTTTTCATATTTAGGAGAGGCCAAAACTTACATTTGATGGCAGACAAAGTGTTCAACACTTACATTTGATGACAGACACAGTGGTCAACACTTACATTTGATGACAGACAAAGGGGTCAACACTTACATTTGATGACAGATACAGTGGTCAACACTTACATTTGATGACAGATACAGTGGTCAACACTTACATTTGATGACAGACAAAGTGCACCACTGGGCTTTCTTCCAGCGAGACTGCAGGAGCCATTTCTTGACTTTCTTCACCAACTCTGCCAAGTTGTCTGGGTCACTCTTCATGATCTGGTCAAACTCAGCAAATTTGCCAGGTCGGAAAAACACTTTAGTCAGGCCAAATTTAAAGTCTTTGTCATTCAAGCCAAGTGCTTTAAAGAGGGACTGAAAAAAAAAAGGTAAATTTGTAATCTACACATTTTAAAAGCTTAAATAATTTATCAAATTATATTTATACATACATACAATATTCATCTACGAAGATTATATTCGTCTTTATTTACAGATGTCATGTTTTCCCCCCTAGAAATTTCAATTTGATTTTTGCCAGAAAAGTTGCATTCAGAATTCATCCCCACCTGCCTCTTGAGTCAGTTAATATTTTAATTATATATATATTTTTGTAGACCAGACATGCCTACCTCCACAAATCAAAATGAGGAACACCCAAGGTAAAAATGAGGAACATGGGACCAAAATGAGGAACATAAGCGCGGAGGAAGCATTTTCGAGCCAATATAGTCTACGCTAAACAATATTATTATATAAAAAAGAAAAATGGGAAAAATGATTTCACTTACAGTAATAAGACTGTATATATTATATAAAGAATACAATCTAAGTCAATATAGAGTTAACGAAAAAAAATATTGGGGGGGGGGGGGGGAATACATTTATGTAAGTTTAACTAAGGTTATAAGTTATAAATCTATTAAAAGTTAGAACAGTAGCTTTTTATGTAGCTAGGCCTATATGATTTTAAGCTATTATGCAATAATTGCAATGCTGTGTTTTTTTTAAATAAACCTTTCAATAGTTTCAATCTACTAAGTCTAAGGCCTAGGACAGAAACTCAGAAAGGGGTTAAAGTTAAAGTCAAATTAATCAGTAGGTCTATCTATATTCTAAACTAAGGACAAGGCCAAGGTAATTGAACATAAATGCTTGATTGCTTGATATTGGTCAATTGGTAAAACTAACTAAATTCATAAGCCTAGGCCTAGGACTACGTCTAAAGGTCTAAGCCACTTTACCCTAAGCAAATTTATTTAAATATGCTTGAATAGGCCTAGCTAAATGTACTAACACTGTGTCTGTTCTAATACATCAACCGCAGTTTTATTAACCCATTTAAAGCAGTAGGCTCGAGTAGGCCAGTAGGCGTAGGCTGTAGCACTGTAGCTGTAGGGACAATAAACAATTTAATTTACTTTATTTTGAATTTTAATTTAGCGACTACTTTTATTTTTTATTAAGTAACTAGAAGTTAAAAGGTAATAAGCTTATTTTTTTTTTAGCTAGCAATGATTAGTTTAGTTTCCCAAAAATTATTTGACATAACAAAAACGGCAAAGTAGTCGACAGTGCCGCGAAGCCCTACGCTTATGCACTCTCTACCAAAAAAAGGAAATGCATTAAAAATTAAAACGGAAGTGAGAAAAAGAAAACAAAAGTTGGCAAACGCCTTTTGTTTATTTCGCTTTATTATTTTCTTAATTAAAATGTCGGCATTTTCGGAGACGCCAATTTTGCGGAACAAACTGGTCTAATGCGGAATTGCGGAACAGGGGGTAATTTTCGGCCATTATACGGAACGGTTCCAGAAAATCCGGAACGGTAGGCATGTCTGGTAGACTTATACTTATAGAGAATGTCTTTTTTTCAAATCACAACACACTATTTCTATACAATATAGCATTAATAAATAGTTAATACCTAATTTTACAAATGTATTTATGAGATATAGTTAAATGAAATTTTTCTTTAGTATATTCATGGGAAAAATGTATTAGTCGTTATTTATATTCCTCCTTCCCTGTAAAATGGATTAATGATAAAAAAAATGAGTGTCCTCTGTATAAGAATAATGAAATTGATTGAAATCAAAATACATTTTTATGCTTTTGTCTTTAAAATGTCTTTAAAATATCTTTAAAAAAAAGACAAATATTAACAACATGTTTTGTTAGGTTCATACATCTAAGTGTTGAAAATATTCCGGAGTGTAACTATATATAACAGTGAGTTCAACTGTTGTTAAATGTATGTAGGTTACCTTGCAAAACAACCTGGGATCAAGTCGAGACAGTTCTGGGGGCAAATATCTTTTGTACATGTTGTACAGCTCAGAGAATTGTGTACGAGATGGGTAGCCTTGCTGCATGAGATCCAACACAGAGACCATACCTTTAGAAATAATTATGAAATAATATAAGTCATACATAGATAGGCCTACAACAAATATCACATAATAAATAAAGTCATACATAGATAGGCCTACAACAAATATCAAAGAATTTATAAAATTATATATATAACTATGTGGGCATGGTGGTCATGCGGTAGCGCGTTTGGCTGGCGTTTGAGAGGTCCTGGGTTCAAATCCTGGTGCAGGCTAGGATTTTTTCCCCAAGTCTGGACGGTGTCCCTGAGTCTACCCAGCTCTGATGGGTACCTGACCTTAGTAGGGGTAAAGTAAAGGCAGCTGTGCATAGTGCTGGCCACACAATCACCTAGTGTGCCGTGGCCACAGAAACTGGTGAACACTGCTTCAGCAGCCCTATGGATCAATTTGGTCTGTCAGGATACTTTACAATGTATATATATATAAAGTTTTGTCAGCCAGAGAAACAATAGTAAAAGTTAATAGTTATTAAGAAAAGGGTAAACTATTTACTTTTCACTCAGAAAATTTTCTATTCTTACCTGCACACTGCAACTGGCTGAGAATGTTGGAGCCTTCAAAGAGATGGTCAACCATTTTAGCATTAGGTTTGATGCAACGAATGAAGTTGGTTCCCTATGATAGAAACAAATGACAAAATACAAAACATTGAATTAAATGAGTAGTTAATAAACAAGTAATGTCTGACAACTCATCTCTTAATGAAAGTTTTATTTTCTATCAACAAATGAGCAACAAGGATGTGAACTCTCCTAACTGATCAACTCACAGTTGTCTTCAGTTTGTCCATGAGAACAAGCAGCTGCTTCCTGAATTTTGAGCCAACACTGATGAAGTTGAGTTTGCCAGCTGTGGACTC
Source organism: Anisus vortex (assembly GCA_949126835.1). Classification (NCBI taxonomy): domain Eukaryota; kingdom Metazoa; phylum Mollusca; class Gastropoda; family Planorbidae; genus Anisus; species Anisus vortex. Next base: position 20,525,845 of record OX421497.1, on the reverse strand, counting down.
TGTATCAACAAACAGCTTCTTCAACAAAGGATTCTTGGCATCCTGGATCAGAAACTCCAAAGAAGCGTGCAGAGCGTCATTGTTTTTCTCAATGAACTGGGTCTGAAAAACAAAAAAACATTTTAGCACCGGTAAATTAAACAGTATTGCTGGTAAGCTCTTCCAATCCTGTACACAAAATAACTTAATACATTTACGAATGACGCAAATGCATTTCCTTATGCATGCAGCCTCATATTTATTTTGTTTATTAGGAAAATTTTCTTACATCAATGTCAAGGCATTTAATTTATTTTAGTCTCACTTTTTTCTTTTTTTGAGTTTCAGACTTTAGGGGGCAGTGTTTTATTGTTTTCATTCGATATCAGTATAAATAGTTGCAGAGAGAATTAGGGTTTTGTTATTTACATACTGAGAGAGAAAAGAGTTCTACAGAAGAGCTTCTAGGACATATATATTCTTGTATTCTTTTTGTAGCGGAATTATCGTAACTACAGAGTTTTAACTTGTGCAGTAAATTTAGATGACTAAACTTTTATTAAGTAGCTTATGTGAACTACTGATGTTATCGATCTCCCTAGACAAACAAATATTTTTTTAAATATCTCTTTATGTTTTTTTAAATGTATTAAAATAAAATTAAAAATTCACAAATAATACAAATACTTACAGTGTGATAACAAACAGCTCCAGCAAAATGTCGGATCAGGAAACCTTCAGTGTCTCTAACATCTCTGTGACTTTTTAATTTAGATTTTCTGGGAACCTGCAACATGTTAAATATTGTTTCACTCAAGTTGTTTTCTTTTTTTTTTTTTGTGCTTTAATTATCTACAAAAGAAAATATATAACCACCACAATAAATAACACCAAGTAAATTAACATTAGACCTAAAAGTGTTGTTTTTTTTCTTTCAAAATAAGGTACAACACAATAAACAACTTTTTAAAAGTAAAATGCTTTTAGGCAATTTTAATTTGTTGGGCCAGAGAAGGCCAGTTTCTTTGGACAAAGGAATAGTATGTCCATCCTGATACCCAGCCATTTTTTCCCAACCAATGCAGTTCACCTATTCAGAGCCGTGTAAGCCTAGGGCCACTCTCTATACCCCAGGAATAAATGTAGGTGATATTGGGGGGGGGGGGGGGTTTAACCAGGATTTGAACCAGAGTTAATCCAAATGTTACTTTAAAAAAAAAAAAAATTCTTTAATTCATTCAAATTAGTTTTACTCTGAGGAGTTTGAATTATCAACTTTGTTTACTTACACTAAGTCTGAAATGGTCCTTGTTGCGACCATGGACTTCGTTGGTGAAGTGATCATATTTGGGTGTGGGCAACTTGCTCTCTTCATCCAGCAGATCAAAAATGCCACAACCCTTGGCCTCAATCAGCTCTATACAATCTTGATTGTCAGTCCACTCAATTTTTTTCACATTCAAACCTTCTTTATCATACAGTTGTTGTTCCTTGAAGATTGAAAACAATCACAAAATAATGCTCATAGCTGTTTGAAATATACTTATCCAAAATCATTCTCACATCATATTATAATTTACTGTTTGCACTTGTATATAATTTGAGAAATAAAATTCTTAAAATTCATTTTACAACACAGAAGTATCTTACAAGATTTTTTGTTCCCCTCAAAACTTAGAATGCTGGTTTTTTTTTCTTTTGTGACAATATGTGAAATCTGACTTAATTACATACATTTGTGAACACTCACAACTCATTGAGTGTTAGATCAATTAATAAATCAATAATGAATGAGTATAATATATGTTTGGTCTGAATCAGGGTGATAAGATACGATTACTTTATTGATCCAAATAAATGGAAATTTGACTTGATTACGTAAATTCCGTATTTCAGCATACCGGTACTTAAAACAATATTAAAGAACCATTTGTACTCAAGCACAATAGACATTCTCATGCACTATCAAGGTAATGGTAATGTATATAGTGCGCTCTAGAAGACTATTAATCTGTGAGAGGTTTCACTGCTGCTGGTTTAGCGCTCGTGATAACAACTCAATATTAACGTCATCTAGTCCCAAAACCCCTGTAGGGTGACAGGGATCTGCCGGTGGCGGGGATAGAACCCGCCACGTGTCAGGTGTTTTTTTGTTGACAGTCCAGTGAGCTAACCGCTGGACCAGCCGGCTTCATACCACTTATTATACAAGAAAAAAGTATCATTTAGGAGTCAGCTTTTGTAATTCCTGGCTGAGTGATTCTTTTGAAAGATTCTCATTGATAGCGGAACAAAATTACCTCCTTCAAAATTCTGTCATTGAAAAATTGCTGCAGCTTCTCATTGCAGTAGTTGATGCAGAACTGCTCAAAACTGTTGACTTGGAAATATTCTGAAACAAACATTATAAACAAATATGAATAATTACAGCATCGGTATAATGTCATAGGTGTTTTAGCCATGCTAAAAAATCTATGGATCAAATCTAAGAGAGAGATTGTTTAAGGACTGACCAAATCCAGCTATGTCCAGCACACCGATGTAGCTAACAGAGGTTCCAAATGGGATTGCCTTGTTGACCATATCGACGATGAAGTCGAACATTCTGGAGTAGACAGCTTTAGCAAGGGCATCTCTGGCACTGCAGGCTTCCGATGTTTTTAGAGGAACTCTGGGAAGAAAGAACAGAAATCATTGTATTATACCGGAATATCATGGGCATGGGTAGTAGCAAACAAATTAATTTATAACTGACTAAAATTAATGAAGCCAACATTCTTCCTAATGGAAGAAGAGTAAAAAATGATAAATACAAAAATAAAATGTGCATTAAATATAAGTCTCGCTGTTAGGAAAGGTTGGTTATGAAAGACTAAAGTCAAAATGCTCATTTTCTAGAGTTTCTGGGATTGAAGCAAAGTGAGGCTAAAAAAAGTAAAAGTTTCTGGAATTAAGGCAAAGTCCCCATAGATATCAATGGAAAGTATGTTCCACAACTCATCATGTCCTTCAGTACATGTTAAATAAACAGAGTGACAAATGGCCAATCAATGATCTATGTGAAGACCAGATAGTGAAATGTTATCTCACTTGATAGCAGTTCCCTTGGAGCCACCTCTGGTTGCCTGCATGACTCGACTGATCAGAGAATCCCTCAGCTCTTCCTTGTCCACACACAACAGTGTGGCAGCCATCTGGAGGGAATCCTCGGCTACCTTGACAACCTTACAGCCACCTGATTCAAAGGGACATAACTCTTAGATTTTATTTTCATTGAAGTATTGGAACAACAATAAATAAAATACAACACAACAAATTCAGGTTTATGCATTTGTATATATCTTATAAGTCTATAATAAGTTTACAGACGCTCCTTCTAGATAGAAGATTATTATGTTCACTAGGCCCAAAACTCCTGCAGCACGGCAGGGATAGTTCGGAGGCAGGGATAGAACCCACGACGTGTCGGTTGACAGTACCATGAACTACCCGCAGGACGAGCCAGCCTTCCTTCCTTAGGTATATACTTAGTACAAGCTCAATAACTAATATGTCATCTCATTGATTTAGCTAAACTATATCAATTATTATGCTAAAAAAATGTTGATGAGCATTCAATTAATTTTTCAATTATGTTGACTGAATTAATAACATTCTGAACAAAGTGTAATAACTTTAGCAGTCAATAGTAAATCTGCTACATTTAACCAAGCCTTTAACTAAGATTCTGAACACATTCAATTAGGTTATTCCATGAACATATCTTTAGTTCATTCTTACCTTTGGCATCATCAGAATTGTCTTCAAAAGAAATGTTTCCCAGGTGCAAAATGCCAGCGACAAGACCATAGATGCCCAGTCGATCTGCATCACTAAAGCCCAGGTGCTTCATGGCTGCATCACAAACTGCAAAATCTTGGACATCATCCAAAACTGCGTCTCGGAGACTTCCTTGCTTTAAGTACTGGAGTAAGAAATGTTAACAATATGAAGAAAACACTTTCTTTAAAGTAACAGCTAGAACTTTATATTATGCACATTTAGGGCTCCAAAAGTGTCTTACCTCTCTTTGCAATATTTATAAAGAATGATTTCACTTAACACCTATGTTCATTTTTGCATTAATTTTTTGTTAATAGTTTGCAAATATAATTTTTTATTAGTTCAATATACTTTTTTTTTTTCTTGTTATCAATGAAAAGTTCAAAAATTATTCAGGAAAACAAACACGTCTGAAGTTAGAAGCTAATCTCATTTTCTACATTATATGTTGTGTCTAATCAAATACATTTAGCCATTGTATCTAATGGAAATATTTTACCCATAGACAGATACAGATGAAGACATATACAGAGCTGGATGAAACAAAAACATATAACATTTCATGTAAATAACTAATTAGACTTGAAGAAGAAAGAAAAGGGAGGGGGGGGAGATATTATTATTACATTATTTATACATTTACCACAATAATACAAAATCTAGAAAAGATGGCCAAGTAGGCATATGTGTGCTTTAACAGATCAACAAGATAGAAGACAACAGAATCACCGATCCATGTAACAGTACAATTAGAACATCATTCATAATGTACAAACTATTTGGCAAAATAATAAATTGACGTAACTGTTTAATTAAAAAAAAATGCATTAATTTAACTTTATGCTTACTGACAAATTTAAGTCTAACATAGTTTTTTTAAACTTCCATATTGCAATTATTACATTTATTTAAAATAAAAGGCTTAACTTTACCAGAAAAAAATCCTTTATTGCAAAATAATAACAATGCACTATAGATAGTAAATTCTAAAACAGTTTATTTCTTAAAATGTAATTTACTGTAATCTAAGTGTAATTGTAAACTGACTTGGTTTCTACCCACTAATTCTTTCATGATAAAATAAAAACATATATATGTATCACTCAGGTCACCTAAAAAAAATGTACTTTCTGCACCAAAACCTATACATGGCAGGCAGACGTGTTGTTTGTTGTTGATTTACAGAGTGTTAAAGACACTACTTATTATCAACCAGTGCATTTTTTAAATTGTATTATTTGTAAATTAGTTGAGTAAAAAGCATTGAACTCTTCTTTAAACTTTCATTGAGTAGTTTGAGTGTATTATATCTTAGTGTAACAGACCCTAGACGGGTAGACCCAGGGCCATGACACACATGACATTTGTCCTCTGTATGGGTTCAAAAAACTATTGAAGTCTCATTCATTATAATTATGTTTTGACTAGTATTTATGAATACAACTGATTTCATGAAAGGAATTGTTTCAGACAAAACAAATCTCATTCACATCTCAACCAAGTCAGTTTTCAACTCATGAATATCCCAAAGCAAAGCTCTAAATGTCAAGGCTATCTACAGCTGTGTTCTACTTAGCCATTTGTCAAAAGCTACTCACTTGCTGGCTCTTTCTGGCGTCTGCTAGGTTCTTCTCGGACTGTCTGTTGCAGAAGTACTGAGTGTTTCCTTTTTTCAGATACTAGTGACACAGCAAAACATCAAGCACAACATCAAAATATGGCATCAACTATTAGCATGCATGGCACAAAAGTGTTTTGTTTTTTGTTAGGATTTTTCTTTGTCATATAACATTTAAGCCTATGTAAAAAGAAATGCTTGGGGTTTTCAGTTAAAATATTTAAAGAGAAGGCAGTGGCATATTTGGTTTCATTCAATGCAAAATAAAGAGAATATGCAATTGAAGTTACATTTTAGGAAAGAAATTTTTTTTTTAATATGCCTGAAATTTTTTTTTTTAGTTTGATAAAAAGTAAATTAGCTTTAAAAAGTTATGAAACTTTTTTATCAAGGGAAAAAAACATCTTTCCTAAATAAATAAATATATTTATATATATAATATAGGGTTTCATTACAATTAATTTCAATGATATTAATTAATAAATATATTTATATATATAATATAGGGTTTCAATATAATTAATTTCAATGATATTAATAAATAAATATATTTATATATATAATATAGGGTTTCAATATAATTAATTTCAATGATATTAATTAATAAATATATTTATATATATAATATAGGGTTTCAATATAATTAATTTCAATGATATTAATACCCTAGCTCTGAAATGAGATTAAAAAGTGACTTAATGATAACTTTAGGCTATATTTCAAAACATTTTTCAAACACTGGACTGGCTTAAATGCTTTTAAATCAAATATATGAAAAGTTATTAAGTATTTGAGAATTCATTTTATTGTAGCAGCATTACTAAAATAATTTCCCTTTATCCTGAACATTTGATGGTCCACATTAGGCTGAAAACACATTAAGCAAAAATTTCTTCAAAGCCAATACAAACCCTCATTATTCTACAAGTCCATCACCAGTCGAAAAAAAAACAACTAAACAACATGACATTATTATGAAATTATGTAAAGTGTATTTAATTATATATTTTAAATTTTTTTAAGGACAAGTAAAGTTGTCAAACATTTTTACAAAGATCAAATTTGCTTAATATTTACAATACTGAAAACATGACCTCTACTAACCCACTTTTAAATTATTATTTTTTAAACTAACATAATATCTTTTTTAAACTAACATAATGAAAATGATTTTTTAAAAAGCAATGTGCAACTAAAAAAACAACAACTAGAAAAGAATAGCAACAAATCACAAATTTAGAAGATAATAAATCAAACAACAAGTTGTTAAAAGAAGAGAGAGTAAAGATAGAAGAAAAAAAAAAAACTAAACAAAGAATGAGGAAAATAATAAACAGAGAAGTAATTGTTTAGGAAGGATTTACAGAATTAAAAAAAGGAATAAACAAAACAGAAAACAAAAATGTGTTCAAATTAGGGAGAGAGCTTTTTGATGTAAATGTAATTTTTGTTAAAGTCCAAATCTAGAAGAAACATGTAATTCTATCCCTGAATAAAGTTCTCCAATGGAACTGTGGAATCAGCCAGACTCACCTGAAACTGGTCTGGTGCTCCAAGTTTAAATTTCTGGCGGAGTTCGTCTGGTGCTCCGGCGCAGAGTCGATAGAAGATGTGGTAATTTCTCTCCTCCCCAGACTGGGTACAAATACGGCTCTTCTCTAGCAAATAATGGGAGATAAACCCACCACAAACAAAATTCTGTTTTTGAAAAAAACAAAAAATTACTTTAAAGTTGAAGGTTTCAAAAAAAAGAACAATTTTTTTAAAATATTATTTATGTCATCTATTTCCACAGCTAAAATAGAAGTTATCCATTGTTTTATATTGTAAAAAAAATAGCTGCGGGAAATAAAAATTTTTCTTTAAATGTGGTTAGTAGAGGAAACATGCCTTATAGAGAATTTTAACTAGAGTTTTTATAAAATAAATATCCCTTGCAAGATAGCATAGAACTTCTTAAAGAAAGTATGGCTTTAGTTAGAAAATTTAAGAAGCCACAAAACTAACCTCCACCACCTTTTTATACATAAAATTTGAAAGATGTGACCTACATTTTGAAAGAAGTAACCTACATTTTGAAAGAAGTTACCTACATTTTTAAAGAAGTAACCTACATTTTGAAAGAAGTGACCTACATTTTGAAAGAAGTAACCTACATTTTGAAAGAGGTGATCTACATTTGCTAAATATGAAGCTAAAATAACCCACTGACCTTGGTGTCAAAGTGTATCTCCACAAACTTGCCGAAGCGGCTACTGTTGTTGTTCCTCACAGTCTTTGCATTACCAAAAGCTTCTAGTAGAGGATTAGCTACAGAACAAAAATACCAATCAACCATTTTGTTCATTGTATTATTGTAAGAGGGAATATGCCAGTTTGTAACAGACCATGCTGGTACATATATGACCATGGTTTAAAAAAGCTAACTATTTTTATCTAATATTAAATGCATTCAATTTAAAGACTATAAAACTTCTAACTAAAAAACATAAATAATAAATAAACATAAATATAAAAGAAACTGTTTCCAACTTTCTTAAATTGAAATCTATGACAAAATATAGAAATGAAAACTGAAACTCTGTGACTCACATTCCAGAATCCTCTGCTCAATGGGACCAGCATGTGTTCCCCAAGACTCAGTTAAATACTTCAAGATATGTTTGGTGGACTCTGTTTTCCCAGCACCAGACTCCCCACTGACAATGATGGACTGGCTACTTTTGGTCACCTTCATGTCACGGTATGCTTTATCGGCTGAAGAAAACGTAAAATATTATTTTAAAAAAACTCAATAATAAATTGTACGTGCCAAACCAGGACACTCTGGGGTTACAAAAAATGTATTATAAAAAACAGCTCTGAGCCATAAGGACCTTTAAAGTAGCTTGTAATACATTTTTTCAGATTGTTCCGAGTGATGACACATAATTACTGGATTAATTATATAAAAGATCATTTAACCCTTCCAGTACCAGGTGCGTCTACTTTCACAAGTCAATTTTACACTCATGGCCCAGACAAGTATATTTCACACACCAAAATATGATGTGATCATTAACCACTGTTTCTGACAGAGAGAGCAATGAAACCTTTTTTGGCTCCTATTTGAATTTTATTTTTTAAGAACTGTAGTTATTGTCAGACTAATGGCATCGTGCCTTGTAGGAAATTATTTCATAAACTAAATATTGGACTGGTAATGGAAAGGTTAAACCAAAATGTTATCAAGATATACAATTGTTTTAACAGCCATGGTGCTCATGTTATCAATGGTTCAGATAGCTAGGCTTCTAACAACAACTCACCAATGGCGTAGACATGAGGTGGCAAAGTGCCCAAAGATTTCCCTTGATATTTTTTAATTGTCCCCACAGTGTACAGGTCAGGAACCTCATAGTATGGATTGATGGCTATCAGGATGTTGGCAGTGTAAGTCTGAAACATAACAATGGAAACAGTCAAACTTAGTAAAACACTCGTGCTGTTAATGTCATGCTCTATGAAAAAATGATCAATATTTTGAATGAATATTATATCATATATATATAGTTTAAAGTTTAGAGTTTGAAGTTCGTTAAATTTAATTTACCAATTTAATCACTAGGACTAGTGAAGCAGTGTTCACTAGATAAGTGGCCAAGGCATGCAAGAGGATTGTATGGCAAACACAATGATCTTTATCATTGACTTTTCCTCTACTAATATAAGGTACCAAGAGCTGGGGCAGACTTCAAATTAGGATAAAAATACTGGATTTAAGCTCGAGACTTTCATAATGGCTATCCGACCTGCTGCTGCTAGAATCTCATGTACCACTTGTCCCGCACAGTTCACTGACTATTAACCGGTAGTTATGACTATTGCAGTAAAACAAGGTATAATAGAAGGAAAATTTACTTACATAAATCTGATTCTTCATGTAACGGATTTTGATGTTGTGAAGCAAGGTAGCTTCATTAAGGTACATGAGGGCACCTGGAATCAAAACCAATAGTTAATACTTATATAACATAACAACAACAGTTTTAAACATAAGGTTATAGTTTTATTGATACATTCTGAAGACTGAGTATTAACTTTAAATTAAAATGTGTAACTATAAAAAGTTTTAACCAATCTTTAGTCAAATAAAAAAATGGCTTAACTTACAGTTGTCCTCCGTATCTTTGTTATCATACTCCTCAGCTGGGAAGGTTCTGTCATACAGAGAATTGATAGTCTGGAAAAAAAAATTTCACAAGTTTTTCACATTAAAAATGGCTGAAAGACTTATTTCAGGTTGTAAATGAGTCAAAGATCTCTGCTTTAGCCAATAATATTTTTTCAAAATATTAAACAGTTTTCCGATAAAAAGCTAACAATTATTTAGTATAAAATTTAGCCCCTAATGTTTATTATTTTGAGGACTTTACACAATAAAGTATATAAAGAAAAAAAAACATTTGTATTAGTGAGTAACAGAAAATGTTAAAAAATTATACATTTTCTAATTTAATTCTTAAACTACCTCTTTTTTTTTTTACATACCATGAATTTTGTCATGCAATGTAAATATGTTTACTGTTTTAACAAATGAATATTTACCTTAATGCATGTTCAATCATTGTATAATTTATTATTCTATACCTTTTGTGATTTTATTTGCATATTTAGCTATCCGCATTATATATTATAATCATATAGTAATCTTGTAACAAAATCTTACCAAAAAAACATTGTCCTGGTTTTGTCAGCACATTAAATATAATTAACCAATATTTAAATAATTGGCCTCTATTTATATTTACCTAAAACTGTGCTATCATAGTGTGATTACAGGAGCCAGTAGTCACTAACTCTATTATCTCATTTATTTCATAGTGTGATTACAGGAGCCAGTAGTCACTAACTCTATTATCTCATTTATTTCATAGTGTGATTACAGGAGCCAGCAGTCACTAACTCTATTATCTCATTTATTTCATAGTGTGATTACAGGAGCCAGTAGTCAATAACTCTATTATCTCATTTATTTCATAGTGTGATTACAGGAGCCAGTAGTCAATAACTCTATTATCTCATTTATTTCATAGTGTGATTACAGGAGCCAGTAGTCAATAACTCTATTATCTCATTTATTTCATAGTGTGATTACAGGAGCCAGCAGTCACTAACTCTATTATCTCATTTATTTCATAGTGTGATTACAGGAGCCAGTAGTCAATAACTCTATTATCTCATTTATTTCATAGTGTGATTACAGGAGCCAGTAGTCAATAACTCTATTATCTCATTTATTTCATAGTGTGATTACAGGAGCCAGTAGTCAATAACTCTATTATCTCATTTATTTCATAGTGTGATTACAGGAGCCAGTAGTCACTAACTCTATTATCTCATTTATTTCATAGTGTGATTACAGGAGCCAGTAGTCACTAACTCTATTATCTCATTTATTTCATAGTGTGATTACAGGAGCCAGTAGTCAATAACTCTATTATCTCATTTATTTCATAGTGTGATTACAGGAGCCAGTAGTCAATAACTCTATTATCTCATTTATTTCATAGTGTGATTACAGGAGCCAGTAGTCAATAACTCTATTATCTCATTTATTTCATAGTGTGATTACAGGAGCCAGTAGTCACTAACTCTATTATCTCATTTATTTCATAGTGTGATTACAGGAGCCAGTAGTCACTAACTCTATTATCTCATTTATTTCATAGTGTGATTACAGGAGCCAGCAGTCAATAACTCTATTATCTCATTTATTTCATAGTGTGATTACAGGAGCCAGTAGTCACTAACTCTATTATTTCATTTATTTCATAGTGTGATTACAGGAGCCAGTAGTCAATAACTCTATTATCTCATTTATTTCATAGTGTGATTACAGGAGCCAGTAGTCACTAACTCTATTATCTCATTTATTTCATAGTGTGATTACAGGAGCCAGTAGTCACTAACTCTATTATCTCATTTATTTCATAGTGTGATTACAGGAGCCAGCAGTCACTAACTCTATTATCTCATTTATTTCATAGTGTGATTACAGGAGCCAGTAGTCAATAACTCTATTATCTCATTTATTTCATAGTGTGATTACAGGAGCCAGTAGTCACTAACTCTATTATCTCATTTATTTCATAGTGTGATTACAGGAGCCAGTAGTCACTAACTCTATTATTTCATTTATTTCATAGTGTGATTACAGGAGCCAGTAGTCAATAACTCTATTATCTCATTTATTTCATAGTGTGATTACAGGAGCCAGTAGTCACTAACTCTATTATCTCATTTATTTCATAGTGTGATTACAGGAGCCAGTAGTCAATAACTCTATTATCTCATTTATTTCATAGTGTGATTACAGGAGCCAGTAGTCAATAACTCTATTATCTCATTTATTTCATAGTGTGATTACAGGAGCCAGTAGTCACTAACGCTATTATCTCATTTATTTCGATACAAGATTAAAAATCTTTTCAATATACTCACAATCTTTTACGTATAAATATTCTAGATGAAAAAAAAACTCTAACTTACAGTGCCTGGCGCATCAAAAGGTTCTATGCAAATTGTGTCAGAGCCTATGTCCACTATGCGACCCAATTTGAAGCCCTCTACTGGGTGGGGGACCCACACCCTCTTTCCCCCGTCCATATCTGGAGGCTAGTTAGTTGCAATCAGTACCTGGAAAAAAAAATAATTGTTGCAATGAATAAAAAAATTTATTTCAATTTTTTTAAGACAAGAAAACAGAAAGGATCTAGAAACCTTTTTTTCTACTAATCTTTATTTTTCAGTAAGTGTTTGTTTATTTAAAAGCATCTTGACAAAATTTCAATATCAGAAACATCTGAATAAATATATAGACCTTTTTAGTTTGACCCCGGAAAAGAGGCGTGGTCTTGAGACTCACTGACATAAAGTTCTTTTGGGGGCACAAAGATTTTTGTTTCTTCTTTCCATATAGTATTTTACTAAAGGTGTTGGGGTTTTTTAATTTAATTATAGTTGTTTTTGAACTTTAAACCATAAAAACACATGGAGACCTTAAACTAAGAACCTAGGAAGGGGATTGTTTTAAAAATAACGTTTAGAGCTTCTTTTTTTTTGTAAGAAAAATTTTTTTTAGACCTGGACTCTATGCTTTGGACCTTAATATTATGGTCGATTCTATCGTGATCACTGTGTCATTACTTTTTGTTAAGTTTCTTCAATGTAAAAAAAAATTACGTTTAGAACTAGTTTTGTATCGAAAAAATAATAATTAGGCCTATAATGCTTTTATTACTGTCGGTTATTCAAGCTACTGCTTAACTTAGCCCTAGACCTAGATCGCTCGTTTTGATTAATAAAAAGGCAAATATAATTCTAGATATATTTTATGTTGAATGTTTGATAGAGACAGAGGCGTCACAGAGGCAAGAGCCGATGCATCTTCACGAATATAAAAACCATAGCCATAGCCATAGCAAATATTATGTTAAATTTTTAAAATATATATATTGTTCGTAGGAAGAGGCTAATATAATAATATATAGGCCTATGTCGTATAGTCGGGCCTATGACCGTATGTCGGCGTAGGCCTAAGGCCTAAGTTTTCCATATTGAATATGATAGGCCGATTCGATATGCTATATTATATTAAATAATAGCTATTATAGGCCTATCCTATAAGCCTATAAGCCATAAGCCTATATTTATAATTTATATAGGCCTTTAGGCTACTTTAGCCTATTAGTTATTAGGGCCTATAATATATAGCCTAGCTAGGTCTAGGCCTACTAATATGTTATAATCCCGCTTCTACATACTTCTACATACAATATTTTAACGATAAAACCCCAGAACAAGTCAAACAATAGCATAGGCCTATGGGACATAGACCTAGGCCTTTTCAGAATCAAACTGTGATGAGCTTAACTTTGGCTTCTCAAGGTTCTTTTGTGACATCGAAATCGAACGATAAAAAAAATAAAAATAATTTAAAGTTACGATTTCTATTGCTACAAATAATAACTTAATACAATATAGCCTACGCGTTGATACTTCAACACAAACAAAGCTTTATAAATATATAACTATGTTAAATTTTATTTGTATGCTTAAAGACGATTTACTGATCGCTCGACGCCAATCTGTATACTGTATATTAACATGGTGACATGGTAACCATAGACGCATTAGGCCTAGAATGTATAATAAATGTTTTTTGGGTTAAAAACTGGTTCAAAAGGTAAAAGAAAAGTACAGTTCGCTCCCTAGCTTCTGGGTATAAAGTTTTTATGAATTAGTTTTTTTGTAAAATGAAAATCTAATATAATTACGCCTAAAAACCACTAGGCCCCCAGTAAAATAACAAAGGCGAAGAAGGTTTTATTGACAACTTCTGCCCCCTAGCCACTGCGCATGCTTAGACATTGACCTCTTTTTTGGAATAATTAATAAAATGAAAAGGTCTATAGCTTAATGAGTAAAAAATTGATAACAGAATATTTTTCCTCATCAAGCTGTTTGGAGTTGGTCTATAGTTAATTTATTTTCTGCAAACAAAACTTAAGACTAAGTGTCTATGCAAATTTGTAATGCAAACCCAGGAACCGGTACGGATGTTGGCAAAACTAATTTTTCAACAAATGCAAAAATAATGTGAAAAAAAAAGGGTCATAATGTCATTTTTTAGATTAATATTGATTTTTAATGTTGAATGCCTTAACTTATAGCTGTGAAATGTTAAAACTAAAATTGTTTTGAGAAATTACCATATATACTCGCGTATAAGTCGCACCGGTGTATAAGTCGCATTCCTAGTTTAAGATTTTTTCCATATACGTTGTCATTGACCCGCGCATAAGTCTCACCCCGACTTCCCAGGTTACACTGCCTTTTAATATCTAAAAAATGCATACCTTTTAAAAATACAAGTTACTAAATATTCACCCTATTTTGGAAACTTTCCTTAAAAAATTGTTTTAATCGTGCATAAGGCAAACATAATCAAATAAAGGCATATCCTTATAATTATTCATAACTCCAATCAACTATAGGGGTTATGTAGGAAACTGTATAACAGAGTAGTGATGTTTTTTGAACTTACCAAATATTTTTTTTAATATTTTAAACTTTAACAACTTATGTATTCACTCATTATGAAAGTGTTTGCTAATTTTCAAGGTGATTGGTGAATATTTATTCATTCTGGTAATATTTAATTATCTTTGCAATTCTACATTGTTAAAAACTGGTAGAGTTTTTCATTTTCATTTTCTACCAAATGACTTCATTAACCTTTACTTATGTAATTTTTTTAAACTTTTGAACTAATTAGTCAATTTTACACATTTTTTTCACCCATGTATAGATAAATGAATTTAGCTTCCATTATACTAATAAAACGAAATATCTTATTTTGCCTACTTCAGTACCATTCTGTGGGGTTGCATCACATTTATAAATTACACTGTATTGTTCCTGTGGTAGTTAAGACATTTTGTTCCAATAGCCTTGGCATAAACAAAGGGATTGTGTGACCAGCACAATAAAAAAAAGTGTTTAAATAAAAGAAGCTAGTTTAACCATACAAATTAGCATTTCCCAAACTTTGTTTGTTTTTTTTATAGTTGTATTTCATGACCCACTATTATTTCTGTAACATATACTCTAGCCTATAAGTAACAATATAATTCAGACAATTTTTTAGATGCAGGTCAAGACAAGGCATTCAGAAAATGTTGCTATGAAAAGTTGTATGTATCACATGCCTATATAACTCAGGTATGATCTTAACATGCTAACATGTCAAATCTTTACCATCGCTCAATATTGACTGATCACAAAATTTCAATTTACAACCAACCTATGTACTGGCATACCATTGTGAGCCAATCATGACATACCTTGTTCTCTTGACAACAAAAAGATTAATAATATAAACAAAGGGAAACTACCCTTTCCAACATACACAACTTAATTCTTAAACTTTCAAGATGACTATAGATATATAATAGTATGTTACTTGCACATAGGCCTGATGTACAGAAATATAGTGAAGTAAACATTTACAAGCTACTCATATTAAACTAGCTTAGGAGGACTAGATACTAGAAAGTATATATTTTCTAAACTAGTACTCTAGACTCTAGAATAAAGAAAAACAACAAGTTGAAAAGAATGTTGTCATGACAGCCGGGAGGAAAGAGCATCAGATTAGAATGCTATTAGCATAAAGGTAAGAGATACTTAACTATGTCAACATAGGGCCAACCTAGGTAAGGGGACATGAGATGGAGGGTAGGGAAGGTTCAAGTGACTCATGCTGGGTCAGTTTAACCGTTATAAGTCAACTATAGCATGTTTTCAGCACAGTTCTACACACTATGATAGTCATGAAAAAAAAAGGTGAAATTAAAATAACTGTGTATAGAGTAGCTTGACATTGGCATATTTATTGAATTGTGACCAAGGAAAACATTTAGACACAGGCACAAACATACTGAGAAATAATATTTTAACATTTTCCATAGCGAACATCTTTATATCTTATCTTATACATTACAGATGCTACTTTCTATAAAGAAGATTATTGCGTGCTACGCTCATCCGTGGTCCGAGTCGAGTCTTGTATTTTTATTAATGTTTTAAATGATGTTAAGTTACTGGTTTTCCTGGTTTGTTCAGGCAACCCATTCCATGCCCAAATGCCACTCTTTATAGTACATTATATAAATTTTAAATGTTTAACTTTTATCATAAATCAATAAGAGTAGCCTATAGATCATAGCCAAAGCACCAGCCTATGTTGTTATTGGCCTAATCTAAGTCAAGTATTAGGTCTATATGCCCAGTGGTCTATTTTAGTTACTTTTAGACCATAACCCATAATTTTAAATGTTTATGTATAGTAAAAAAAAAATGTTACTAAAATATTTCAGTTCAGCATCATCATTATCATTATCTTCATAGTCTAGCAAAAGGCCTTTAGAGGCCTTAATAATTTAATTATAGCAGTACAGGAGTTGTTTTTAAATTTTAACAGTATTAGACCTACAGTCCAGTGCATATAAAATCACCTCTATACAAAAAACATAATTTAAGAACATATGTTTTAAGTAACTTAAAGCCTATAAATCGTATCTAGTTCAGTATTATAAGTTTAAGAAATAGTATAAGACAGCAAGATATCATATATATACCTCTAGGCCTACAAGAATCAGTTCTACAATCAAATGCAATCACATCATCTCATCATTATAATTCAATATTTTTGGTATATAGGTAGGCTAAAAACAGCAAAATGCACAGCCTATATCCTATATACAAAAAAATAAGGGTAATAGCCAACACAAAAATATAGTCTATATGCTGACCGGTCAAAATTTGCTGGACAGCAAACTGGCTTTAAAGACCAGTCCGTCAGATAAAAAGTACCCAGGCCCAGGTAAAGCAATATAAATAATTAAAAGAGTGGAGGTTAACACAGATAGGATAGGGCCTACTCAGATTCAGATAGGATCAATAAATCAATAAATTCAATACAGATTTAGAAGAGCGATCCCACACACAAAGTAAAAACAACAGTAAGATCAAGAAAAAGAAGGGGCATTGTAACAGAAGATATACTGTAATACATGCAATGCATTTAATCATATTAAATATAATCAATGAAATCAATGTGATGTATATTATTATGTAGGCCTACATTACCTACATATATAATATCTAGATCAGTGATGTTTTAATAATAGTTGGTCTACCACTGACGCCAGTGTCTACCAACTAGCCTACTAAGTACTAAGTAGGCCTAGTCTTTGTGGGGAGGCTATAATTTGTATAATATTTAGATCTAGCTTATAGCCTATAGTTTAGTCATCATAAAAATTGTTTTTTTTTTTTAAATAACACATAGCCCACAGTTTACTTACTCATTTACTTAAATTCGATTGTCGGTAAGGGACATAATTCAAAGGAGACTGAATTGAGTTACCGTTACTTACTTGATAAGAAAGATCAGTTGACGAACAAGCACTCACATATATATTCATTAAGTTCAACTCGGTGGTTACAAATAGACACTGATCTATATATAGATCAGGAGATACAAGTCGGCAATATAAAAAAAAATATTGGGTGAGGGTGTTGGGAGAAGAACTAAGCATGTTTTATTTCATGTTCTCATTTCATTTCAAACCATATCAGGAGGAAGCCGTAGCCACAGTTGCCATATCTTGCGGCAGGGGCAACAACCGACCCAAGCACTAACAAAGTTAAAAAAAAAACAACACCATTAAACTTAATTAAATTAAAAACAAAATAAAAATAATAAGAACATTGATAAACTCCCTTATGTATTACCTACCGTTATCAGATAATTATTTCTTAGCGGAAATAAAAAAAAAAAAATCTTGGGATGGAGAAAGGGTGTGTAGACGTTTACCGGAAATACCAGGTGTGTAGTCCTATTTTATAGCACAGGTAGGCCTACTTTTAATATTAATAAAGCAATCAAGAAAAAAAAAACCAGGCCTACCATTGAAAGAATGTGTTTAATAATTTAACTTTAAAAAATAGAACAACCTACATACATGTATGGATAAAAAAAAAAATAGGCCTGCTCCAATAAAATATAATATATATTGAAATTATATTCTCTCTCAAACAACATTTTTAAAAGTTTTTTTTATCATATCAATGTTCTTGCCCCCCCCCCCCTTTTTTTTCTCTCCTCCATCATGCATCCCTACCCAATTGAACTGTTTATTATTATTATCGCTACCAGGAACAAATGATCTAACAGCATTGAGTGTGGTCCTACTTTAAAAGAAACAACAACAACCACAAACAAGGACTAAGTTCCCTGTAAAATAATGTTTTACTACATTGTATTTATCTGTATGCTGTAGCACACATTGCCATTGACTGCATATAGGCCTACACACACAGATGTGTTAAGTATTTTGCGTTTTGTTGTTAAAGGGTCAAAGTTCGGGCAACTCTTTCTCAACTTCCGTATTTCCTCGAAGATTTTGTGTATGCATCCTTGTACTCCTTTATAACCCCACCACACTTGTGTACCCTATCCCCCTAATTTTTCCCCTACTCTGCCCCCCCCCTCTTTTTATAATTACTAGAAACTCCAAACTATAAGCCCATAAGCCATGAATACTACATTTGTTAACTGAAGTTTATTTTTCTGCTTCAAAGAGTTTGAACAAAATGAGATTCAAGCCATGAAGAAATGTCTGTGGATTGATTCGTTTCTTGGGCCGTTGCTAACAGCTTCTCACGTTTTAACCCTCAAATATGTTTGCTGACAATAATGCGAATGCTAGAGATAATAATATACTATTACCACTGTACAACAAGGTAACATTCAACCGTGTGGTCATTGTGTAACAATGCCACATCCAACTGTATTGTTTACAACAAGGCCACATTAAACTATATTGACATTGTGTAACAATGCCACATCCAACTGTATTGTTTACAACAAGGCCACATTAAACTATATTGCCATTGTGTAACAATGCCACATCCAACTGTATTGTTTACAACAAGGCCACATTAAACTATATTGCCATTGTATAACAATGCCACATCCAACTGTATTGTTTACAACAAGGCCACATTAAACTATATTGCTATTGTGTAACAATGCCACATTAAACTATATTGCCATTGTGTGACAATGTCACATTCAAGGGTATTGTCATTGTGTAACAATGCCACATTAAACTATAATATTGCCATTGTGTAACAATGCCACATCCAACTATATTGTTTACAACAAGGCCACATTAAACTATATTGCCATTGTGTAACAATGCCACATTAAACTATATTGCCATTGTGTGACAATGTCACATTCAACGGTATTGTCATTGTGTAACAATGCCACATCAAACTTTATTGCCATTGTGTAACAATGCCACATTCAACGATATTGTCATTGTGTAACAATGCCACATTAAACTATATTGTCATTGTATAACAATGCCGCATTCAACGGTATTGCATTGTGTAACAATGCCACATTAAACTATATTGCCATTGTGTAACAATGTCACATTCAACGGTATTGTCATTGTGTAACAATGCCACATTAAACAGTATTGTGATTGTGTAACAATGCCACATTCAACGGTATGTCATTGTGTAACAATGCCACATTCAACGGTATTGTCATTGTGTAACAAGGCCACATTAAACTATATTGCCATTGTATAACAATGCCACACTCAACGGTATTGCATTGTGTAACAATGCCACATTCAACGGTATTGTCATTGTGTAACAATGCCACATCAAACTTTATTGCCATTGTGTAACAATGCCACATTCAACGATATTGTCATTGTGTAACAATGCCACATTAAACTATATTGTCATTGTATAACAATGCCGCATTCAACGGTATTGCATTATGTAACAATGCCACATTAAACTATATTGCCATTGTGTAACAATGTCACATTCAACGGTATTGTCATTGTGTAACAATGCCACATTAAACAGTATTGTGATTGTGTAACAATGCCACATTCAAAGGTATGTCATTGTGTAACAATGCCACATTCAACTATATTGCCATTGTATAAAAAATTCACATTCACCTTTATTACCATTGTGTAACAATGTCACATTCAACTGAATTGTCATTGTGTAACAATGCCACATTCAACGGTATTGTCATTGTGTAACAATGCCGCATTCAACTATATTGCCATTGTATAAAAAATTCACATTCACCTTTATTACCATTGTGTAACAATGCCACATTCAACGGTATTGTCATTGTGTAACAATGCCGCATTCAACTATATTGCCATTGTATAAAAAATTCACATTCACCTTTATTACCATTGTGTAACAATGCCACATTCAACGGTATTGTCATTGTGTAACAATGCCGCATTCAACTATATTGCCATTGTATAAAAAATTCACATTCACCTTTATTACCATTGTGTAACAATGCCACATTCAACGGTATTGTCATTGTATAAAAAATTCACATTCACCTTTATTACCATTGTGTAACAATGCCACAGTCTACTGTATTACTGTCGTGTAAAAGGACAACATCAAGCCATATATCCATAGAGGAAGCAAGTAATATAAAATAACAATTCAGGAAGTGTATGGCATAAAAGTTTGTTTTAGTTTGCCACGTGTAGGGCCTGCGCATACGAGTTTCGCTTGTGGTCTAAGATCATAACATGAGGCAAAACATATTTTTGTTTTATAAAAATTACCCGGTACATATTTACAGTAAATGAAAATATAACCACATGGGCGCCATATGTATGGATCTGACTGGGGCGCACACACAAAATAACCCCCAAAGTGTTAAGTCCACATAAAAAGTTATATGATATTATGAGCCAATATCAGCTTTAACATCCGGATATGACTTTGGGATAGGGGATGCTATGGTCTTCTATATTAAGAAACCGTTTTCTGTTCTACTAATAACTAGATGGCGAACAAAGTTAACGCTTTTTTTAAACATCCGTGTATTTAAATGACGTAATTAGACGCGTTTCTCTCTCTCTCTCTCTCTGAAACTACACTAGACCTATGTGCCTATGTGTCACTATGGGACCTACTCATAAATCTATGACTAGTCTCTTTCTGTATAGAAAAAAAACGTCTGCAACATATGCAATATTATCTAATAACTGGCAAAAAAAACAACAACATTAAATTAACAAATCGGGAAAGCTACAGTTGGGTCGGTTAAACTGTTAAAAAGAAGAGAACATTGCATTAAAAACTATCGTTTGGATAGCTGCTGAGTTGGACTAAGCACAGACATCAAAGCGACTATTTGAAAAACCATTGATGTGCACAGATGTGAATCAGTATAACCTTAACGCATAGATTAGACAGTAAGCTTATACATTGCATGCATTTAACGCATCGATATTTTAATGTAGGTTGTATACATGGATGAGTGAATGTTAGAGAGAAACATTTTATACAATGTATACAATTAGACAAATAGCTAGCTAGGTAGATAGATAGGTAGATAGATAGATAGATAGATAGATAGATAGATAGATAGATAGATAGATAGATATGCAGACAGATATATAGGTAGGTAGTGATAGATTGATAGAGAGAAGAAAATCCATACACATATTTATATTTATGTAGATCATTGTAAAATAAAGCTAAAATGATTGCTGCCCACTGTCTACATGTAGGTCTACTTTGTTTAGAGCCCGGTTCACATACGTCTTTCACTACAAACACAATGAAAATACAACGTCTTATTCTAGCAACTCTGAAAACGCCGTCGCCATAGTAATGTTATTTATTGCTTCCTGGCACAGAAGAGCATATAATATACAAGCACACGAGCATCAGGTGACTTGCGCCACGTAAAGATCAATATATTTCTTTCTCAATTAGCCGAGAACTTGATAACTCTCTCAGCAGGCAACTTAACGCACTATCGTAAATATATTATATCCCCATCAGAGAAAGTGGTGGATTCCAGAAAGAACGAGGGATGTACGATGTACGTGTGTTGTAGGAAGAGGGAGGGTGGATACGTGGAAAAGCGTGCCTTCAGTCAAATATTTCAAATACCATAAACCGATTTGTTCCCATGTGCACACTTTCTTGGACGTATATAAATATTGCGAATAAGAATCTGCATGCCAAACAGTTCTTATCTTATATGTTACAGACGCTCCTTTTATAAAGAAGATTATTACGTCCTACGCTCATCTGCGGTTTGAGTCTAGTCCTGCATTTCTATTAGTCTTTTAAATGATGTTAATGTTAAGTTATGTTTTTTTTTCAGGCAACTCACACCTTGCTCTTGTGCAGTAGAAGAGTTTGCATTGTCTTTTAGTGGGCATTTCGCGTGTCATTTAAAATCGCTCTGCGTATTAAGTCTGGCAAGCGTGCCGTGCCGTACGTTGTCGACCCCTGGAATTTGCAATTAAATTGTTGCATGTAAAATGTATTACGATGACCTTCCTTTCTGTATTTGAATCCAAGTAATTCATCTTAACAGAAAAGTATACACAAAGGAAATATTTGCATTGGCTTACCTTTAGTTTATTAAAGAGATTTATATATTTTTTTAAATGTCATACTGTTGACTCCTCGTTAATCTTTCTTGTAGGATGTGGTTAAAGAAATCGGAGAACACATTTCCACCAGTCTATAAACAGGACGAGTCAAAGACTCTTTTGTTATATATGTTCGACCATGTTGTTCCCAGTAAGGGATACAGTAGCCTATTGGTCGCTTTCGCCGTGGACGTGATGTCCCTCTTTCCATCCATGTGAGGGCACTGCATCCTCATCCTTTATGTGTTAACTGCACCGTGTACCAAGGGAGTGAACACGTCTCAACATTGACTTAATTGATGGCTTACACAGTTAACCAATGTTTTGATTAGTTCCCTGGGTACAGAAGTGACTTATTCATTCAAGCAAAGCTCCCCCGGACAAGGTCAAACATTTTATTTTACATTTTTGTTTTAAAACATTGAATTTAAACAGGTGAGGCATCCCTTGTAGATCAGGTTGATTAACTGGGATAGTACGTTGATTAACTGGGATAGTACGTTGATTAACTGGGATAGTACCGTACGTTGATTAACTGGGATAGTACCGTACGTTGATTAACTGGGATAGTACCGTACGTTGATTAACTGGGATAGTACGTTGATTAACTGGGATAGTACGTTGATTAACTGGGATAGTACGTTGATTAACTGGGATAGTACGTTGATTAACTGGGATAGTACGTTGATTAACTGGGATAGTACGTTGATTAACTGGGATAGTACGTCGATTAACTGGGATAGTACGTTGATTAACTGGGATAGTACGTTGATTAACTGGGATAGTACGTTGATTAACTGGGATAGTACGTTGATTAACTGGGATAGTACGTTGATTAACTGGGATAGTACGTTGATTAACTGGGATAGTACGTTGATTAACTGGGATAGTTCGTTGATTAACTGGGATAGTTCGTTGATTAACTGGGATAGTACGTTGATTAACTGGGATAGTACGTTGATTAACTGGGATAGTACGTCGATTAACTGGGATAGTACGTTGATTAACTGGGATAGTACGTTGATTAACTGGGATAGTACGTTGATTAACTGGGATAGTACGTTGATTAACTGGGATAGTACGTTGATTAACTGGGATAGTACGTTGATTAACTGGGATAGTACGTTGATTAACTGGGATAGTACGTTGATTAACTGGGATAGTACGTTGATTAACTGGGATAGTACGTTGATTAACTGGGATAGTACCGTACGTTGATTAACTGGGATAGTACGTTGATTAACTGGGATAGTACCGTACGTTGATTAACTGGGATAGTACGTTGATTAACTGGGATAGTACCGTACGTTGATTAACTGGGATAGTACGTTGATTAACTGGGATAGTACGTTGATTAACTGGGATAGTACGTTGATTAACTGGGATGGTACGTTGATTAACTGGGATAGTACGTTGATTAACTGGGATAGTACGTTGATTAACTGGGATAGTACCGTACGTTGATTAACTGGGATAGTACGTTGATTAACTGGGATAGTACGTTGATTAACTGGGATAGTAGGCTACGTTGATTAACTGGGATAGTACGTTGATTAACTGGGATAGTACGTTGATTAACTGGGATAGTACGTTGATTAACTGGGATAGTACGTTGATTAACTGGGATAGTACGTTGTGTAACTGGGATAGTAAGTTGATTAACTGGGATAGTAAGTTGATTAACTGGGATAGTACCGTACGTTGATTAACTGGGATAGTACGTTGATTAACTGGGATAGTACGTTGATTAACTGGGATAGTACGTTGATTAACTGGGATAGTACGTTGATTAACTGGGATAGTACGTTGATTAACTGGGATAGTAGGCCTACGTTGATTAACTGGGATAGTAAAGCGCGTTCACAAACATAAAAAAATAATAATTGACTGGCCAGCAAAATACCAAACATTGAGAACCCATGGTTTAAACATTGAGAACCCATGGTTTAGAAAGAATCGTTTTATATCTGTATTGAAGTAGACCCACAACGTTTATCGGTACAACATGAGGCGGCTGTGATGCTTTAATCTAGTCCTAGCTATTTGCTAACCCCCCCCCCCCCATATGTTATTAACAAACCTCATTCTAAAGAAATGAGGGGGAGGGGGAAGCGAAGCGCTGAAAAAAGCGTTCCGTCATCGAGAATTGACACACCTTTGAACTACGACCCCCTCTTACTGTTACCTGTGTGACACATTATACAACAACAAATGTGTTCTGATAAATTCAGCACCACGCCTAAATTTAACTCAAGCAGTCCAAATAAAAAAGTATACAAAAAGGTCTTTCTTCTAGACAAATATAAAGACATCCCGACACTACTATTTTAACAAAAAAACTATATAAAAAAACGAATTGACCTACATGGTATGTAGCCAGGGCAAGTGTGTGCTTTTTAAAATACTTTTGAATGTCATCAAATGCTGTGCTGTCATGCATGTACACACGCAGATTATATCTCAATTACACACACTACCAGCCAAGCATCTTTCAAACTGCATTGTGGGACTAACTGTGGCATTCGCCATCCAACTTATGCATTCTAATTTTAAAAGACACGTAGGCTAGAAGACAACCCCTTTATGGATTATATGTCGCCGTGCATTTATCGAGGCGAGAAAATGGTTTGTCTTCTCTTAACGAACTAAACCAGATCTATACCGTTTGTTATTGACCAAAAATTAGCAAGGCTCAGAAAAGATTTTATTATTTTTCTTATTTCTTTCTGCGAAAAGAAAAGGGGAATCAGAAGGAAGGGGACACAACTGTATACAGGTTTAATTCACTTGGTCACTTGGCGCTCTTTCAGTCTCTCTTTGCTGCAGGAGAGTTACGATAGACAAGTGGACAGAAGTAGAAAGTTAACCTTTCAGACGTATTGGTTAAGCACCCTTCTGATCTCCTGGTAGCATCCTGAATGAGAAAAAGGCACAATGTTGAGGAAAGGGTTTTATATACCTGCAAGTGAGGAGGGGGTGGGGGGTGGGGGGGGGGGGGTAAAAGACACCATAGATCATATACTTTATGTTTAATTCCGCCAACTTTCCAGGCTTAGATTCAATCGGGGAACCCATTTTCTATTCATCTCTAAGGGGAATTAACCACTGTATGGACAAATTTAAGAGTTATTATATAAGTGGTGAGTAAGCTCATCCTCCTGGTACAATAAGAATTCTAGTCTGATTCAGACCATTTTATAGCAGCAAAGAAAGATCAGCGTCCACTCTATATAAACTGTTCCACCCCTAGCTTCCATTGTTACGTGGCATCTTTAAAACTTTATCTAACATTATTTATTAGGACCATCTCCTGGCCTGCTCTTGTGGTAGAAGTGCTGCCAACTGACTTAATGTACTGCTAGATTAAATTATTTTTTTAATGGATCTTTAATTGAATGTTGTGTTTTAAAGACGTCAACAATGAAATTGGGTTAAAGATCGGGTTGATTAATAAGATAACGAACACATATAGTCAGTCATACAGGCCTACTGTGCACTGAAGCAAGAAAAGGACAAGTGACCTAGCTCTCTGAGTCACGGACAGAATGGCTGTATGTAAATGTTAGCTGTGGTTATAGTTGCCTAATATGTCGTAAATGTATTTAAAAAAAAGATGGCCGGATGTCAAAGTTAGCTATGGTTATAGTTGCCTAATATGACAATCAACGACACTTCCTCGGTATGTAGGCCTAACTATGCGACATATATCGAAGGACTTCTTCAGTATGTCTATGACATACACCAATACCTTCCCCAGAAAGTATAAGACATATAATCATATAACAATGTCCTTCCTCATGATGTTATCCCTATAGATCTAGTACAAAACCCGAGCTGCTTCGCGAGTACAGGTATTATATTTGTTGTTGCCGTCTAATGTCAGGGAGGTTTGTGTTTATAGACAGATATATAAGCAACAAGTAACAAGAGTGTGTACGTGTGAGCGCACCACCAACACGATAGAGCGATTAGGTTCTGCCAATAATCAATCAATTAAGAGGTTTGTATTTGAGAGTTGGGGCGTGGGCAGTGTTAGAACTTAGAACAACACAACTTACAAATGACATAACAGTATAGTGTATGTCAGCTAACTTGTTCTTGTGTGACCCGGTTATATTTTTATTTTTTGACCCACAGTAACATTTAGCACAATATTCATAATATATTAAAATAAAGCATTTACAGATACGTTATCAAAAATAAATAATGAAATCAAATTTACAGAAATAAAACACATTTATTGTATAAAACGAATAAGTTTCGGTTTATTAAAATAAATGATCTTGAAGAACTCATTAATTAGCGTGACTTAATATCTTGGTTTTATTGCTTACGAGTTAATGGCCAGTACAATTGGTTTATTGTTATTGTCATCGATTACACCAAGGCTGGGTGGTAAAAAACAACAACTTGATAAAATAGGCCTAGCCTGAGCTTGATGTTTTCAAATGTACTTTAGTTTTAACATAAAGAACCCCATGCTAGAATTTCTCCAGGCATTCGAACAGTCTGGCTTTTGTCAACTTATTTGAAACTTGATTTTTTAAAATTATTACTGTATTTATTTTTTGAAGGTTGTACGAGAAGATATTTTTTCACGACCGAGATTTTCTTCAAGAGAGCACAACCGGACCAATATGTTCAAATTGACATCAAAATTCTTTCAACGGTTTCCCATTTCTTTTGGAGTGCGTCTCTTCCTAAAAACATTTTACATCATCTAAAAAGATGTAATGTAGAACCTTGCCCGAAATTTTGTTCCAATTGTTTGGCTACAACTACTGCGGCACTATTTCAACCCCACTCCACCAAGAGTACTGGCATATAATTAGAACTGCTGTAAAGTAATGTCAATGTAAAGTTGATAACTGGTTCAGGTTCAGGCCTTAATACCGTATACCTGTTTTCTTGTAATGGTTGCATTGATTAAAGCGCCACACAATCATCCCACATTGCCTTCAATTCCTCATACTAGCTAGACTTATCTTAACATGATTTCGGAAATTAGCTGTCAGTGTCAGTATTGAACGATAAATTATTTTCATTTCTCAGTCATGTTGTCATGTCATGCTGTTGTTTTTATCAAAGGTTATTATAGTCTGCATATTAAACTGTTTCTTCTTTTTTGCTTCCGGTTTACAAACTCATTAAAAGTTCTTTCGTGACTAAAAGAAAAAAACAAAGTCTCGTCTATTTGTAAGACATAGATCTAAACGCTACGTGTATAAAAGTTATAAGCTTATCATATAACATCCTTTTAATACAGCCCGTGATTGAGTGAAATTGGGTGTTGGGAATAATTACAAAATACACTTCTCTCATCCTCATTTAAAAACTGTCTTGGGTTCCTGCTCCTCTGCTGACAGAAACAACTGGCCAGGGAAATGTCAACAAACAAACAAAACTAAAAAACACGTTTATTCGCTCTGACCAAAAATAGAAGGTGGGAAAAAGTCTAGGGGAAGGAGTCAGTCAAATCAAACTCAAGAGTTGGTGGATTTAATGGTTTCATGTTTCAACATCAGTGTGGATTACACTTCAATATTGCCACACTTCCGACACATTAAAAAACAAATAAAAAACATAAAGAAATGAAAGAATTGTGAAAGAAATGTTGGATAAACAACATATTTTAAAGTGTTGTTTAAATTTATAGTATTTTCACAGTTAACAGAAATCTGAACATTCACATTGACCAACCTTGAAAAAATAATACACATAGATCTATATAGGTCAGTGTATTTATACAAAGTGTGGTTTTACTTTAAAAGCAATCATTGAAAAAAATATTACTTTTAAAGAATAAAATTATAATAGTGTCTATTACTTTTGTGTGTGTTGATAAGACATGACACACACAACATAGGATTGAATCTCACACATAAGCAGACTATGAGTAACAAAGTCAATATTTCAGTTCACAGATAGAAGACCAGCATTACTGTGTCATCCCATGGGACCTGATCTACATACAAAACAACATAGACCAGTCTAAAAAAAACACACACAATCAACTTTTTTTTTTATCAGTGGATTAAATGGGATGAAGGGAGGACTAGGTTGAAATCAATGACATAGATATGGAAACAGAACCTGAATTCTTACTGTTGACAATTAACAGTGCCACTAACAGTCATTATGTATTGTTGTACATTAATTTAAATTTAAACATAATAGGGCTGAACATGCTTTAAATGCTACATATGAAAATAATTAATTACAATGTTTATCTTACAACAAAATGTAATCTTACAAATATATAGAAAAGATCATAAGATTCAGTGGTGATGGTGTACTATGGGATTGTGTTTTTATCATAATGCATATTTTTTCTACATAATAATAATAATTAATATATAGGCTACACATCAAAGTTTGGTTACACAGGAATGCAATGAAGACATAATAAAATCACTAAACACTGTATCATTATTTTAAATACATCCAGGCAGTAGTTTTTAGTCAGTTAATAATAGAACAATGAAATAAATAGATTAATTGATTTCCTTATCTACAAGGGTCAATACACAACATTTTAGCTATTTTAATAACATCAAGTCTCTGTTTTGTATTGAAAACTTTACTACAGCACAATACAATCTAAAATATAAAAATACCCTTTTTAAAAATACATTTTGTTTAAATCAAATTTTTTTAAAGATTTTTTTAAATATTTATTTAATCAATATATTATTTTAACAGAAACTAATCTAAATGACTAAATGATTTCATATTATATATATATATAAATTATATGCATTGGTTATTATACATAAACATCTATTACTCTATTTATTTGTAATTAAAAACACATCATTTAGTATTTAGGTTTTAACCATGTAGTTTTTTTAATATATCATAGAATGTGTGTAGTTGTAAACACTCCACCTGAGAATGTGTATTTTTTTTTGTACACATCTCAGATGTGTAGAATTTAAACACACATCATAAGATATGTTTATAAATAGTCAGGCTTAGCTGTCATGAGTTTTCTATTCACTGTTGAAGAAATGAAGTGTTTTTTTTATATGATTGTGTGGAGTTAATTATTGAATACTGGTTTCACACTTAAAATGTCTATTCAGCTGTATTTAACTGTGACAATTTTGTAGAGATAAGCATTTTAACAGGTTTGTTTGTAGGCCTAGATTCCTGGTGATTACTTAAAAGATTGTGTTTCCTGAAGCCTGAACAAGTAATGAACTTGACAAAAGAATATCTCCAAACTGTCTAAACTCTTATCTAAGGAAAAGGGAAGGGAGGCATATTTATAACAGGTGATAAAAGACAAGAAAAAAAATTGCTTGAGAAGGAGCATGGCCATGATTCTATAACCAATACTTTATGATCTAAGAATTACTCACCAAACTAGTTTGGTGACCTGGTACAACTAGGAGCCTAGCCTAGACATGATATTATATTTATATCGTCATGTGTTTAATGCAATGACTTAATGAGCCAAAAAGTCTAGCCTACCCACTCTCTCTTTATGTAGACATCTATATGAGTTGACTCAAACTAAATCTCTAAATAGAAATCATATAATCAATTGTAATTAATAGGCCACTATGCTATTTAAAGTTATTAGGTCTGGTAGTAATTCGTTATAGTATAGCTATAGTTGCTAGCTATATAATATAGTAGGCCTATTGCCGCCTATCCTACTATATTATGGTCTGCTATAGACTCTATAGAGTGTAAACAACATGACGATCTGGGTTCTAGCCCCGTCATACAGTACAGGAGGTTTGGGCAAAAGACGCAAATATCTGTCTTTATGATACAACTTATATAATATGGATAGGTTATAAAGTCATAATCAATCTTTATATAAGGTTTGGTGCAACTTCGTGATCTTAATATAGACTACCGTTACACGATTCAGGGGGATATAACTAGCCTGAATGTAATTTGGCTTAGCAAAGGGAGATAAGTAATGGCAACAAAACAAATCGATTTTTAACAGAATGCTACCACGGTAGTTTCAGGGTGAAAGTGAAAGCAATAATTTATTGTAAAAAAAATAAATAAATAATTAAACGACTATAATGTAGAAATGTAATTTGAGTATTTTAAAAAGGGAAATTAATAAACAATGAAAACTTACCGGTTTGATAAGTCCCTTTAAAGAAAACTCCCTTGTGTCCAGAGATAGAATAATGTTTGATATATGTCGCTAGATTGTCCCACCTGTGACCTTAGCACACCAGAACCGGTCGTCGACACCGTGTCAGTCCGCCATTACCTGGGAAAATAGTCCCAACGAATTCGCCACAATGACACGAGCACATAAGCAAATATATTGGCGTGAGCCAAGTAAATGTAAACATATATTTAGTTTTAGGATTTGTGCATAAAAACAAACAAAAAAACTATTCCCTCAATAATTTGAAATAATTTAATCCATACTCCAAAATCAAGCAGTGACGGAAAATAAAAATGTACAAATGTAGGCGTGTCCGTTGACGTCACCGTTACTGCCAAAACTACAATTTGCATTTTATCACATTTCATTTTATGATGAATCTGATAGGCCCCCCCCCCCCCCCCTAAATGCATCCTAGATGTAGGGCCTATTGGATTACAGCACTGAAAAAAAAAGCATTTTAAGATGTAAAAGTTTCTCTACGCTATATAGGGCCTATATATAGATTGAAAATAGATTCTCTCCATATAGGCCTATATATTTATAGATAATTATATGTGAAGCCAAAAAAATAATTTATAACTTAAAGTATAAG
The DNA here is from genome assembly GCA_949126835.1 of Anisus vortex. NCBI lineage: Eukaryota > Metazoa > Mollusca > Gastropoda > Planorbidae > Anisus > Anisus vortex. The sequence continues at coordinate 20,494,610 of OX421497.1, read as the reverse complement.
CCTATTATATTGATAGCCTGTATATAGTCTAGACTATTTTAATTAAACCAATTTTTTTGGAATCATACTTTAGCCTCGCCCTGCCTTCCACATAGGGCCTACCTCAGAAAAGTGCCGTTAATTCATGTTACATTCTGTAAAATCATAAATTGTATGTTGCACTTAGCTTGGTAAGTTGGTTGGACTAGAGCGCTTAAAATTGTAGGTGAATAAATGAATTTTATTTTACATTTTCAACGAAAGATGTGACTAAAAAAAAATATTTTTGTGATGTGTGGGGGCCCCTTGTGTGTGGGGGCCCCTGTTCCAATGGACCATGTGGAACATGTACGCCACTGTATATAAGTAAACGTAATTATGTTTATTCATATTCATAAGAACATAAAATATTCGACCACTGAGGTATATTATATGATATATATATATCTCAGTGATGCTAATACATGTTGGTCTATTTGTTTCTTTTAAAAATAAATGTAAAATGTCATTGATTCACATTTTTCATTCAAGGGCAAGATGGCAGCGTCCATAAGCTTCAGGAGTACTGTCGGAAGGACACTTTTAAATAAGCACTGTTCTCTTTGTTTATTTTGTAAGTTTAATGTTTACAGTCACAATAAGCGAAAATCTTTAAAAACATTTTAATACGTTATTTTTGCCTAAATCAAAATAGACTTGCATATAGACTGGTCCTGCGGTTAGTAGGCCTAGGCCTACACTACTAGACACTACTTCACTACACTTACAGTAGTTACAGTCTTACAGGGACTTACTTACTTCACTTAGACTTAGACTACTTAGTTTAAACTTTATGCTACACTTACTTTACAACTCTACTGACTCTACACTGGAGTGTCAACAAAAGGCTTGGTGGTTTGGGTTCTAACCCTGCAGGAGTTTTGGGCCTTAAGCCTTAGGCTTTAGACCTTAGAATTAGATAGATGCCTAATAAGCCTAAGACGTAATATTCTTCTATCTAGATCTAGATTAGATTCTAGAAGGAACGTCTGTAATTTAGTGTAAACTTTAAGTTTAAGTCAATTCCAATAAATCATGTTAACTTTAGGCCTTAAACTAAAACTGCCTAGCCAACTAAAACTTTAACTTTGGTCACTTTGGATTATCAAAATTTTAATTTTTAAACCAGTCCAAGTAAGCCTACTCTTGAATTACCAATATTAAGACTAACCGAAACACTAAATTCAGCTAACAAAAATACAGTAAAAAAAAGACCAAGTGAAAAATCAGTGGACTAAAATTTGTTAGCCTACTTACTTTAGTAAACTTTAGTTACTATAAATTATATATTATAATATATATATAAAATAAATTATAATCTGGCCTAGAGGCCTAGAGCTAGACTAGGCTAGAGTTTTCCATCCTGGGCCTGGGTGGGTACGCATACCTCCAGTGTCCGGTTCGTGTTACCATTTGCAACCAACTTTCTCCTCCAAGTCTGCTTTGGTCAGCCCACTTTTCTCTTTCCCTAGGCTTTTCAGTCTAGTAGGGCCTACCTGTCTGACCAAATCACCCTCTGTTCTTCTCAGGGTGTGCCCCATCCATCCACACTTTCATCTTCCAATCTTCTTTCTGATTGACAGATAGATCCCACGGCTAGTATAGAATACCATCAAGGTTTTCAGAAACGTTGCTACCTTTGAAAAACTTTGATTGTGATCAACAATTTATATAATAGCAATAATAATTGTCCAAGTCTGTAATCTAGTGTAAACTGAGCTAAGTCTTAAGTTGCTTAGCTTTATTGTACTTTACAATACTTCAAATTGTTCAGTTTGAAATTATATATATATATATATATATATATATATATATAACTAAATTTGATTTGTTTTATATTAATTTGTATACCCAGTGTTTCAATGCAACCTCTACTATTTTTTAAATTCACTTTCTATGATCAATGAACTATTCCTGCGTACAAATATTTTACGCTTACATCTATTTTATGCTTACATATCACTTACAGTCAGTATATGTTATTGCATAATATGTCCTCAGTGTCTTCTGGCAAGCTAAATGCTGCAAACAAGTCAACCCACAGGGCTCACAATCTGAATTACAATCGCACCAACGCTGAGATTGCTCAAGCCCTCAGACCCAAGCAAAACTTTCTACATTTTGAACAGGTGGACAAGCACAGACGTTCTCCTTTGCAGAAAGGGACAGCGATGGTGAAAATGGAGACTGATGTTAAGGCGCCGAGGGATTATAGGTTGGTTACATTTGTCATTAGTTGATATAAAATACTACTCTTTGTTTATGTTCAATTAATATTATTATGCCATTCTATTTACAATACAGTTTTGTTTAGATATTGTTTGTATTTTAAATATATTCTTATAAGGCAGGTTTCACAATAAGGATTTCAGGAGTTCCCGTTTTGTATGTTTCATTTTTAAAAAAATAATGTTAAGCTATAGTATAGTATTATATGTCATTTTAAAGCATACAAGCCCAGGAATCGAAATATGACACCAATAAGTCAGCTGATATTCCAATATTTTATAATTCATAATTTAAAAAATCGGGAAAATCCCCCTGTGAAGGCTACAAAATTAGTTCGACTAAACAACAGCAAAATAGCATTAAAACACACAATATTGTTGAAATGAATACTTTTATGCCAAATAAACTCACAAAACGTAAAAATATCAGTGTTTGTGTTGTGTTTTATTTATTTTTTTACAATAAAACATGATTTCGCACTCAGGCGTCTACCGAAGACGCCGCCATGCTGTCAAAATGGCGGCTATGGTGGACGTAAACAAAGCGTGTGTGTTAAAAGTAAAAAAAAGGATTTATTAAGTTTAAACCACAATAGTTTACGTAAATTTAGTTTAAAACTATAAATAATAGTATTTTGTTGGCCTAGATAGTAAGATAAGATAAGATAAGATTGCTTTATTGATCCAAATAAATGGAAAATTGACTTGATTACATAAATTCCGTCTTTCAGCATACCTAAAACAAAAATAAAGAACCATTTGTACTCAGACACAATAGACATTCACGCACACTATCATACCATTTGTCATACAAGAAAAAAGTAGGCCTATTATTTAGGAGTCAGCTATTGAGCCATTGTATTTCCTGGCTGAAAGATGATTCTTTTGAAAGAGTCTCACTGACAGTGGAACAAAAGAGTTCCTAAATCTCTCTGTTCTTGCCCTTATTGAAAGAAGCCGACCACTTCGACTAGATATTATGTAACTATCATGAAGCGGGTGTGCATGATCTTGGAGGATTTTATCAATCATAGACAGGCACCTTGAACTGAAAATATCCGCAAGAGATGGTTATTCTGTCTGTGTAGTACGAGAGGCTTTGTTTATTAGGCAGTCTATCCGGTGTTTGTTCAATGTGGTGGTATTACCATACCAGCAGGTGATTGCAAAGGTTATGATGCTACCAACAGTCGCCGAGTAAAAAAGATTCATAATGGTTTTCTCTATGTGAAATATTTTTAGTTTATTAAGACAGAAAAGTCGTTGGTGCATTTTCTTACAAAGGCTTTGGCAGTGGTCAGACCAAGTCAGTTTGTCAGTTATTGTGACGCCAAGATATTTATATTGCGAGACTTGATCTATTATTTGGTTGTTTATGTGCAAATCAGCCAGCTTGTGTTTCTCCTTCCGGAAGTCTACAATCATTTCTTTCGTTTTTGTGATGTTCAATATCAGGTAGTTCTCTCCGCACCATTTGTAGAAATCTGAGGTCGTCCTGTGATAGAGACTGTCGTCACTGGAAACAAGGCCGACAATGGCTGTATCTTCGGCGTATTTGATTACAGATACGTATCGATTGCCGAACTTTAAATGTCATTGGTGTAAATTGTGTATACACAAATAGTCAGAAATCGGTAAAAAAAAAATGTGTAAATAGTGTTTTAGAAAATACTTTTTCGACATTGATCGAACGTTCCAAAAAGCATATTAACCAAATGGAGTTAAAAAATAAAAAATAAAAAAAAACCCTCTTTTTTTACGAACTAAAAAAGTGCATCAAATGGAATTTTTAAGCTATCCAATCGGATTTACATTCTAAAATTATTATATTTTGTCGTCAGAAGCCCCTTTTGTACCAATCGATTTTCATTTATTTACTAATTGAATGAATTCTTCGGCTGAATATTTAAAACAAAAAGAAATAATTTTCTGATTAAAATTAAAAGAGTTTTACGAAATATAGATAATTCTTATTTTAGATCTAGCTTTAGACTTAGTCTCGGCGTCGGGAAAAAAAACCACCGATAGGCCGTAAAAATTAGGGCTTTTTAAAACACATTTTTTTTCAAAAGATAAACATTTTTTTGTGCTTCTAATGGTGGTCTAGGGAAAATTAACATGTTTATGAATATTAAACATTAAAAAAATATTATATTTGGCTGTATTTATTCCTGGTAAGTGATTTTCAAATGTATACAAAAAATCTGGAAATGGGCTCTGTGGATTATGTAACGTTAGAGGGTGTTTAAATTAATATAAACAACACAATAACATAATTAAAACATACAATACTGATGCAGCTGATACTTTATGGACATATAAACACATACAAGTAAAAAAACACATCATTTTGTATCAACAATTTTTATTTTTTAAATAAACAATAAATCTCCATCATATGGTGGCCATTTTGTGAAACCTGCCATAATCTTGCCAAATGGACTAGATAAAATTTGTGCCATAAAACCTCTTGTGGGTATAGTAATGAGGTTTTAAAACTTATTTTTTCGAAGACTAGAGCTAATATCCATTTTTATGAATAGAATGCTGATGAAACTGACATAGTATGTTGTCCTAAATTGTCCAGATATAAAAAAAAACATTAGAAAAACAACATTTTAAGCTATGTTTGCTTATAAGTATGTTGCTTAAATTGTAAGTAATTCAATAATGCAATATAGTAGATGTTTAATTAAAAAAACGCAATAGTTTTCAAACATTTTTTGAACAAGTATATAAAATATATAGACTATAAACAAGTAATAATATTGTTTTTAATCAATCATCAACACACTATCACATTATCTGGATATTATTGAACTAGTGATAAACATTATAATGTTGGTAAGATTTATTGTTTTTCTTCTTCTGTTTTCTTTGTATTCAAAGTTTAACCAAACACAATTTTCACTTCTTGAAGAATGCCTTATCTTGAGCTAATTTAACAGCTTTATATTGTTTTCTCCAAGTTCAGGAAAAGATAATTCATAACTCATAACTATTTTTTGATTATTATCAGGTTCATTATGCCAGAGTTTTTGCCTCGGCCAAATTTTGAGGATCGAGACAGGGTATTGGAGAAACTAGAGCGCCAAGATATGCTTAGACGAAGAGCAATACTAAATATTCCTGAATTCTATGTCGGTAAATAAACTCTTTTTGTTCAATGGTTGCCACATTGTCCCATCCAGCTATAATTACTTAAAGGTTGTAGAATGTGATAGGATTGTACTAGCCAGATTATCTTCTCCCAGTAAACTTTCCATACACTCAGACGATGTAAGTGAATTATTTCTTTGCATAAAGTTATCAATATTACGGTTAGTTTATTTATATGTTTGTTCTCTATGCCGTTTGACTAATCGGGTCAAAATTTAATTGTATAAACTGGAAACGTCTCCAAAAGAAATATTTATTATATAAACAATATTGCTTATTTCGTTAACATATTATGTTTAATAAACGTAGGCCTATTACTAATTACCGTATGTAAAGGTTTTAATCTGAGCGCCATTTCAAAATAATATCCCTTTGAAATGCTTTCACACCATTAATTTGCTAATTGTTGAACGCGAGATCTTATCAGGTTTTCAGAATGATCTCACCTTGAAATGCTTTCAATAAAAATATAACAAAAACTAAATACTGAAAGATACGTTCTCACTACAGTGAGATAGTAATAGTTCACTAATAGTGTTAGTTTTTTTTTCACTTTTAACAAAACACATTGTAATCATTCCTTTCTGCGTCATTTTGACGGGAATAACCACTAGTCTTAAAATAATTGTCAAGGCACAGTAATCAACTGTCTACCCTTTAAAAATTTTTTTTTTTTTTATCTCATAGTTGCATTAAAAAACATAAAATTAGAAAAAATTTCCATAAGGAAATTTCCATAGTTCCATATTTAATTGTTTGTATTTACAAGACATTTATATTGTCATCCATTTTTATGGCTAGCTAAATTTCTGGTTTCTAAATCCTGCTATATTGGCACTTATGCTAAGAGTAATCAATCCAGTAGTCATTATTTTCAAATATAATTCTAAATCAAAGTCCACTGTATAATATTTTTTTCTGTCACCAGGCAGCATTATGGCAGTGTCAATCTCAGACCCTCATGCACCAAATAAAAGAAACAGATTTGTGGGCATCTGTATTGACAGGGGTGGCTCTGGGCTAAAAGCCTTCTTTATACTCAGAAATGTAGTTGATGGTTTAGGTAAGATATTTATGATATACACTCTATACATCTTTCTAACACATGATTGTGCAAGCTTTATTCATATGCAAGTTTTTTCTTGTGTTTTACAAATAATTTTTTGAGTTAGATAATAATGCAGTCAAGTTCCCAATAATAATTCAGTCAAGTACCCAATAATAATACAGTCAAGTTCCCAATAATAATACAGTCAAGTACCCAATAATAATGCAGTCAAGTACCCAATAATAATACAGTCAAGTACCCAATAATAATACAGTCAAGTACCCAATAATAAATGGCTCTAAGTCATCACCAATAACTGTAAACTCATGAGTTCCACAAGGAACTGTTCTAAGACCCCTACTATTTCTAATTTATATTAATGACCTGCCAAATTGCATCAACACAGGAACAAAAGTAAGATTATTTGCCGATGATTGCATAATTTATAGAATAATAAAGACAGGAAAAGATAGTGAACTTCTACAAAAAGACCTAGATGAACTACAAAAATGGGAATCAAATTGGAGTATGTCTTTTCACCCAGAAAAATGCCAACTAATAAGGGTATCCAAGAAAAAGAAACAAATAATAGCAAACTACTTCCTTCATGGTAAAGAACTAACTCAAACTAGCAATGCTAAGTATCTAGGAGTAATAATAAATGATAAGTTATCTTTGAACCCTCATATTGATGAAGTAATTAAAAAATCAAACAAAACATTAGGATTCATAAAAAGGAACTTTTACAAATGTAATAAGAACATAAAACTAAAATGCTATCTCACATTAGTTAGGCCTATACTTGAATATGCAGCACCTGTATGGGACCCATCAACTAAAGAAAACATTAAAAAATTAGATCAAATTAAAAAAAGAGCTGCAAGGCTCATAACTAGCGAATATTCCCAATTAACAAGAGTAACACCATTAGTCAAATCATTAAACCTAGAAACACTAGAAGACAGAAGGGCAAAGAGTAAAGTAGTAATAATACATAAGGCATTAAACTCTAATTTAGAAATACAACACAATGACAACCTGTTACAAAGCTCAGATAAACATAAAGACAAAAACACTTTCCTTGTCCCTTATGCGAGAACAAATGCATATAAGTACTCTTTCTTCCCGAGTGGCATTCGGGCATGGAATAGGTTGCCTGAACAAACCAGGAAAACCAGTAACTTAACATCATTTAAAACATTAATAAAAATGCAAGACTAGACTCGGACCATGGAGGAGCGTAGGACGCAATAATCTTCTTTATAGAAGGAGCGTCTGTAATGTATAAGATAAGAAGATAATTCAGTCAAGTACCCAATAATAATACAGTCAAGTTCAAGTACCCAATAATAATGCAGTCAAGTACCCAATAGTAATACAGTCAAGTACCCAATAATAATACAGTCAAGTACCCAATAATAATACAGTCAAGTACCCAATAATAATACAGTCAAGTACCCAATAATAATACAGTCAAGTACCCAATAATAATACAGTCAAGTTCAAGTACCCAATAATAATGCAGTCAAGTACCCAATAATAATACAGTCAAGTACCCAATAATAATACAGTCAAGTACCCAATAATAATACAGTCAAGTACCCAATAATAATACAGTCAAGTACCCAATAATAATACAGTCAAGTACCCAATAATAATACAGTCAAGTTCCCTTGGCATAAAATGGCTTTTGTTTGACAGGTGTGGAGGTGATGTACCAGATGTACAACCCAACAGTCCACTCCATAGAGGTGCTGAAGCTGGAGAAGCGGCTGGACGACCAGCTTTACTACCTGCGGAACTGCCCCTTAGTACACAGCACATTCAGTTTTGACATGGAGCCAGTTCTATTACCCCCAGGGGGAGAGATTCCAGTAAACACAACAAAGGTACATTTATCAGAAGGCTATATGGAAGTGTTCTCTTGTAATATTTCAATGCAAACAATATGAATAGAATACTAAATTGGTTTATAAAAAAGAACAGCAGAATAGAGTCAAGTATAAAAGTGTCAATAATAGTTATTTAACCACTAACTTCCCAGGGTCACGATAGAAAAACCTCAGTTTTTTCCCGATGTAAGATGAGCAACTCTTGCCGGCTAAATAACAATTATTACAAAAATTAAATTATTCTGCTTAAATATGTATTAATGGGGCACAGTAACCGAGTGGCTGCGCTTTTGATTGGCAATCCAAGGGTCCTGGGTCTGAATCCTGGTGCAGGCTAGGATTTTTCCCCAGGATTTGAGGGTGTTCCTGAGTCTACCCAGCTCTGATGGGTATCTGACCTTAGTTGGGGGTAAAGTAAAGGCGGCTGTGCATAGTGCTGGCCACACAATCACCTAGTATGCCGTGGCCACGGAAACTGGTGAACGCTGCTTCACTGGCCCTATCGATCAATTTGGTCCAATGGGATACTTTACTACTTACTTTACTAAATATGTATCAATTAGATTAAAATAAAGTTTATCTTGTACAAAAATGAATTCTTTTAATATCAAATATGTATCTGTTTGTTTGTGTAGTTTGTGCAGAAAATAAATAAAAATGAAAAATTGGGGTCCGATATAGGCGCGTGGCTAGACCTAGCTAATCGCTAATTCAATTTATCCCGATTATCCCATTTAGTTCTTTTACTATTTGAAAGAATATTAATATCACTGCGATCTAAATTAGGCCTACATTTGGGTCTGCAAGAACTACATTATTAAAATGTCAAAAGAAATAGTAAATGTCTGTTAATTTTGTTTTTATCAATTGAAACAAGAAGTAGAACATTTCAACTGCCATGGATCATTGTAATCCAAATTTTTATGGTCCAAAACATTGTTTTTTTTTACCAAGGGTATATAGTGGATGTTAGTGGAAATTAGTGGTTACGCCCTTGGTTATCACTGGCGTCATGGGTTCTGTACAGTACATAAAATCACATTGACGCCATAAAGAAATTGTTAAGATGTAATAAATCGTCAAATACTCTAAATAAAAAACTTGGGGTATCTAAAGGCTTAACAGAAACAAATCAAGTCACACAGGGTTTGGGCAACACTTCATATTGTCATTCTGAAGTTGTTTGGTTCTAGTCCAGGTCCAGGTTTGTAGGGTGTCGCAGTGCTGGCCTCACAATAACCTTGTATGCAGTGGGTTACAGAAACTGGTGAAGACTCCTTCACTTACACCTATGGACAAACTTGCTCTGAAAGGGGTACTTTTTAGTCCTGTAAACAGATTTATGTTAAAGTTAACAAGACAATCTATTTTTTTTGGCAAGGTGCATCCATATTTACAGTTCCATACCTTGAGAAGCATAATGTTAGATAATACTGTTATGATAAATTAAACATCCACCAGTCCTACATAGGTTAATATTAGTGAGATAAAAAGACTGGTTGTGCCTCCATTCTGTTTGGAGCCAAAATTATATCCAAACCTCATTTCATCCAATAATCAATAATCAATCCATTGGATCAACAGATCCAAATGAATCCATTGGATCAACAGATTTAACTAGTGTGATGTACTTGCATGTTTTCAGGTGAAACTTAATCCCAAGCCTTGGGAACAGAGATGGGAGAGACAGAACATTAAGGGTATTGAACCCATTGAATTGACTCCTAAAATGATTCGTGGCATTAATAAGGTAAAGTTTTGTATAAGTCTTTGTGATCCAGCAAGAAATAAACTGACAATAGTTATTAATCCAATAATAGTTTTTCTATTTAACCCTCAATGCCAGCCATCTTTTGAGAGGAAATTCATTAGTTATTAAGACTTATATATTAATGTCATTAAAAGTATGCACAGCTAAAATCCATGGCTAGCTCAACATTTAAATTTAAATGTTTAAAAGTGTATTATTATTGTATTGTGACCTACTTTGAGTGAATGTTAAAGTGTATGACTCAGTAATTTTCTGTATAGAAAAGATCAATTCTTACATATAAGAAGTTGAAAAGACTCCTACATGATTCATGTTTAGAATGATTTGTTAATATTGAAATACAGAAAAAAAAAGAACATCATTGATGAATAGTGAAGTAGAACATCAGCTAATGTAGCATTTGTTAAATGAAACATTGAAAGTGATACCTTCACTGTGAAACAATAGTGTTATAATATCAAGTAGAATAGATAACACTCAAGACCTGTTCAATGGATGAATCCATTTTCTTTTACTTTTATGGGAAGAACAATTTCACAGCTTAATGTCAACTTTAAAACATATCAACCGGGGCAGAATATATCAACTGTGAAACAATATATCAAAGTATTTATAGAATTTCACATTTTTAATTTGTACAGAAAGATACTTAATTTCAGCTAGTGAAAGTGCAATGGTATGTTATATTGTTAATGTAAGAAGACAGAATTAACCTCTGTTGTTAAAAACAATAATTAAGTCCCCACCTGGTGTGTACAGAATTTTCCATACCCACCTGACATCAGCTGAAACCCATGGAGTCTGAGATTTAATGACAGTGTTTAAGTTGGCACAGCTTTGCTCCTTAAACCTTTACTTTTGTGTGTGTGGAAAGTATTTGGACATGGGGAAATGATTGACACTATTGACTTATTGAAGGGGGCACGGTAGCCGAGCGGCAATGCGTTCGACTGGCGAGCCGAAGGTCTCGGGTTCGAATCTTGGTGCAGGCTAGGATTTTTTCCCGGGTCTGGAGGGTGTCCCTGAGTCTACCCAGCTCTGATGGGTACCTGACATTAGTTGGGGTAAAGTAAAGGTGGCTGTGCATAGTGCTGGCCACACAATCACCTAGTATGCCGTGGCCACAGAAACTGGTGAACGCTGCTTCATCGGACCTATGGATCAATTCGGTCCGACGGGTACTTTTATTGACTTATTGAGAAACATTTCATAAAGCAGTTGGAATTAGAATTCATCTATTTATTTTTTAAAGATTCAACCATCTACTCTATAAGGATAAGGTGGTCTAGTGTTGTCACATTCATATTTGTCTCTAGGTTTAAATCCAGTATTATTTCCTGGATACCTGCCGTTAATTTTGGAGAAAAGTAAAGGCAGTTGGGTATTGTTCTTGCCACACTATCCCCTTGTTTGCAGTGGCCATGGGCACACCTGCGAATGCTGCTTTTCTAGTCCTTTACACCATCATAAATGTCTTTACTTGAACTAATCCTTGCTGTCATATTATTTTTCTCTCTTCAGAATCTGAAGCCTTGGAAGGAGAATGATTTAATGCTTGACTACAGAAGTAAAGTGAATGAGGATGAGGAAGAGCAAATCATGTCTGAGGTGTACAAAGTGCACAAGAAGATCGAGGCCACCAGAAAAGTCACCAAGGCCACATTACGGAAGAAAAAGTGATTGGGAGGGACTTTATAGCGAAGGGAAAGACTTGTTCAGTGAAGTTTTCATGGATGCTAGCTAATGGTGTTGTATGTTAATCCAACTTGAATGTTTCAAAGCCATTGGATGTATTTTGCAAGGTTTTCTTTTACCTGTATTTGCAAGAAAATTATATCTCTTTACTTTCACATTTATCTTAAGATCATTTTATGTATAAAATATGTATTAAAATGACCATTAGAGTTGATTCCATTCATTTATGTTGTTAAGAGATTAAGTGTTGTTGTCATTTTAAGCCACAGTTCAAAAGTTCATTTATGAGTGATTATGTCCCCTTGCGGTATTGAAACTTTATTGTTGAGAGAGAAACAGTACCAGTATAATTTCACCAGCTGAATGGTCTCCCACAACCCTACTACTGCCCTTGCACAAGGCTGGGAGGGCATCTATTTTAAACATGTAACATTACACCAATGTCTAAGGCAAAATTTGTGTTCAAAAGAGAATACGTCAAACTTATTTTCAGCCTTTTTATCCGACCATTGACTGTTTAAATTTCTGTGTGCTATTGTAATCATCAAACATCAAGAATTCCTTAGTGTAAATTTAAATAGTACCTGGGACACTGGGAGTAATAATGGTAAAAATAAAATACATATTGTGAAAAATTGCGCTGGTACTTAAAGGGTTAAGTACAAAAATGATGTATTTCCCTTGATTAAATGCTGGTACTTAAAGGGTTAAGTACAAAAATGATGTATATTCCCTTGATTAAATACTTATCCTGACACATTTAGAAAGTTAGGGCCAAAGAAGAGATTTCAATAAAAGTTTGAAAAGAAATAAAATTGGTAAAACAAAAAGTAAATTTATAAAATGTAGAAGAAAAGATATTTGACCACTGTTAGATGGATGAATAAATGCCAGCATGGAGGCCCACATCTTTTGCAGTTTTTGTTTGTTTTCTCTTATCTATATATATATAAAGAGACAGTTTGTCCGCATACGGATCCCCATTGGTCTATTTAAAATCACGTGTGTTTGTGTCACTGACCTATTTAGGCCTAGGCCTATATACTATCTACTAATTTTTCACCCGTACATATGTCTTCGATAGCTCAGTGGTTAACGTAGCTGTCTGCTATGCGGGCAACCCTGGTTCGATTTTCCAGTTACACTATACCCCTTTTTTTTCAACAACTTTTTTAAACTTTTAAATTTTAAAAACAAAAGAAATTGTAAATATACGGGCAATTTAGATTTTTGTTAAATAAAAATACGTGCCTATTTTTTACCCGATTACAATGCCGGTATTTATTTTAAATTACTTTCCTAAAAGTCTTCAGTAAAAAAAAAAAATAATTTAAATTTAATTATTAGATGATAGCTTTTTTTAAATTGTAGTTTATACAATTTTCATCTGCACCTTATAGGTTATAAGGCTTATACTTATACAGTCCTTTTTTTTCACTTGGGCAACGCTGGGCAATGTAGCTTGTACCTTTATAGTATAGTATAGTCTTCTTTGTTTTCAGATGTATGTTAGAGATATTAGACAAATCCAATATTTGTGATGTAGGTGCGCCATGGCTGTGAGATGGTCCAGTCCACCAAGTAGTTTGTTATTAAAGGAAGTTTCCTGGGGCCATATGTCTGACCAGGTACAGGGGGCAGGTTTAAAAGACATATGGCTCAAATCTATGATTGTTTTCACATTTGGTTTTACATGTCTCTTGAAAATGTTTATTCTTGCTCAGTTTTTACTTCACTTGAAGGGGCCTATAACTATAACATTTTCTATAAACTTATATAGACAGGCTATTAACCTTTTGTGAATGCATTTTTTTTTACAATTATTATATAAGCCTATTAAAAATGACACATACCGGTATATAACAAGACAGTATGTCACAAAAAGCATGCATAAAATTTTTTTCTTTGTTTTAAATACATTTAAATACGGACCTACTAAGTTTAAAAAAGAAAGGTTTAATACATAGGGGTCTAGACTACCAGAATGTAAATGAATTGTACGGTTCTTATAATGTATAAATGCTTTAGCAAACCCGTTGTTGGATTATTGACAGTAATTTAGGATTTGTTTTTTAATTTGTTTTTTAATCGAAGCTTGTTTTTTTTTTATTTTTGAGGCCCTTGACCATGGGATCGGCAAATTTTTTATAAAAGCGTGCCGTCAGAATAACTGTAACAGTCATCATTCAGTTTCTTGTAGAAGAGACTTGCGTTGTCTTTTGGGAGTCTTTCGCGTGCCATTGAAAATCACTCTGCGTGCCAAGTTGGGCACTCGTTTTGTTGCTGACATAGACCATTTATAATATAACTTGGCTTTTCCTTTAATTTTTAAAGAGCCCAACTTGGCTTTTCTAAATGGAAAATGCATGGAGGTTACGGCTATGGTAGTTAGAACATAAACATGTTATTGAAGTCTGAAGGAGCTAGTAGGCCTAGGCCTATTTTTTTAAAATGCTAAAGCTAATGTTTTAAAATGTCGATGATTCCAATATTTTTGTTTTCAAACTAAAAGAACTCTTTGTGTGAAGCTCTGGCATATTGCACACAACACACACACACATAGTTTGATTTGTACACGCTGCTTTATAAACGGCTGACAAATAAATTGATTTTGACATAGATGACCTACTTTTATTGTCAATCATTTGCTCCAATCGGTCATTGTCTTCAAAACGTAATCAAACACTTGAATTTCGCTGTTCTTGTAGGCCTATTTCGCTTTTTTTTTTTTAATTAACACGTTTCCAGACTTTTTTATTTTGCGCCCATCGATCCATTGATTTATGAACTCGTTTAAACAACGTACCACACTGCGCATGTGTATGTGCCACTCTGCGCGTGTATATGTGCCACTCTGCGTGCGTGTATGTGCCACTCTGCGCATGTGTATGTACCACTCTGCGCTTGTGTATGTTTATAATGATGTATGTGTTTGTGTCAGCGTAGTATGAATGTGTGAAAAATATTTGATTATGAAATCAATTTTTAGTGCTAAATTCAAAACATTATGATAGTTTCTACGTTAATATGTGAAATAGTGGGACTTTCTGTTAGAAAAAAAAATAGTTTACAAACAAGTGTCTTCGTCATATTTGTAGAAATAGTTTATTTAGCTAAAGTGTCGGTGGTTTAGATGTCTTATTGGTTAGCCTAAGAGTTAAGGGTATGTTATGTACGGTGCTTGTTATGGCCATGGGTCAGTGTTGAAAATAATGGCGTATTGTCCGTTGGTTAAAGGATCAATTGGTTAAATGTTCCCGATACAAAATATTAGAACTAGCCATTCTTTCTCTCAATCCTTTCCGTGCCGGCTGGCGCCTAAGGCGAACGGCAAAGATCTCAATTTATCTCGTTCTGTTTTAGCTCGCGGTGCTGTTTCTAGGTTCAGACCTATGGCCTATAGGTCCATTTCCACCGTCCTTCTCCATATTTCCTTTGCTCTGCCTTTCGACGTTTTTCCCATCTCAGGGCTGACCAAGGGAGCGAATTAGCTGACATTGTGCAGATGTGTCCCATCCCTCTCCTTGCTGAGTAGCTCTCTGCTAATGAGACTACTCCTGTTTTCTCAAGTAGGTCCTCATTTGATATCGTATATGGCCAGAAGATTTTGAACTAGATCTTGAAGAACTAGTTATTATCCTTTGGTTAAAGTGTAACCACGGCTACAGGAAAAACAGATCATGCGAAACACAATTAAAAGGTTTAATAGATGACTTGTCCAAAGGATTAGATAATAATAACAACATTGATGCTAGAGAACAAATTAGAACCAATTTTGAAAAGAGCTGCAAGGTCCATTACTAGTGAATTTTCACAACTGACAAGAGTAACACCAATAGTTTACTCACTAAACCTAGAAAGGTTGGAAAGATGGCGAATGTCGTAGAAGACATCCATCTAGAATAGTAGCAAATATCTCCCAAGGTCACATGCCACATGTTCAAACTGATTGAATGGAGTTTATAAATTTTAACAATAAATTATAAGAATAAAATACAAATGTCAATATAGAGCCTAGCGACAAAAAAAAAAGCTAATAAATAGGGCCTATGGCCAAAAAAAGTTGGAGGACCATTGATCTAATTGTAAAGAAATATTGGATACATTGGCGATGGTTTAAAAGTTATTACAGAAAGTGTGACTGCCAGAAGAAAAACTTCGAGGAAATAATCATCAACAAATTTTATAGACTGGCTGGATAAACTAAAGCATCCAATCAAAATATGACTTATACAAAGCCTACTCGTTTTTGATAATTATTCACTGGAACAGGTTTCCCTCGGTTTATTTACTATTAGATCTAGGTCTGAATGGAAACACACCATTATAATAAAAGCCAGCTATTTTGAACTACAAGCCGAACACAGTTTGCCATTACGCCAAAGACATACACCATGAGACATTGCGCCATTAATCATTCTAGTAAATGACTGTCTCAGGAAAAAAGTTAAATGCCCCCTTAAATCTTGGTTCAGGTTATTACTATTACAATTAGAATCAATGGCTTAGTCTTGCTAGGCTTACAATGTATGGAAAAGACGCAAACAATGCAAGGTTCATGAGTCTTTCTGTAAACTCCATAATGAATGGCCAACTGATGTTTGGCAGAGACCATCTGTAGGCCTACAGCAATGTCTTCTTCTTCTGCCTTCTCGTCCTTGAGGAACAGCGCCGATTATCGACGTCTGTGGTCCTTCCTAGGACATAGGCCACCAACAAGGGTCCTCCAGGCATCTCTCTCCTGGGCCAGTCGCTCCAGCTTCCCCCAAGTAAGGCCAAATTCCTTGGTATCTGCTTCTACATCTCTGCGCCAAGTGTTCCTCGATCGACCTCTTTTCCGTTTTCCCTGAGGGTTCCAGTTCAGGGCATGCCTTGTTGTGCTGGACGCAGGTTTTCGGAGTGTATGGCCAATCCATCGCCATCTTCTCTGGAGGATCTCCTGTTCTACTGGTTTTTGCTTGGTCCGCTGCCACAGCTTCAGGTTGCTAATCCTGTCTGGCCAATGAATCCCAAGAATCCTTCTTAAACAGTAATTTATAAAGGACTGTAATTTCTTTATATTCGTGGCCGTGGTTCTCCAGGTTTCAGCTCCATACAGCAGCACAGGTTTCACCATGGTGTTGAAGATCCTGATCTTTAGGTTGTTTCTCAGGTGTCTGGAGACCCAGACATTCCTGAGTTGTTGGAAGGCCGTTCGTGCCTTTACAACCCTTGTTTTTACATCAGCATCTGTCCCACCTTGCTTGTCCACAATTCTGACAAGATAGACCCAAAACTCTCAACTTCTTCTAGTGCTTCTTCTTCCAGCATAATGGGTGTAGTACTGGTGGCATTGACTTTGAGGACCTTACTCTTCCCTTTGTGTATATTAAGACCAATACTTACAGAAGTGGCTGCAACATTGCTAGTTTTCTCCTGCATCTGCTGTTGGGTATGAGAGAGAAGGGCAAGATCATCAGCAAAGTCAAGATCATCGAGTTGGTCCCACAAGGTCCATTGGATACCATTCCGCCTCTGGTGTGTGGATGTTTTCATCACCCAGTCGATGGCCAGGAGAAACAGGAAAGGCGAAAGCAAGCATCCCTGTCTCACACTAATCTTCACCTGAAAAGCATCTGTCACCTGTTGGCCGTGGACAACTCGGCAGGTCATTCCTTCATAAGAGTTCCTGATTATGTCCACAATCTTCTGCGGCACTCCATAATGCCTCAACAGTCTCCATAGGGTTCGCCTATCTACACTGTCGAAGGCTTTCTCGTAATAAACTAAGTTGACATAGAGGGGTGAATTCCACTCCAGTGACTACTCTAGTATGATGCGCAGTGTTGCAATCTGGTCAGTATAGGATCTGTTGGTCTCGCAGCAGGGGGTCAACAGGATTTTTTATTCTCCAGACTTTAGGTCTAAATCTAAAATAATTTGAGTCTCATAAATACTTGCGTCTTTAGATTTGATGCAATGTCTATTGAAGCATCAGAACAGGTGTTTTGTGCCTGCAATAGATAGGGGCTCTGGATCTGGTACACACCATGGGCCTCCAAGCTGGCCGTGTGTAAACCACCGATACACTACCATTAAGAGTAAACCATGGGCTAACATAATGGTGGACAGCCGAGATTTCATTGCGCCAAGCGAATGCCACCGAGACTCGTGGGGAGGTAGAAATGTGCGCAACAATCAGTCTCGCCAAGCCCGGTGCCTGGATGATCAGGCATATAGTCTGGTGTTTTAGCTACCAGACGGCAGTGCAGGTTTACGAGCAATGCTGCCTCGTTAATGATCCAAGAAGAATTTTGCAGGGGGAGGTGGGAAAGGAAGGGGGGGGGGGTAATGCATGTGACTTCGGAGAGCGTACCTTAAGTTATTTGACATGTCTAGGACAGGTTTTTGGTGGGTTTCCCCCCTTTGGACCCGGCTTTTTTCCCAAAGTTACTCCCTGGATCAGAAGGCCTGTCCGTCCCATTATTTTATAGACAATTTAAAACCGGTTCTGGCACAAGGGCTTGTAGATATGTGACTGGTGCAGACATGTTTTATAGAGAGGGCACAACATGTCTATGTGCTGCGTTACTAGTTGTACAAAAATATGTAGTGAATTAAATTTTATTTCATTTCCAAAAGATGTTGCCAAAAGAAAACGATGGATTGTGAATGTCCCACGTGAAGAATCACCTATTTATAATCCCAAACTAATTGCTTGATGTAAAAGAATGTTCGTTTTTTAAAAATCAATTTAAGACTTGTCAATGGGTACAACCCACTGACTTTTCTCCAAATATGTCTTATAAGTGTCTTTGAAAACACTGGCAAATAAACGCTTGGTGACAATTTCAGCGTTCTTTTTGTTTACTTATACCTTTCCACCATTCAGTTTTCATTGTTTTGAAAATATCCACATCTAGCGGCTGCATGATGTGTGAGGAATAGGCAGGCAGAGCTTATAGTAGTCTGTTATGTTATTGCCTTGACATATGGTGGCAGCATAGAAGAACTGGTGACTAATGTAGCTATCAATTAATAGCAGAATAGGCTTTTTATCTGTGCTGTTTAGAGCATAAATAGAGTCTACCTGCTCAAGTCAATCAGCAAAATTAGTTTAATTTGTCCATCCATTAGTGGATTTTGTGATAAGGATTGTTGAAATACGGTACTTCATTGGCTTCATTAATGAATGTTTCCGAAAAGAATGTCATAAGCTACGCATCTAGTCAACAATTAGCTTTTAAGGCTTCTAGCAAAGCTTTAATGGTAGTCTTAGTTATCTTTATCTTCTTTACACTCATATTGCTTCTGGTGGAAAACAATATATATATAGTGACGTTATAAGATTTCATATTTTAGATCAATGGAAACCTAGCCTATCATTCAAATTGATATATATATTATATGCAGGGTTGTTAATATTGCAATATTGTATTGGTATTGGTAGTATTGCCAATACTTTTTTAAGTATTGGGACGATATTGCAATACTTCTTGAAATTTGATATTGGTATTGGTATTGCCAATAATTATTTTTGATATTGGTATTGATTTTTAACCAATACTAAAAGCAATATTCAATAAATTCTCTACAACATTGGTTGAGAATAAAGTAGTTTTATGTCTAAAATTATTCTTGTAGTTGGCAGCTGGGGCACCTGTAAGGGTTGACCTCTTAAGTTTCAGTAGATAGCTTCCCTGTATCCTTACGCCATGATGTATTTGGTTTTATAATTATTTATTATTATTGATGAGACCTTGAATCCAACAAGCAGTGCAGATGACGATCAGATCCTGTATCACCTTCCGGCACATTGGAAGTGTGCCTGTCATTTGCTCAGCCCTTTATAAGAGAACATCAGTTCAGACATTTTCAAATTTGACAGCCCTCTGGAATAAACAAAACCGATCAGTTGTAGCTTCTGAAAATATCAAGGATTCACTTGGTATGCTTTTGGTAACACCTGGTGAAACCCGGTGGAATTCAATGTATGATGCTGTCACCAGAGTTTACAACATTCTCTGTGTAAGTGACATGGAAGTTAAGTTTGACAAACTTTGTGATTAACTTGATATCAAAAGACTACAGCCTGTACAGAAAACATTTGTTAAAATGTATGTTGCTGTTATGAAGCCTGTTTGCTGTGGACTAGATATTTTGCAGGGTGAAACTAAAAAAGACATTGGACTTGGTTTCCTTCTACCAACACTTGTCGTGATAAAGGCTCAGTTAAAAGTGTTTCTTGATCAAGGAAAGAATGATCGGCTCGTAATTTGTTCTCCATTAGCTTCATGTCTTTTGAATGCCATCGATAGAAGATTTTCAAACATGTTTCACAGCATTGATGCTCAGCTGGCATCCGTTGTACATCCCAAATTCAAGTTGGACTGGATAGATGATGATTTACAGCGTTCGCATCTTATTGAAGCACTGAAGAGACGCGTTTCACAATCACTGTTGGTTGCTCCGACTGATGATCAGAAAGCAACGTCGACTGCTGCTGATGGTACAGATAATCAGCCAGACTTCTTCGCTGGATTGTCAGCCAGACGACATCGTGTGAATGATTCACCTAAGAAATTAATAATTACTTGGCAGACACTTCAGACGGTATTGCATCATTGGATGCCTATCCACATATCCGTAAAATATACATAGACCTGAATACAGGACTTCTTCAAGCGCTGCTGTTGAAAGGTTGTTTTCATTAGGAGGACGAGTATTTTCCAAACTTCGTTCATGACTGAGCAGTGCGCATTTTGAAATGGTTACTTTTCTTCGCCTGGCTAAGTGGTAACGGCCATATAGGTGGCGTTACCCTGTGAACTCTACTAAAATTCATCGTTCATCGTTAGTTTTCCAGATGTGATGCAATCCACTGACTCGGTCTGACTGTTTTTACTATAGTATGATGTTTAACCGTTTATGTATCATTTGCTTTTCTATGACAGTCATTTGCTTCATTCATCCATCCATCCATTCATTCATTCACAATATGAGTACAGTATACATTGTTATGGACCTCTTTAGGTGATGACTATTATTACGACTCGTTAAATCGGATTCAATGAATATAGTTGTATTTTTATTAGAAGTCTCTAGATTCTGCTAATCTGTAGCCCAAGCTAGGGGTTCCTTGACTGACAGGTCTATGCAGCAATGTAGTTATATTCGTGATAATTATCTTCAACACCTTTCTCAACAACGATAGATCAAACAACTCCAGTTGTTGAATAAACAATTTTATTTAAATTGTAGACTCAATATAAACGATCAATAAACTTCATCAACTGGTGGCAACATAAGTATCAATAAAAATGGCATTATATGTACATGTATGAATATAGCGACTTCACTCTACAAACGTTTAAACTGAACTAACTTTAAGGAGGTCGGAACTTTACAAAGAAAACTATCATCGAAGATTCTACAGGGTCTTAATACGCATTTTAACCTCTTTCTCTATAATTACTACGATCCAGAATTATCCCCCAATTTCCACGGGATTTGAACGAATTATTTTATTTAAACTGCCCTCAGGGCATAAAGGTCAAACCTTGGTCGCTTTGGACTCTGATACGCACTTGTTAAGAGGTCAATGCCTTACTACGTCATTCATTTATGACCGAGATTCGTAACAACATATTAAAAATCTTGTTGCTTAAGGACGTTAAGGTATGCCGACTGATTTAATATGTTGTCAAAGACTTTTGAATGCTTTGAGGAAAACTGATGAAGCAAGTGTTAACTATTGAACAAAATTTGGTTAAAAATACATTGTCTAAATTAGCCAAAAATGTTGTTATCGTTTATCGATGTAAGTGATATAGTGTGATGAATGACGTATTTGCGTTTTATTCGTCGAATGACCCAAATATTGGTATTGGTAAGGCAATAATAAATAAATATTGGTATTAGTATTGCAATACTGGTTTTAAAAATGTATTGGTATTGGTATTGCCAATAGATTTTACAGGCAGTATTGGTATTGGTATTGCCAATATTTTTTTTTAGTATTGTTAACAACCCTGATTATATGTATTAAAAAGATATAGATATAAATATTAATTATAGTATAGATCTAAACTAGTTGTCGTTATTAAATAGTTACACACAGGGCAAGAAAACTTAGTGCCATGCCCTGGGTGCGACCAAACCAAAATCAGACTTGTCCATCACAACACAACACATGTTATAACGTTTACAGCCTTATTTAACATTTACATAACCTTATCATAACTCATAATATACTAATGATTAATAATATAAAGAACAACTTTCCCTAAAATTTCACAAAAAGGTGTTGTTTTTTCTTTATCGTATCTTATATATTACAGACGCTCCTTCTATAAAGAAGATTATTGCGTCCTACCGTCCTACATTCATGATTTGAGTCTAGTCCGGCATTTCTCATTGGCTCGGAAGACGATTAGATTTGCGATCTTGTGATTTGGCCAGCCCTGCAGAATAGGCTGTGTCTGTGGAAACCTATTCTTGGGAGACAGGCTCTGTCGCATCTCTGGCACTTGAAAGCGGGACCGTTGGATTTGGTCAGGGGCAGCCTATGTTCTTTACTTTTCTTCGCTGCTCTTTTAGCCTCCGCTATAAGACGATGTCTGCACTATGCAGCATTTGTATCGGTGTGTAGGGTACTTCTCCAACTACTGCTGTTCTGAGCCAGGTACTCCCAGTTTCCGACCTCTACATCTATAGCCTTTAGGTCGCGCTTGCAGATGTCCTTGAACCTAAGTTGGGGGCGGCCAGTAGCGCTGTTGCCTTTAGCAACCTCAGCATATAGCAGGTCTTTTGGGATTCGCCCA
This sequence comes from Anisus vortex, assembly GCA_949126835.1. Classification (NCBI taxonomy): domain Eukaryota; kingdom Metazoa; phylum Mollusca; class Gastropoda; family Planorbidae; genus Anisus; species Anisus vortex. The sequence continues at coordinate 20,471,997 of OX421497.1, read as the reverse complement.
TCCCTCACCCTGGAAACACGAACAAGCCTTTTCTATTAACGTTTTAAATGATGTTAAGTTACAGGTTTTCCTGGCTTGTTCAGGTAACCCATTCAATGCTCAGATGCCACACGGGAAGAAAGAGTACTTATATGCATTTTTTCTCGCATAAGGGATAAGGAAAGTGTTTTTGTCCTTACGTTTATCGGAGCATTGTTATAGATTGTTAATGTGTTATTCTAAATTAGAATTTAATGCCTCATGTATTATTACTACTTTACTCTTCTGTCCACTAGGCAGGGGTCGGCAACTTTTTGCTAATAGTGTGCCACAGTTGAATTTCTAAATCTTTCAGCGTGCCAATACCCTAAATGTCAACCAGCTCTACTATATATAGAGCGTTCTCGGTGGGCGTGGCTTAGGTTTTTGTGACGTATTTGTGTAAATATAAGAACCCACTTGAGATACAAATGTAACGTGGTGAAAGTGAAGTTGTTCTTTATCATGCAAAATTCACATCTGAATATTGGCTATCCTACTAAAAAATAAGGAGGTAAATAGTAGTACTGTAGATTAATTGATTAATGTGATTAGGCTAGGGCCGGCTAGACATATTTACACTTTCAATTTCACTTTATAGGCCTACACTTTTAATGTTTCGTAGGCTAGACTACGATGTCAAGTGATAGTGTCGGTGAATAGGCTATCTAGTCAAGTCACTAATAGGCTCACATCGTCTATGATCTATGTCTATGATAATAATAAAATAGCCTATTTTATTTAACATACATAATACAGCTTAAATCTTAATAAGACTTAAAACACAACACATCATTTAAAAAAAGCTCGAGCCTATATGAAACTTTATTAATACAGCGGCCATTATTACTTGTACACCATTACATAAAGTAAACACAAATCACGTGCTTTTTGTCACGTGATTGCAAACGCCCTATTAAAATTTAATTTAATTTTAAAAGACAAATTATTTAGCGCCAAAAGCAACGAAACTTTATATAATGAATTGCAAGCGTTGAATATTTTATAAGGAAATAAACATGGTTGTGATTATCAATTTGTATTTTTGTATTTATGGGAAATACAAAATTTTATAAATTAACTTTAGCATTAATGATTAACGTCTACAATTTAATTTAGATCTAGTCATCAAGATATAATTCTAGCACATGCTAAAACTTTTTAGTTTATATTCCTGTCTCAGCCTGAGACTTTATTTGTGAACATTCTTTTGATTCGTGGTAAGAATTGATTGCACAGAACGAGTAAGCGAAAATGTAAGTCGTAGTATTATAATCAAACAAAGCGAGCAGTTAACGTAATTTTTAAAAATATACATACCGGTATATATTTTTTATTCACGTAACATTTGTATAATTTTTAACGATCTATATTAGTTTTATTATTTAAAGCTATAATTGTAAATTACTGTTTTTATAAAAGGAAAAATAGAAAACACTTAGAAATATAAACGCAAAGGAAACGGGCTAGTTATCTCCCTTTAATTAAATTAAAGTCTCTCAATTTGATTCTATAATTCTACCAAACAATTTCGTTTTTGTAATATAATTGTCAAGAAGTTGTAGTATTAATATATATGTAATGTAGAAGGTGTGCATGAGTTTTTATATTAGGGACAAATAATATATAAGGTGTGCATGATATTGAATGTGCAATAGTGCACTATAGTATGAAATTGTAGAGAGCAGGAATATATCGGCATGGGACATTCTGACAAAATATCAATCGATATATGAAAGGGGCAAACGAGTCGTTTTCTTTAGGGTTCCTGGTCATGCAGGAATAGAGGGAAATGAAAAAGCTGACAGAGAGGCAAAAGACGCTCTATTGTTATCAGAGACTATTATCCCAATACCATATCGAGACTTGAAACCTTTGATAATTAGACACATAAGACAAAAATGGACTAACTTCTTGAGAATCGAATGCAATAAACTGCAATATTTGGAAAACTCAAAAACCTGGCATGATACGGGCCAACTTGTTCGAAAAGACGCAGTTATTCTCTGCAGACTACATACAGGACATACACAACTAACACATTCGTTTCTCTTAAAACGAGAAACGGCTCCAATGTGTGCTTTCTGCAATGTCAACTTAACAGTGTCTCACATTTTGTTGGAGTGTAATACATTTGATGAAATTCGACGTACGTTCTATTTCTGTAGAACTCTTCATGATCTTTTCACCAAAATTAAACCAAAGCATATAATAAACTATATTAAAGACATTCAACTGTACAACATAATTTAAAGATATAAGAACAATAAAATGGATACAAGAGAAACATGACAACAATATTATCAAAAAGGCCCTATATAACCATCGATGTTGATGGGCCGGAAATTCAACAATTCAATTCAAAGTCGATATAGCAACGCAGAAACCAAGATAGACTTTAGTTGACAATGGGACTGAAACTGAAAAGTCGTGAGATGAGTCCTGAATGTTGAAGTTGTAGTGACTAACAACAACTTAAGACGTGGCCAGAGTATTTTATGAGAATGACAGTGTTGTACAGTGATTAGAACATGCATTAAACAGTTTTATAGAAGAGGAGCCTCTGTTGTATTACAAGTTATATTTGATAGCGTGTTCGTCCTGTGACAATAACAAAAATATTACTCATTAAATAATTTTTTTCTTTATACAAATCTAGCATAATGATATTTGTTTCAACAAGTAATTTGAGGTAAACAATTAATTTACGTTAAACAGTTGTAAATAACAGTTCATACATTTACTGTTTAACTTATATTTATTAAAATAATAACACAAATCAAATTATTTTAGAAGTAATAATATGTTTGCTTAAATAAAGAAGAAGAGCATAAAACGCTTTTTATGTAGGCCTATCAATTAATGAGCACCTTGTACTTGAATGCTCTTCGCTTAATTGATCAATGTCAGGAACATATTTATTTATTTCTGAGTGGTCAAGTGTAAGTGATCTCTTTTAGTACTTAAAACAGCTTTCATGTGCTATAAAATCTGTTCATAAGTGCAAGTTAGTAAGTTGAACCAAAAGCTGAAAGCACAGTGAATGTCTAGTAGTTAAGAATAGCAGATGACTTTCCAAAACAGCTTCCTTCCAGATGTTTTCGCAAATTGGCACATTTCGATGCCCATTATTTGGATGTTAAAAATTCAATTTGCTGCATTTTAAAACAGACAATATACCTCACCAAAAACAAAAAGTTTAGAAAAGTCAGCATTGAGTGCATCAATGTACTTCTGTAAAAGGCCATCCATTTATCTTAGTTAGCCTTCAATAAGGAAATAAAGTTTTGAAGTTGATTTCAAGGCAAGATATGTCCAGTTTCAATTTAAATTCATTCCAGTGGTCCAACAGTTGAACAAGATATGTCCAGTTTCAATTCAAATTCATTCCATGGGTCCTACAGGGCAAGTTTTACCATGTCCTTACAAGTTCAACCCATTGAAATGTGTTTATATGTCATTTAAAAACATCGTCTTCAATATTCAGTTCTCCTCATTCAAAACCGGAAACATTTTTTTTTCATCAATTTCATTGATTGCTTGAAGAGAGGAAATGAATCCACCCAAGACTTAACCTTGACTAAGGCAACGAACACGAGCAGATCTCTATATTCCGTATCACTTTTTTGTAGAGGAGGTTTGAATTGACTGTAAATCAATAAAAAAGGAAAAACTATAAAATTGACCATTTTAACAATAGATTCAAACTCAATCACAGATCGCGAGTCCAATGATAAGATCTTTGCACACAAACTTTCCTGAAATTGAACACTCGACATACAGCGTGATTTTCATGTAGTTTACATAAAAAAAATATCCTTCTTAGATGTCACGCGATGCCACTGAAAATCGCTCTGCGTGCCAAGTCAAGCACGCGTGTCTCAAGCTGCCGACCCCTGCTCTAGTGTTTCTAGGTTTAACCATTAGTGCTACTCATGTCAGTTGTGAATATTCGCTAGTAATGAACCTTGCAGCTCATTTCTGAATTTGTTCTAATTCTTAAAAGATGTTTTCTTTAGTTATTTGGTCCCATACAGAAGATGTATATTCTAGTATAGGTCTAGCTAATGTGAGATAGCATTTTAGTTTTATGTTCTTATTACATTTGTAAAAGTTCCTTTTTATGAATCCTAATGTTTTGTTTGATTTTTTTTTTATTACAGTGGATTCCTAGATAACTTATCATTTATTATTACTCCTAAGTACTTTGCATTATTAGTTTGGGTTAGTTCTTTACTATGAATGAAGTAGTTTGTAATATTTGTTCATTTTTCTTGGATACTCTTGACTCTTAACAGTTGGCATTTTTGTATGTGAAAAGACATACTCCAGTTAAATTATTGTTCTATAAATTATACAATCACATGCCGATAACCTTACTTTTGGTCCTGTGTTGATGCAATTGGGTAAGTCATTAATATATATTAGAAATACTAGGAGGTCCTAGAACAGTTCATTGTGGAACTCCAGAATTTACAGTTATTTGTAATGATTTAGAGCCATTACCATTACTGTGTGTTATCTATCTGTAAGAAAGAATCCACTGATATAAGGGACCAGAGATGCCAAAAAATGTAAGTTTATATAGTAAACTAGTATGGTGAACTTTATAAAATGGTTTAGAAAAATCTAGTAATAAATCATCAGCTGGGTTGTTATTGTCTAATCATTTGGACAAGTCGTCTCTTAAACTTATTAATTGTGTTTCACAGGATCTGTTTTTCCTGAAGCCATGTTGGTGTGGGCACAGTGCATTATGTTTGTCTAGTTGGTTTACTATAATATTACGAAATCCTAACTAGTTTTTGAATTGATTACAAAATTTGCCTACAAATATGAGGGGAAAATACGAATCATTGTCACCAATAGGCTATTCATAAATTTAATATTTATTTAATCTTTAAAGCTGGAAAGTTTGATAATTTCTTGCCGATATCAATTTAGCCAATAAATTTTAATTTCGTGCATTTACAAAATATTCATTATCTAATTTTCTATTTTCTAATAAAAAAATCTAACTTGGATCTTAACATGAAATGCATTTCTCATACTTAAATTATAAAATGTTTCATAAGCGCGAAAATTCTAGCCACTTAAAGCATAATTTGAATTTGGATAATATGTCAGATACAAAAAAACAACCTATCATGCCCTTATATAGATTTCCTAAAAATTATTAAAATAGTGTTTGAAAAATGTTCCAAAAATAATTTTTATAAAAGTGGGTGAAACTAATGACACACTGAGACAAAGAAATGTTAAAGTTAAATATTTTACAAATATACAAAATTTTGAGGGGCCTAGCACATATAGTTAGGGCCTATATAGGCCTTTGTAAGTTGTGGAATATACCTACATCTAACCCTATAATAATCTTAAAATTGTTTTTATATTTCATTGTTCTTATGTTTGTTAGCTATAGCCTTTATAACCGTCTGAACGACGGAGACCAAAAAAAGCCCACGACTATCTAAAGTTGCTGATATTGCACATTCAATGTTTTGAACAGAAATAAAACACAGCCTTCGTATCATCTCAAGCCATTTACTTAAGTATTCCCCACTTGTACTATTTTATTTGTATTTCATAGTCCGGTTGTGTGCTTGGAATGTTTGCAAAGTGCTAATGACGCGAGTGCTGTTGATGTTTCACGCCTGCCTCCCTCTTTCTCTTTTGTTTTTCACGTGCATGCGACACCAGGAAGTAGCAATACCCAACGGCGCCACCCAACGCCACCCAGTGCTGGCGACTCTTTTTTTTTTTTTTACCTCCCTTGCCCAAGAACTCTTTTATCACTTTCAAACCCTGCCACTGACTCTAAAACATCGCCTGAACTGGCGGCGTGTTATCGTTCTTGACTGTATGGACTAGTTTTCTCTCGCTGCTAGACTGATGGTGTTATTGGCACCCAACTTCGTTTTACAGAAACTCTTAAAGTTGTAAGCTAAAAGGTCATTAGGCCTACGCTCTAGACTATATAGTATAATCGTGAATAGAATTAACGTCTATATAATTTTTTTTTTTAAATATGTATATAGTTTAGTGTATATTTGTTTAGCTTCTATATTGTAAAAATATAAATTATAACACTTTTTAAAAAAGTGTATCCATCTAATTCAAACTAGTTTAATGACAGTGTAGGCCTACAAATATTTTGAGAGCTATCATAAGCTGCGCCTTATATACAGACATTGATCAGGTATAAGATGACGCCCACCTTTTGAGGTATTAAAAGTGTTCTAACGTGAAAGATCAACTGTGTGTACATAGTATCAAAACTCGACACCATCCTCGGGATGTGATTCAAAAAACAAAATGAAGGTAAGAGAAACAATGTGTCATACGTTAGTATTTATTTCTAAGTTTTCTACTGGGACAATGAAACTATATCGTCACACGTTGACCCGATAGAATCAGATGTCTGGAACAGAAGATCAGCAACCGACAACACGCGTTCCAGTTGGCACGCAGAGTGATTTTCGATGACACGCGGAAGACCCCCATATAGACATATCTTCTACAAGAAAGAGCATAATGAATTTTAGGCACACTATGATTAAAAGGTTAATGACCACTGGTCGAAAATTTAGGTTGTAAACCGTGATTTTGTGTAATAACCTTGTTTCTGGATTGTATTGTTGATTGTTGCTGTTTTAAATATATTTTCTTTTATGATAATACTGACATAATATGAGGACAAAATATACATTTATGATTATGTGATGATCATAACTAATACTCCTTCTTCGCCTTCCATCTATACCGCACATTTTGTTCATGTCATTTTTGAAAAAAAAAATCATTTTCAATTGGTATTATCTTTAAATGAAGTCATCATAGTACCGTTTGTATTTTATAAATACATTTATTAATTTGACTTTAATATCTAAAAGCAATGGGCATAGCTATGATAAACTACTAGTCTATACTTATCAGATAGTGACACCTAAATGGGTCCAGGTTTTAAAATACCCCAGACATGGAAGGGGGTCTTAACTTGGGAATCTCCACGCAGCTCATCGTCAACAATTATTTATTGGGATGGACTTGGTGTAGCCATGGTTTCGTTGGGGAAGGAGGCGGGGGGGGGGGGGGGGAGGGATTAGTATAGGGAGGTAGGGATGACAAGTAGAAAAAAAGAAATCGTGCAAAGTGTTTGTGTGGGTGAGGCAAGTAGTGCAAGGCGGGGGAGAAATATTGCACAGTGGGTGGAAAGGGGGAGGGAGAGAGAGGGAGGGGCCGAATACATTAAAAACGCCATCAAAATGGGATACAATTTTGTTAAAGTTTTATCAGTGTGAATGCTTGCACGCCGTTTCACTCTATACAACTGTTATAGAGACATAATCATTTATCCGAAAAAAGTATTTAAATATGTTAGGAAAAAAAAACGATAAAATTAGTTTGGGTTTTGAAGGAGTTTTGGGGAGGTGGCACACGCCTCTAATGATGAATGGACATCATATTTCAACTACATCGAACACATTATTATTGTCCGACAATCAATCATTCATGATTGTATGATTGTTTCAATTTTGAGAGTATAAAACTAAGAAATTGGATATAATACAACAGCGGCAAATGTTCACGTTTAATTGCATATAGCTACAATCAAGAAAACCTGACATTAGCAATGTGACATGTCCAAGTCTGCAATCTTTTTGTTCAACATGACCTCAGCAATGTGAGTTGTCCAAGCCTGTATTACATGACACCATCAAAGCGAGTTGTCTATGGCATCATATTTACCCGTCACACAGAAGCACTCAACACAAGACTCATTATGAAAACCAGTAAACATACGCAATCGACAAGAACAAGGATCGGCAACCTAAGGAAAGCGTGCTAGAATTGGCATGCAGAGCGATTTTGAATAGCACGCGGAGAGCTTCAAAAAAAAAAAAAAAGGCAATTCAAGCCTCTTTTAAAATACGTTTTAACCACCAGAGCAGGTTGACATTTAGGCTGTTGGCACGCTGAATGAATTAGAAATCCTATTTTGGCACACTAGTATCAAAAGTTTACCTCTGTCAGAAGAATGTTAAAAGTTTGCAACTGACACTTGGACTTCGGAATTCGTTTCTTGATTCCAGAAAGTATTGAAATAATATATTTTTCATACGCGTCCGTTAGTTTAATATTCGTGTAACACAATATTAACAAATTGAAGGTGCCTTGGTCAGAAATGATTTGTTTTATGCAGTGGCGTATCCAATGAAGGTTACATAAACACACCCATTAGCCTACACTTTTATAAAGTTTACTTAATCTCTATATGCTATAGTAGGCTATAAAGCCATCAGCTACGTAGAAAAGGTATTTTCCCCAATTTCTTCCGGATGACCCATTTTTTCCCAAAACAAAGTAGTTTTTTTAAATTATATCTCTATATATTAGAAGGGGAAGGGGTATTAAAGTAACTCTAAATACAGTGAGTTCTATATAGATCTAGTAAGATAAAATATTAGTTGCTTTTTAACATTTTTGATAACATTATCCACATGTCCAAAACATATGCACTATCACCCATCTTCCCATACACTCTTTTCCCTATTATTACGTTACACATACAAATACATACATACTTTACAATACTGGCTTTCACTCTATATATATTATATATTATATATATATGACACTGAAAACTATTACACCAGAATGCACTTTTATTATCTTTTATTATCTTGTTGTTGTTTTGTTTAAACTCTGAAGAAATGACACAGAACCCCCCCCCCCCCTCCGTTACACGCGGTAATAGAGTTCAGAATCTGTAGTAGGGATGCTTTTATTTCACATTTGTTTTTGTTCTGATGTAGATTTATTTCTTGTTTTTGTTGTTTTATTCATATGTATTGTTTTGAGAACGGTCGGTGTGGCCGTAAAATGTTTTCATACTATTATATTATTGGTTCGCACGGAATGTTGCAGGCTTGTTTTAATAATAGCTCCATGTTTATTTATAAAAGAAAACATATGCTGTGACATTATAAATAGAATTAGTGTATATTATACAGTTTTCCTAGTGTAATCACAATATTTTAAAGCATCTATATAAAAGTTATCCTTCTATAGAGCGTTCCCAATGGGCGTGGCTTAGGTTTTTTAGTGACGTATTTGTGTAAATAGAAGCCACTATTGGTGTACAAAAATGGTAAAGTACTTCTTTATCATGCAAAATTCACATCTGAATATTGGTTAACTAACTCAAAAATAAGGAGGTAAATAGTAGTACTGTAGATTAATTGATTAATGTCATTAGGCTAGGGCCGGCTAGACCTATTTACACTTTCAATTTCACTTTATAGGCCTACACTTTTAATGTTTCGTAGGCTAGGCTAATGGCTAAGTAGGGATGCCAAGTGATAGTGTTGGTGAATAGGCTATCTAGTCAAGTCACTAATATGCTCACATCGTCTATGATCTATGTCTATGATAATAATAAAGTAGCCTATTTTATTTAACAGACATAATACAGCTTAAATCTTAACAAGACTTAAAACACAAAACATCATTTAAAAAAAGCTCGAGCCTATATGAAACTTTATTAATTCAGCGGCCATTGTTACTTGTACACCATTGCTCAAAGTAAACAAAAATCACGTGCTTTTTGTCACGTGATTGCAAACGCCCTATTAGCTATAGTTATACACCAAAAGGTCTCAAACATGCGGCTCGAATAGCGTTTGTGGATTTGTTTACAATAGGGCGTTTGCAATCCCGTGACAAAAAGCACGTGATTTGTGTTTACTTTGAGTAATGGTGTACAATTAAATATGGCCGCTGTATTTATAAAGTTTCATAAAGGCTCGAGCTTTTTTTAAATGATTGTTGTGTTTTAAGTCTTATTAAGATTTAAGCTGTATTATGTATGTTAAATAAAATAGGCTATTTTATTATTATCATAGACATAGATCATAGACGATGTGAGCCTAATAGTGACTTGACTAGATAGCCTATTCGCCAACAATATCACTTGACATCGTAGCCTAGCCTACGAAACATTAAAAGTGTAGGCCTATAAAATGAAATTGAAAGTGTAAATAGGTCTAGCCGGCCCTAGCCTAATCACATTAATCAATTAATCTACAGTACTACTATTTACCTCCTTATTTTTGAGTAGGATAGCCAATATTCAGATGTGAATTTTGCATGATAAAGAAGTAATTTACTTTCACCACGTTATGTTTGTACCTCAAGTGGGTTCTATATTTACACAAATACGTCACTAAATGTACACAAAAAAACTTAAGCTCCGCCTACTGAGAACGCTCTATTTCTTTTTACTCTCGCCACCGTTTAAACATAATTTTATCGTAATTATAACCACAATACACTTTTATTTACTTATTTATCTGTAGTCTTTTTTTAAAACAATTAATATAAAAGAAATAAATCGTCAAGACTTCAGTCAGCCAGAATACATTAGCTGACTACTAATATACTTTTTCTTGTATGATAAATTGTGTGATAATGTGCGTACATGTCTATTTGTATAAATATATTTATGTGCGTGAGTACAAACACTTCTTTTATATTGTTTAAAATATGCTGAAAGGCAAAACATCTGTAATCAAGACAAATTTCCATTTGTTTGGATCAATAAAGAAATCTTATCTACATCATCCAAGTTCTCATTTTTTTTTTTAAAGTGAAAAAGTTGATGCTGAATAATAAAGTTGTTTTTTTCTGAATTCATGTTATAAACATAAATATTGTTTATCTGGCCACAAACGGTGCACATTCAAACTATTTGATTGTTGAAAGAGAATCTCAAAGACATTGACACAATAGGAATCGAATCCATTTGTATTGGCTCCATAGTCTCGGAAGACGATTAGATTTTCGCTCTTGTGATTTCACCAGCATTGCAGCATTGGCTATGTCTGTGGAGACCTATCGTTGAGAGACAGGCTCTGTCGCATCTCTGGCACCTGAAAGCGAGACCGTTGGAGTTGGTCAGGGGCAGCTTAATATGCTCTTTACTTCTCTTCGCTGCTCTTTTAGTCTCTGCTATAAGGCGAAGTCTGCCCTCTGCAGTATTTGTACCGGTGTGTGGGGTACTTCTCCAATCCACTAGTAACAATAGTAGAAGTAAAAGAAATTGCATTTTTGCACCGAGAAATCTTTTGAAGTCTACGAATGAATTAAGTGATGGATGAAGAAGTTCAAACGTCCTCGTGATGACCAGAAAACAAATTGAGTATGAGAATCCTGCTATAATACTATAAGAGGCTTATCGCTATATAAGTATATCACAATCATCTGACCTAGATTTTGAATTTTTCTTGTTCATTTTTGAGACTGGGTAATTTTTCTTTGCTGGCTCGGTAACCTACCGGCATTTAGGAAACGCTTCACCACATAAAGTTATCCTTAAGATAAGAATGGTCATTTCCTAAAGCGCTTCTATCAATGTTATTAAATTAGCATGCTCAGTGCGCTCTTGGTGTGATTCGCAGTGGCAGATGTATTAGCCAAAGAGAAAGGTCTTTAAGTTCTTTTTAAAAGATTCTCTTGTCTCAGATTCTCTCAGTGTCTGAGGTAAACTGGTCCATAAAGAAGGCGCCACAGATACAAATAAGCGCACTCCCAGGTACTTCGTTTTGTGTCCAGCCAATTTATATCTATACTAATAAGAATTAAAAATATGTAGACATTTTAAGTATGCAAAAAATGAGAACATAAGATTAGGCTTATATTTGGAACTATGTAAAAACAAGGTATGATGCTCTTCGCGGTTCACTAACCTGTGATCCGGTACATAGGACAAAGCTAGATATTGTACAACACATCAGTATTAAAACATTTAGCCCCCCCCCCCCAGTCCTCTTCTCACTGTTCATTATCGATTACCGAGAACTTATTTTCATTTCAAAACACACACACACACAACGCGCACAGATTCACTACGTCATGATACGAAGGCTGTTATTTTCTAGACTCGCCTTTACTCTCGGGTTATCTTATTACAATTACATTACGTGACCGATTTTCTGTTTTATACGTAAATCTCTCTTTCTCTTTCTCTCTCTTTGCGTGTCTCGCCCTCTCCACCCCATCTTCAGCCCCCTCCCCTCCTCTTATTGTAATGCTGCATTAATGAACGGATGTGCTTTAACTCATCCTGTTTAATGGGACAAAACATCCGCAAATTGACTCGAGAACAGCTATATTAAAAACAACAACAAACAGCTATGACCAAAAAAAGCAATCAAAATGTTAATCGAAATGGCAAAAAGCAAATATTAAAATAAAATGCAAATGCAAACTGGACAAAAACAAGCCATAGCCCTAGATGTGCTACATTCTGCAGTCCGTGAAATGGCCTGCATCTCTCTCAGATTGACAGAACACTTTTATAATGGCGGAACACTTTTCCACAGTGTCGGAACACTTTTTTTCCACAGTGACGGAACAATATCCCCATGAAAATGGAACAATTTCCCTCTTAGGAGGACATTTTTTCCACATAGGGTCAGAACACTTTCCCTCTTAGGAGGACATTTTTTCCACATAGGGTCAGAACACTTTCCCTCTTAGGAGGACATTTTTTCCACATAGATTCAGAACACTTTCCCCATAATGACAGATTACACAGTAAGGAACAAGATCAAATAATGACATAACACTTATCTTATACATTACAGACGCTCCTTCTATTTAGAAGATTATTGAGTCCTACGCACATCCATGGTTTGAGTCTAGTCCTGCATTTCTATTAGTGTTTTAAATGAAGTTAAGTTATTGCTTTTCCTGGTTTGTTCAGGAAACCCATTCCATGCACGGATGCCACTCGGGAAAATAGAGTACTTTTCTAATAGTGAAAGAATAATTTCCCTATAGTGACGTAACCATTTCCCAATAGTGTCAGTTTGACCAATGGGACAGAGTATATGGTGACAGAACACTTTGCCCATAGTGACAAAACACTTACTGAAAGAACACTTTCCCCAAGGTAACAAAAATGACAGAACCCTTACCCCATAGTGACATATTATGTTTCCAAAGTTAAATTGAAAACCTTTCTTGAACAATGAATATCAACACTGGACTGAAAACAAACTTGAGTTTTGGTTTAAATCTGTAGAGTTGTTTTTTTTTAAATTAAATGACATTCCTTCCTTGAAGTATAGTAATTAAATGTTATTCACAGCTATGATTTTAATCTTTTCGTTTTTCATACGAACTGCAAGTGATTGTAAATTAGAAGATTTTACTCACAGAGGCAGGTAACACATTGCATAACCTGACTTTCTTTAAATAAAGAGAACGCCTTTATATACATATATAACTTATACATATATAACTTATACATATATAACTTATACATATATAACTTAGGCTATACATACATAACTTATACATATATAACTTAAACATATATAACTTATACATATATAACTTAGGCTATACATATATAACTTATACATATATAACTTATACATATATAACTTATACATATATAACTTATACATATATAACTTATATACACATTGACTGGATACAGGAAGAAAGTTGTCAACAACAGATTTATCCAAACAAGCTCTCTATTTCACACTTAGAAACTTAACTCCCACTCAGTACTGTGATATCAAGTGTACTTTTTGTTCAATTTATTTTGATATTAATGGACTTTTGTATTATATTTTCTTTCTGGAATCCCGAGGTAGACTACTAGAACTCCAATATTGTACAGATTGCTGGCATTTATAATTATTCGGTTGGGCGGAACTTGTGCGTCTACGTTTCCCGTTCATGTAAATTAAAATGGGTTCCCCGAGTCCCCCACTCGCCTGCTAGAACTTTTAATAACACTTAATTAAGGGTCCACATTCTTTTTTAAACCAAGAACAAATCGCCCCGCCCCATCGTTGATCTACTATACATAAGCCTAAAAATAAATTTTCAAAATATGAATTCCGCTATATTTAAAAATAAGCTTTTAAGTGGTTCACTCCTTTTCCTTTTTTCGTTATTATTTCTTCTCTTTCATTTCTTCTTTCTTTCTTTTTCGTTCCATTCTGTGGAATAAGTTTAAGTTTAATCTATAAAGATATAAAAATACACGATTCAGAACGGAGTTCCTTTAAACGACTATTAAATATTTATTTGCATTCGCTGGCAGTTTTTTTTCTTTTTCTTTCGATCGGAAAATGTATCATGTGTGATCGATATAAGCCAACACATAAATATTGTACATTGTCAATTAGTTTCTCGTACAAAAGACAAAAGAAATTTCCAATGCATATCTAGACTGAAACAAATAATTGAAGACAAAATAAATGGCGTTCCATTGGTTCATTGTTTAATGCATTGTGAACTTAAACTGCGTTACACGTACACCATACAATGAACTAGGGAGGTTAAACGGAATTCTGGTTTTTGATTTTAAAACCGAATATTCGGTTTTGTTGGAAGTTTAGGGGAAAATCGTTTAAATATGTTGTTCCAGTAGTACTTTTTTTGTTCTCGAATAAATATTTTATCAAATATTTTTGATTCGCACAAACTAATTTCTTAAGATTAAATGTCTTGCAAATACTGGATGTCTAATTTGTCATAGGCGACTCATAGTCTAGGCCAGGGGTCGGAAATCTACGAAACTCATGCCAAACTTGGCACGCAGAGCGATATGGCACACTGAAAACCCTCAAAAAAGGTAATTCAAGTCTCTTCTGCAAGAAAAGAGCAGGGTGATTTTTAGGCTGTTGGCACCTGGCACGCTGAATGAATTTGAATGAATTTTAAATCATACTTTTTCAAAAGGGTGCCGACCAGTAGTCTAGGACTATTTTTGTTTTTTTAATCCCGAATCTTGCGATACACAGACAACGACATACGCAGATGTTAAGTTACAATAACGCGAGTCTGAGGCACAATTCTTTTCATCCACGTCTGGAGATGCAAAAACTTTTTCCCACAGACGCTGAACATACCGAACAGACAAACAGACCGATAGACTTCATTTAGCGCTTTAAAAAAAACATATGTGTTAGTGTATGACTCCAATGGGCCGTATTGTTGCTGAGAGCACCCTTGCCCATTTTACAATTACGGTATGTAAGATTGACTTGTATAAGGGGCAAGGGTGTTAACTCTCAGCAGCAATCTTTACAATTGCGGTATATAAGATTGACTTGTATAAGGAGCAAGGGTGTTAACTCTCAGCAGCAATACGGCCCATTAACATTGCTCGCTAAAGTGCAAAGGCGTAGCTTTTTTATCGCTCGGTCGGTCACTTCGATAAAGAACAATTGCTTCATTTTCCACCTTTAGGACCTACATACAAAAGAAGAAAGGAAACACAAAAAGTACTTGGGGGAGGGAGCAAACCAAAATCCGGTTTAAAATCGGATTTCTAGAACCGAAAATCGGTTTTGAAAAAAAAAAAAACCAATGTTAACATCCCTTAAATAAACGTAATCCATTCCGGCAGCCCCTTTATTCTATAGATTTGCGTTGTGTGAAAGAACTGAATTGTTCTTTAGCTAAAGTGTACTTCTCTACCCATGAACTTCAAAGCTGGTGATGTGTGTAAACTTGTCAACCACCGATACGCTCCCTGGTGATGTGTGTAAACTTGTCAACCACCGATACGCTCCCATTAAACGTACACCGGTGAGATAACGCTTAGGGGGAGGCAGCGACATGTTTGCGCGTCTGAGATTTCATTGCGCAGGCGAGAGCCACCGAGGAAAAAATGTGCGGAACAACCCGTCTTGCCAAGCCCGGTGCCTGGTCTACCAGGTCTATAGTCTCTATAGCAGTGGTTCTTAACCGGTGCTCCGCGGAGCACTGGTGCTCCGCGAGGTAGTTGCAAGTGCTCCGCGAAATTATGAAACTCAAAATTTAATGTTCACTCACTTACTCTATCTGATTGAGCTGAACAAATGCTTATAATTGGCCTTTTTTGCCTATTTTTACTGTTTTTGTAACGAAGTTTTGACTCACTTGTACTAATGCTACATAAATAAAATTTATATGCGATTAAAGTTGAAGCCTTTATCTAACAAAATATTTAACTTTTAAACTCATTAATTGTATTTAAAAAAGTGTTTTGCTTGTTTGAATAGTGGGGGGTTGGGTCGTTTTGGCAGCGGCTTTCAAAACGGGTCAGTAAATTTCCGTTCTCCCTCGTGTTACACGATCGTTCGCCGCTCGGTCGGTAATCAACTCAGAAGCATGATTTACCCACCATTTTAAAGTAGGGATCCTGGGATTTCATTTGATATATAGCGCTTTTATATATCTCATGTTTAACATTTTTAAATGATTGATTGAAAACTTTATTGTATGTGGAGAAAAATTATCCAATAGCGCGATGGTTCCCACCAAGTTGAAACGTCACTTTTCTACAAATCACGCCAAACTTGCTACAAAAACTAAAGATTATTTCAAACGATTGTTAGATACGCAAGTTAAACAAGTGAAATATTTTGAAAAAACTGTGAAAATTTCCGATAAGGCACAATTGGAGTCATATAAGGTTGCTGAAATGATTGCTGTTCAGTTAAAAACACATACTATAGCAGAGTCTTTAATTATACCTGTATGTTGTGAAATGGTTAAAATTATGTTTGGCGATGAAGCAACAAAGGAAAAAATGAAAATTCCTCATTCAAATGATACAATAAAAAATCGAATTAAAAATATGTCGGATGATATCGAGAAACAGTTGCCGATAAGCTTTCCAAACGGCATTTTGCTTTGCAAATTGACGAGTCCACTGACATAAGTTGAAAAGCTCATATTATACTAGGGTTCGTTCGTTTCATTCGTGAAAACGAAATAGTGAATCAATTTCTATGCTGCCTTGAGCTTACCGAACGTTCGACAGGACAAGATGTCTTTGATTCTATTTCTTCCTATTTCGAACAATTCAAAATATCATGGGAGTTGTGTGTGGGAATTTGTACGGTAGGTGCTCCATCAATGGTAGGCTCATTAAAAGGGTTTGTGACTCTTGCCAAGAAAAGAAACGCCAATATTATATCTACTCACTGTTTTTTGCACAGAGAATCTCTGGTGTCCAAAACATTACCAGTAGCATTAAAACCTGTGCTAGACAAAGTTGTAAATATGGTAAACTTCATAAAATCGAGACCTTTGAAAATACGCGTCTTTAAAATTCTTTGCATCTCTATGGAAGCCAACTACGAATCTTTGCTTTTGCATTCTGAAGTGAGATGGTTATCCAGAGGAAAAGTGTTACGTCGTTTGTTAGAACTGAAGGATGAATTGATGACCTTTTTCCAAAATGAAAATATGGATGATTTTGTGGAATATCTTCAAAATGACATTTGGTGTGCTAAATTGGAATATTTAGCTGATATTTTTGATTATTTAAATTGTGTTAATACCAGCCTTCAAGGAAGAAAAGAAAATTTTTTAACATCGACCGACAAATTGACAGCCTTTCAGAAAAAAAGTTATTTTTTTGAAAAATCGTTTGTTGGAGAAAAAGAAAGTAGATATATTTCCTTCTCTTAATGATAACACTACCAACGAAATTATTTCAGCAGTAACAGAGCATTTAACTTTATTAGAAGAAAACATTGAATTTTATTTTCCATCAATAAACGTAGAAACATATGACTGGATACGTAATCCCTTTGCCACGGTTGATACATCAAATAGTAAGTTGTCATACCAAGAAGAAGAAGAATTAATCAACCTATCATCGGATCGTACACTTAAAATAAAATTTTCCGAAATGGTTCTGGAGGAATTTTGGATCTTTGTGCAAGAAGAATACTCAGCTCTCTCCATGAAGGCACTTGAAATCTAGTTGCAATTTTCAACATCATATTTGTGTGAACTAAGTTACTCGATAGTCACCAACATAAAAACTAAAAAACGAGCAACACTTACTAATTTGAATGAAGAATTGAGGGTAGCTATTAATATCACTGAAATTTGTAAAAACCGTCAAGCTCAGGTTTCACATTAAATCTTTTTATTTTTCTGAATTAAAAAATTTTGCTAAATGTTATTTTTTTACTTATTAAATTTATGTTTATTAGAAATTTGTTTGTCATGTTATAATTTTAAACTCTTAATCTATGTTATAATCTTTTATTTTCAATAAAAGTCGTACGTATGTGTATTTTTTTTTTTTTTTTACTCCTTGATTTTGGTGCTCCCCAAATTTTTGTCATGATCAAAAGTGCTCCCCGACTTCAAAAGGTTAAGAACCACTGCTCTATAGTCTTGTATTTGTGCGACAGTGCAGGAAAACGAACAATGCCACAACGCTAATGATCCGGGGGAATTTCGCCGGTGGGAAGAAAGTGGGTCGTCAACCTTTTGATAATTGAGTGCCAAAGTCGGATTTCTAATTCATTCAGCGTGCCAACAGCCTAAAAGTCATCCTGCTCTATCACTCAAGTTCTTGTAGAAGAGATTTGAATTGCTGTTTTGGAGGTCTTCCGCGTGCCTTTGAAAATCGCTCTGCGTGCCAATTAAGGAAAGCGTGCCATAGGGTGCCGACCGCTGCCGTACCCAGATGCCTGGGTAGGCACTAGGCACTCGCCCTTGTACGTCTTATTCTGACAAGACTTTGGTTTTATTTTGTCATCGATTTACTCCGTTTATCCCATTTTCCCGCCTACGATTTTTCAGAATTGACCTATTTCGTCAGTCTGACACGCGGTTCGTTCTATGAAACTTGTTCGTTCTATGGGACTGTTTTACAGTTGCGGTGTCGTTCGTTCTACTATGCGTTCGTTCAAGGAGGACCACAGTATTAGATTAGCGTATGATATGGGGAAAGAGCTGTGGGATAAAGACTGCCTGAATTAAATTTGTATTTCTAATAAGACCAGACAATGAAAGAATATAGAGAGGCGTAGGAAGAATATTGATATAGAAAGCTGGGCAGAAAGAGAGATAGGGAGAGGGAGAGAAAGAGAGTGGCAGATATAGTTTTCATGGTTGGATAACGGTAGAAGTAGAAGCTAGTCTCAACATGATCCGAGAGAAAAGTATGAGAGAGAGAGAGAGAGAGAGAGAGAGATGGGGAGAGTAAACCAGAGAAGATAGAGAAAGAATGTGTGAAAGAGAGAGACATTAGAAAGTTAAAGAGAGTGAGAGAGATAAATAGAGAGAAGTAGAGGGAGAAGAGAAAGAAAGAGATGAGAGAAATAAAAAGATACAAGAAGAGAGAGAGAACGAACAAATAAGAGAAATGGAGAAAGAAAATTAAAGGTAGAGAAATAGAGAAATAGAGAAATAATGAGACAAATAAAAATAATGAGAGAGAGAGAGAGACAAAGGGCAAAAGAAAGAGAAGGCAAGAGAGAGAGAGAGAGAAAGAGAGATAGAAAAGAGAAGGCGTAAGAGGGCGGAGTGAGAGAGAACGGGAGAGAGATATGTCGAGCAATTAAACTAATAAATATGACATGTCGGAAAACATTATATCAGAGTGTTTATAGATCACAGCAGCATTGATGTGGGTCATTACAGATATTTTTTTGAAGCTTTATCCTCATGCACACAGGCGTGTACTCACTCACACATACACATACATACACAGATACATACACACTTACACCACACACACACACACGAACACACACACCAGCACAAACAAGCACCTTGGATTAACGCACACACCAGCACAAACAAGCACCTTGGTTTAACGCACTCACCAGCACAAACAAGCACCTTGGTTTAACGCACTCACAACTCACAAGCACAAACAAGCACCTTGGTTTAACGCACTCACCAGCACAAACAAGCACCTTGGTTTAACGCACTCACCAGCACAAACAAGCACCTTGGTTTAACACTCACACCAGCACAAACAAGCACCTTGGTTTAACACTCACACCAGCACAAACAAGCACCTTGGTTTAACGCACACACCAGCACAAACAAGCACCTTGGTTTAACACTCACACCAGCACAAACAAGCACCTTGGTTTAACGCACACACCAGCATAACAAGCACCTTGGTTTAACGCTCACACCAGCACAAAAAAGCACCTTGGTTTAACGCACTCACCAGCACAAACAAGCACCTTGGTTTAACACTCACACCAGCACAAACAAGCACCTTGGTTTAACACTCACACCAGCACAAACAAGCACCTTGGTTTAACGCACACACCAGCACAAACAAGCACCTTGGTTTAACACTCACACCAGCACAAACAAGCACCTTGGTTTAACGCACACACCAGCACAAACAAGCACCTTGGTTTAATGCACACACCAGCACAAACAAGCACCTTGGTTTAACGCACACACCAGCACAAACAAGCACCTTGGTTTAACGCACACACCAGCACAAACAAGCACCTTGGTTTAACGCACACACCAGCACAAACAAGCACCTTGGTTTAACGCCCCCTAGTTTTTAACTCCCCGCCATTAAAACTGATAGCTGTATTCAGTCATTTGTTGACAAGAGTCCCGAGCCATCGGCTTCGGTCAAAGCAATGATGTAGCGTTGTTAGAAAAAACGTTTTAACGGAAAGACAACGTTATCGCAATGGCCATAAAGTAATAGTACAAATCAATATTTAAAAAAAGACCGTTAGATATATAAATATTTTTTATAGTACGAAAATGGGAATGTTAATACAATTAAAAAATACGTTACCTCTCTATGACTTTTTTTAAAAGTTACTGGTAACTAACTTACCATCCCATAGCATACCTTCTCTACATATTGGCATACTAGGTTACAAAATAGCTTAAAGGTTGGCTAGAAAGGGAGCAAACATGAGCCAACATGAAAGACCTGTAAGCTACAACGCATTATGTAATATGTGCCTTGACTTATGCCCGTCAACCCTCCATAAGGAGTATGGGCCACCAACAACAGTTCTCCAGTTTCTCCTATCCTGGTCCATCCTCTATAGCTGGTTCAAAGTGAGACCCATCTTGGTGATTTCGGCTTTCAGGTCACTTCTCCATGTGTTTCTTGGGCGGCCCCTCTTCCTTTTTGCTTGGGGATCCCATCGCAACACCTGTAATGTAGTATATAGCATGGTGAAATATATCTATTTTAAGGAAAAAACATAAGGTTTCCCCACCCCAGTAAAGAACAAGTCACCATATTGCAGTTAAGAACAGGACTTATATGTACACTCAACTCACACACTTAACAAAAATAAGTACAACACACTCACCTAACTGTAGACATTGCCCACACCCACATGAAGCAGTAGACCACTTCCTTCTTAAATACCCCAAGCTAACCGACCTTAAACATACCATTACTGCCCTCCCCCCCTCAACCTACCATTAGACCTACCAACACACTATAATATAATAATACTAATACAGAACAACTATAAAGGACTTGTAATTACGTTTGTCTGACATTGACTGCTAGAAATCAAACCGTAGGCCTACTGCAGACTGGTTAGTAGAAGAGGTAGAAATAGGAAATAAAATATTGTTATTTTTCTTGCCGAGATTTGGGTAAAGGGGGAGGGTCGTACTTTTGTGTAAAGAATTAGTAGGGATGGGGTAAACATTTTCCTAAATCGCATGACGTCGTTTTTGGACGGCCCCTTACTCAATAAGTATCTGCTATGCGATGTGTAAGTCACGAAGTAAACTTTTTTTTTTTAAATAAAGGAAATATGCCTATGTATAAACAACACAATTAACATTTTATATGATAGAAAAAAATACATATATACATAAACTCATTTAGTGACATATATTACCCCCTCCCGCCCCCCCCCCCCACACCCTAACCACCCCCACCCTAAACCCCCCCGCACACACCAGCTTCTAAGTTTTCCTGTATGTTCAATAAATTATATCTCTGATAATGTCGCTGCCATCGATTCAGCGTCGCTTTCCCAACCTTGACAGTATGCTGGCACAGAGAAATACAAACAATCACACACAGACACACACACACACACACACACACACACACACACGCACACACACACACACACAGACACACAAATTACTGTGAAATCATTTTCCTATTAAATAAATTATTTGTCGTGTTGTCAATAAAAAGTCTCCGCGTTCTGTTGGGGCGGACAACTTGTAGTTTTATCAGATGATCTCCCTTTATTCACTCAGCCAGTGTATTTCTCCACATTATAAAACAATCACACACTCACACATAAATACATATAGACAGACATGTTCATAAGTCATAACAAAAATATCGGAAGAGAAAACAAAGCGAGACGAAACAATGGGAAACACTGCTGCTAATTGGAAAATACTCTTACAATGAAGACTGAACAAGAGAAGTGGGACAGACAGCCAAGAGAGAGCGAAAGAGAGAGAGAGAGAGAAAGAGAGAGAAAAAGAGAAAAATACAAAGAGAGAGGGGAAAAAATAGAAAAAAGAGAGAGGGAGAAAAAGAGAGAAAAAGAGAGAAAAAGAGAGAGAAAGAGAGAGAGAGGGAGAAAAAGAGAGAGAAAAATAGAAAGAGAGAGAGAAAGAGAGAGAAAAAAAGATAGAGAGAGAGAAGAGAAAATAGAAAGAGAGAGAGAGAGAGAAAGAGAAAATAGAAAGAGAGAGAAAAAGAGAGAGAAAGAGAGTGAGAGGGAGAAAAAGAGAGAGAAAAATAAAAAGAGAGAGAGGGAAAGAGAGAGAGAAAGAGAGAGAGAAAAAGAGAGAAAGAGAGAGAGAGAGAAAGAGAGAGAGAAAACAAGAAAGACAGACAGACAAAGATAAAAAAGAAAGAATGAAATCTTGAAAGAGATATAGATAGAAATACAGAGAGACATAGAGATGGGGGAGAGATATAAAGATAGAAGGAAATAGATAGAGAGACGGAAATAAAAAAATAGCAAGATGAGGAATGACAGGAGATAAAGAAAAGAGAGAAAAATATATAAGGATAGAGACGGGCATGAGAAAGAAAGAGAGAGAGAGAGCGGGATAAAAAGATAGAAAGATAAAAAAAAAAGGAAAGCGAGAAAGTAAGATAAAGAAAGAATTAGTTTTAGAAAAGTACATAGTTAGAGAGTAGAACAAAGAGAATGAGAGAAAAGGCAGGGAGAAAGGCAGGGCGATAAAGAAGAAGAGAGAATGTGAGAGTGAATAAAGAAAGTAATAGTATCTTTCTCCTTATGTTCATCTGAGCATTGCAACAGCTTGTTATTGGGTTGTATTACTAAATTAGAATTTAATACCTTGTGTATTGAAGATCGTATGAGTAGTATATGAGTAGTATATGTTGTCGATCAGCGATCCATGATCGACGCTGTGGGTGGGTTACTAGTCCAATCCGCACAGGCCGCTCTCGTTAGCCGGGATTTCTCCCGTTGCCCGCCGGGTACCGCGGATTACTACTACATTACTCTTTTGCCTTTCTGTCGTCAAGTGTTTCTAGGTTTAGTCTAACGTAGTCTAAACAGAATAACTCCATCACAGCCACAAAACTGCAGACAAAGTCCCCCATTCTTCATCGCCCATCCAAATGAAAGAGTATATCGTTTCCTGCTAGAATGTACCAAATTATGTAATCTCAGACATACATTATTGACATACAATATTCTCATACAAAGCCAACAAACGCTACAACAACACAAAAAAAAGGTTATAGGAAAATAAAATACAAAACATATCAATATGTTTGTCTGGTACTGACTGCTTGAGAGAGAACAGCCCTGTTGTTTGGTTACCAAGAGAGAGAGAGAACAGCCCTGTAGTTTGGTTGCCAGAAGAAAGAAGCATGGTTGTAACATGTTTATAAGATTTCTGAATTTGAAAAAAAAAATGAAGCCAATAAAAACCCACTACCCGGGGGCCAATTCCGGCCTCAGTAATCTGGAGAACAGAAAAACGCAAAATCAATAAAATACAGGGTTTAATATTTTATTGTGTATTACGTATAAAAGAACGGGTAACAATAACTCTACTTTAGTTTGTTTTGATATAGCGGACATTTTTTATATAAAAAAAAAATGAATCAATAATTTCTTTAGTTTTGTTTTAATGTATTCTTCATCAACATGTAGAGTCAAGCAGAAATATTAATGATGTGAAATTAGAAGTCTTCCTCCAGTGATATAGATACTTAACGACTTTACAACGGTTTGTCTAACTATCTAAATATCGATATATCTCTGTTTATCTATCTTACTATCTATTTATCTCAATCTATCTATATATCTTTCTATGTGTCTAACTAAATAACCATCTAAATTCCCATCTTTCTTTCCGTGTGTCTATCTATCTATCTATCTATCTATCTATCTATCTATCTATCTATCTATCTATCTATCTATCTATCTATATCTATCTATCTATCTATCTATCTATCTATCTTACTTTCTTTCTTTCTATCAATCCACCTACGTATTTGTCTACCCATCTAACAGCTTCTTTTTCTTCATATTACTGTGGAGACCCCGTTAGGACCGAGGAATGAGTCCACAATTTAACTAATCATAAAATAAAAACATCATAAACAACAATTATAAACAGATGACAGAGTGTCACTTTAGGTTTTTAGTCCAGCCCTTCAGTGAAGATTTGAAAGCCGGCACAGAAGGGGCAGTGATGGAGCCCTTGTCCAGGGTGTTCCACAGCCTAATGGCTATCGGAAAAATAGAATATTAGTAGACGTCGGTGCGTGCGTGTGAGACATGAAGGATGCATGAATGTATACAAACCTGTTTTTTCTTCACTCCTTCCTAGAGTATTTTTCCATTTTTTTTATAAATCTACAATCATCCTTAAATACTAATGTTTTATTATAGTCCGCAATCATTCTCTTCCTAAGATAAGATAAGATAAGATTGCTTTATTGATCCAAATAAATGGAAATTTGATTTGATTACATAAGTTCCGTCTTTCAGCATACTTAAAACATTATTAAAGAACCATTTGTACTCAAACACAATAGACATTCGCGCAAACTATCATACCATACAAGAAAAATGTAGGCCTATTATTTAGGAGTCAGCTATTGAGCCATTGTATTTCCTGGCTGAAAGATGGTTCTTTTGAAAGAGTCTCACTGATAGTGGAACGAAAGAGTTCTTAAATCTCTCTGTTCTTGCCCTTATTGAAAGAAGCCGACCACTTCGACTAGATATTATGTAACTATCATGAAGCGGGTGTGCATGATCTTGGAGGATTTTATCAATCATAGACAGGCACCTTGAACTGAAAATATCTGCAAGAGATGGTAATTATGTCTGTCTGTATTAAGAGGTATATTCGAACTATTATTGTCGTTGTATATTCAAATAAACATTTTTTTTCAACAATATACTTTATGTTTACATGACTTAAGTTAATATCAGATGATACAAATATTTAATGAAATAAACGTGTACTTTATAATAGGTTTATTAAGAACGACATAGATTCATAATTATCAATGACAAAAATCGGATTAATTTTTCGCCGCATTATGGAATACATCATCAATAGCCATTAAGATGGCGACGTAGCCACGTGATGAAGCATTGGCCGATTCAGCCATTGATAGGGCTTCGTCCACCAAACAGCTCTGTCACGTGGGAGGAGACAAGGGGGCGATTAGAGTCTTAAAACCGAGTAGAGCTCTGGGCTATGTGGATCAAACGGTGTTGTGAAGAAAATATTTGCTGACGTTTTGCTGTGCAGATAACATCGCTGGCAAATTATTATTTTTTTTGTAAAAGGAAAAAAAATTGAGATGTTGGTGTTTAAAACTCTCTATAAAAAGCAACTGATTCCGTATCGGTCAATAACTGAATATAGGTCTACGGCTTACCTACACATTTTATTGAGCTGCTATTAATGAACACTGGAATATTTCTGAGGGTGGAGGCAAGCTTAAATCAACCCCCTTTTATTCCCAGGGTTGTCCGAAAAACCTTTTTACAAGCCTATATAGACAGTATTTCCGAGAGTGCCCTTGATCAACCAAACGGAGACGCTGATGACCATAACGACCTATTAACATTACGTAGGTCATGTCATTGCCGACTTAAATAGGTCATACCCACACGCCCAGTTCACGCAGCATAGAAGAAGCATTAATTATTTATAGGATGCCAGCACTGACCTTTAACATCTCCAAATATGATTAGAGTGAATTTATTTCTAGCTGAAATGGTCAGTTTAATATATCAAAGCCCATTTATTTATAATACATCAACGTCCTGTAGATGTGTGGATATGTGGCCTGAAAATTTCATAGAATGTCACATGTGTTGCCAATGGCTTCAAGTCTATGTACCAAGTTTCATATTTATAGGATGGAGGGAAGTGGTTCATTTAGCCTTCACAAGGTCAGATCGGTTAGTTCGCCGGCCAGCCAGCTAGAAAGCTTAGAAATTTTAATATAAACGATTTAAAAACAAGACATTATTAACTCAAGTATATATAAAAAAAGAATTTACATAATCGTATGGAGTCTATACAAATAAAATAAAACACAAAAACATGAAAAAGAATAATTGATTAAAGTATAAAATAAGACTATCACTCTATTCAAGTGTTTAAAGTGCAGCATACAAAACATGAAGTAGAAAAGATGGAAAGTTTTTTATGTTATTGGTTTACACCAGGGGTCTCCAAACTGCGGCCCGCGGGCCGTATGCGGCCCCCGAAGCCTTCTCATGCGGCCCGCGGAGACCTTTTCAGCTACGAAAAAAAGTTCGGAAATTTATCTATATCCTACCAAGATCAGCCGCCGCCTACATGGACGTTATGTTTTTACCGAACTCAAATAGAGGCGGGCAGTAGTGCGTTATGTTTTCCAATCGCCACTACATTGTAAAAATCTTATTCGCTGCTTACTTTTTCAACTTACGTCTACATTCAATGAGATGATATAACGCCATCTAGTGGCGGAGTATGGCCTTGTTACTGGACATGATGTATTCAAAGACATTTGCAGATTATAACTTGGGCTGGACTAACCTCAGTTGCCTGACTTTTGATGTAGGAAAGAACGTGAGTAGCATATAGACAGGCTTGGTTGGACAAGTGAAGCAGATGTGTAAAGAGGAAAAAACATTCCACAGCCAATGTTTCTACACTGTATTATTCACCAGCAAGCTTTGTGTGCTAAATATTTGGACATTAGAAGTGTACTGAATCCTTTAATGAAGATGGTGATCTCAATAAGGTCACATGAGCTCAACCATAGACAGTTCAGAGACATGTTGAAAGATACAGACACAGAATCGCAAGATTTACCATATTAACAGCACTTAGATGGCTAAGTTCCAAGCAAAGTATTAAGTTAAGAAAGGAAACACGTGACTTCCTGGAAAATAAAGGCAAGCCACAGCCATTACTGTCTGATGAAGAATGGGTATGGAAATTAGTTTCTACTAGTAACTGACATTTTCTGAGCCTAAAACTACAATGAGAGGAAAATCTAGCTTTTGATCTATACACCCACCTAAGGGCCTTTAGATCCCAACTTGTATTGTTTTCGGAACAAGTACAGGCGAACAACTTGACGCACTTTTAGCAGTGCAAGGTATTCATGGCTGAAACAACATCTTGAGTTCCCCACGTCATTTTTGCATGCGAGATCAGGAGCGGATTTCTGACTAGGATTCAAAGGCAGAAGAAATGAGACTGTTTCAAAACCTATTTGAAACAGATGTTGCCTGTTGCCCAGATAAACTGCAGTTGGAGGTCATTGAGTTGCAAGCAAATGACCTCCTTAGGTACAAGTTCAAAGAAGGACTGGTGGGTTTTTACCAGTTTTTGCCCAAGCAAGTCTTTCCTAATGTCAAAACATTTGCATCAATGTATGTACCTTTTAATTTTTGGAACAACATACCTACGTCAGGAACAATTTGAGAGCAAACTTGTACGATGATAATCTCAGGTCAAAGTTGATGTTAGGGGCATCAAATCTAAAGCCAGAACTGTCTGCTTTTTTGGCATCCAGGAAACAAATAATCTACATTTTCACTAATACAGGTGTTCATGTGTAGTGTACCAGCTTGTTGTTAAGTATTTAACTGAATAGAATAATATTAAATAAAGAATTAAAAACAACATCCCTGTTTTGATTATTTTTTATTCGGACCTCGAGTGTGTAGTCGGCCCCCGAACTGCTGTTTAATAGTTAATGCGGCCCTCGGGCTGAAAAGTTTGGAGACCCCTGGTTTACACAATGAAAAGAGCCATTAAATTAGAACATTTTTTTCCGGATCAAAGAAAAGCAGATTAAGCCGAACTTGTTATGTAATGTACTCAAAATAAGCTTGGTAAACACAGATACAAACATACAAACACACACACACACACAGAGACCCAAACACACAGACAGACGTTGGGTTACGTGATTAGAGTTAACATAACATTTAGCACTTTTTAAATTCTAATATCAAGTTTAAACTAATTGAAACTCACACATCAATAAGTAAATAATTCATTGAACTAGAGCTGATTGATATTGAAACGCCAATTAGCACCCCCATGGACTTCAAACTTCCATTAGCACTCATTGAATTTCAAACATCCATGATCACTCATTGAAATTCATACAACCAGTAGCACATTGAAATTCAAACATCCATTAACACTCATTGAAATTCAAAGATTCATAAGCACTCATTGGATTTCAAACATCCAGTAGTATGGGAATTCAATAGGCCTAGCACTTATGGGAATTCAAACATACATAATAATTCATGGAATATCAAACATCCATTAGCACTCATTGAAATTCATACAACCAGTAGCACATTGAAATTCAAACATCCATTAACACTCATTGAAATTCAAAGATTCATAAGCACTCATCGGATTTCAAACATCCAGTAGTATGGGAATTCAAACATACATGAGAACTCATGGAATATCAAACATCCATTAGCACTCATTGAAATTCAAACAACCAGTAGCACATTGAAATTCAAACATCCAATAGCACTCATTAGATTTCAAACATCCATTAGCACTCATTGAAATTCAAACAGCCAGTAGCACATTGAAATTCAAACATTCAATAGCACTCATTGGATTTCAAACATTCATTATGAAACTTCTAATACGTGACCCATAATGAAAGGAAAAACACTATATGCTCTGAACAAACGACCCTCAAAATGTTTGCTAAACTTCTGTCTTAAAATAAAATTTCTTAGTAATATAGTTCTTCATAGTCTGTTTAAAGTTGTGTTATGTATTTGCCGATAACAAATTTCATAACTCGAAAAGGTATTGTAACTGCAGGCTATAGTTAGTTATACACCAAGATGGGCTTGTTTTTCTTTGATATTGTCTGTTTCGTTTCCCCCCTTTATTGCAACATGTCGATGACCCAGAAGATCATGCAATGACATATACGCAATTAAATGTAAGGCTGCAGTATAGTATGATTAATGTTGCACGTTTTTATATAGTCACGATGGCGGAGAGCTAGGCTAGAGTACAGAAGGTCCCGGGTTTGAGATCAGAAGAAAGGTAGGATTTGTTCCCAAGTCTGGAGTCTCTGAGTCTAGCCTACCAGGTCATGAAGGAATACATGATAGTAGTTGGTGATAGGCAAAAGCAGTTAAGGCATTGTTCTGGACAAAAAAATCCCCTAGTATGCCGAATCACATAAATTTGATTTGTGAACGCTGCTTCACAGGCCCTTCAGATCATATTAATCTTGACAAACGAGATTTAGAGTCTAATATATTTGTAAATTCTTCATGATTTAATATTCCTGCAATTCCTTAAGTCTGAATCCATGTTTATTACTATTCTAAATCAGACTACATCATACAGGTATGCAAAGGTTTCCGCTTCCGCTTTTGTTCTTGGAGTTTAGTCGATTGGTTGTGTACTTGTCTTGGCTTAACGTTAAATCATGTCAGTACTTGTAAAATTCAAATAACTAAAAAAGAAAATAGATTCAGGAAAACTACTGAACGTTGTTGTGCAGGTTCTATGGATCGAGCAGTTAGTCAGATGGGGATCATTTCTTTGTTTACACATTAAAGAATTACTTGGGGGTCTTACATAGATGACGCCAAGTTCTAAGGGAGGGGGGGGGGGGGGTCAAATATTTGTGACGATATTGACGGACGGGAAAAGGGGGGGGGTAGTGGTTTAAGCACTGTTGAAAATCTTTAGAACATACAATTTCCAATTTAACAAGATTTAATTTATTTACTACTGTAATTTTATTTATTATATATATACGACAATAAAAGCGAATTAAAACTCGCTAATTTTGAATACTGTACTTTTGTGTTTGTAAGGGTGTGTGTGTGTGGGGGGGGTAGTTAAAGGGGAGGGGAGGTGCAGAGCATGTTATATTGGAAACAAAGTCTGACATTTTCTGACGACGTGTGACGTTGACGGGAGGTGAGCGAAAATTTGCCCAAATCGCGTAACGTCATTTATGGACGGCCCTTTGTAGTAAAACAAAAGTATTGATAGTCTGTCGGGTCTTAAATCCTACCATCAATTAGGCCAGTATCAATTATAATTTAAAAAAAAAATTAAAACTCGGTTAATCCTTAACTATTTGTTAGCCTCTCAATTTTATTAGGCCAAGCACTCAAAATTAAGTACATGTAATTAAAAAAAACATATATCGTAATTAATTATAACAGCTAATTCATTCCTTCTTCCCCTCTATTTCCCCAACTCC
Source organism: Anisus vortex (assembly GCA_949126835.1). NCBI lineage: Eukaryota > Metazoa > Mollusca > Gastropoda > Planorbidae > Anisus > Anisus vortex. Next base: position 20,441,435 of record OX421497.1, on the reverse strand, counting down.
CTCTCTCTCTATCTCTTTCTCTACAATAAAATAGCACATTGTAATAAGAACATTTAAATCTGGCTTTAAATCGAACATCGAAATTAAAATTAAAAAATAACAACATCTGCAAACCAAACAAAATAGTTCGGCTTTGCTTTTTCTCCGTCTAACCTTCGCCTTGTCAATTTGTGCTGGGTGGCTAGCCATGAATTATTCACCCGCCGAATGGTGGCCTGCACGTGACATTGTGTTATTTTTATTGGAAGCCAATCATAGCAGTATGCTATATTTATTTATCTATTAGCTGTCTGGCAATTGGGATGTGCGGCGTGTCGCAATGGGAAGCCAGAATGTGGACACGTGTAAAATATGGGATGTTGATCAAGCCCTACGCGAATGAGTTGTGGGGGTGCTTTCTACAAACAAACAAAAATGGATTTTATATTCGAACTTTTTTTTAACAGCTAGGCCGCACAACAAATAGAGAAATTGAGAGACAGTGGGGAGTTAGGAAAATAATACAGCTTTCCATCCCTCTCTCTCTCTCTCTCTATCCCTATCTCTCTCGCACTCTTTCTTTCTATTTCTATTTATCTATCTATCCTTCTAATCTATCCAATTAAATATATATCTATTTCTCTATCAATCTATATCTATCTATCTATATCTATATCTATATCTATATCTATATATATATATATATATATCTATTTCTATCAATCTATCTGAATGTCAGTCTGAGCTCTGTCTATCTATTTATTTATCTATATGTAAATCTCTCTGTTTTTCTCTCTGTCTCTCTTGGTTTCTGTTTATTTACAGTTCTCTATATTCTATTAATCACTCTGTCCCCACCAGTCAATTTATCCCAGTCTATCAATATATCTCTCTAATCTATCTATATAAGCTCTCTCTCTATCTATATACATATATATACCACCGAAAACCATTTCACCCCAACGCACTTTTATTATCTTTTATTAGTTTATCTAGTTGTTGTTTTGCTTAAACTCTGAAGAAAAGACACCCGTCCCTTTCTCCCACGATACACCCGGTAATAGAGTTGAGAATCTGTATGTATATATATATATATATAAAGAAGAAAGAATATTTGTAAAGTAGGCCTATCCTACCCTCATTCAAAGTCCCCACCATTCACTGGCCTTCACTGTACAGTTCATCTAAGACTCTAAGAAGGACATCTCACATGTTTCATATAAATTAACACTTTTTTTTTTACACAGGATCCCCGCCTCTAGACCGGATACATTCTTCTATAGCAACCCGGCCCATGGTTTCCACCATTTCATTTCAGATGCTGTATTGACAAAGGCTTGTGTTTGTCAAAAGTTTAAAATGTAAACATTTCAATCTTGTTCTATAGTGGTACACTGTAAGAGAAGGAAAGATTGGGGGGGGGGGGTAGGGAGTGCAGAGGAGGATATTGTATGGAGTGCAGGGGAGATCCTTAAAAAGTACACTAAGCGAAGTCACTCTGTTAAAGCTAGCACCAATTATTGCAACCACCGGGCATGTTGTTGTATCCATCGATATAAAATGTAGTTTTTAGAGTTGTCGTTCTTGGATTGTTTTAGATATGGTTTTTATTTTCTCCAGTAATGTGACGGTAGCGTATGAGCTTTTGTTTATTTTGTCTATTTTTACTTCGAAATGTTTTGTAGTAAATGTCGCTAGAGTTCTTCTTTTACAGCAAAGTTAAGTCCTGTTGGTTTCATAATGAGAAATCGTAAGCAATTAATTAATGTCGTGAATTCCAAATAATAGGTTGTGATGAAACTTGAACATAACATATGTATTATGTCTGTACTGGCTATAAGGATCTGAATATGAAATTTAATGTGTAATAATTTTGCTTTTAAGGTAATGATGTTTGTCTTGTATAAATATGTGTGTAATATGTAGAAATGTGTGTAATGTGTAAATATGTGTGTAATATCTAAATTAGTGTGTAATATGTAAATTAGTGTGTAATGTGTAAATTAGTGTGTAATATGTAAATTAGTGTGTAATATATAAATTAGTGTGTAATATGTAAATATGTCTGTAATATATAAACATGTGTGTAATATGTAAATTAGTGTGTAATATGTAAATGTGTTAGTAAATGTCAATTCGTGTGTAATATGTAAATATGTGTGTAATATGTAAATTAGTGTGTAATATGTAAATTAGTGTGTAATATGTAAATTAGTGGTTAATCTACGTTATAATGTTTGGTTAGTCTAAATACTAGGTGCTTTGTTAATCTACGTATTAGATGTTAGGTTAATCTACGTATTAGATGTTAGGTTAATCTACGTATTGGATGTTTGGTTAATCTAGTTATAATGTTTGGTCAGTCTAAATACTAGGTGCTTTACCGAACTGTATATTATACAAAACATTAGACAAGACGCCCATCTAGACACAATTGTAGACAAGACGCTGATCTAGACAAAACATTAACCAAGACATCTTGACAATTAAATCACAGAGCACTTTAGTGTTATTAATTTGAACACTCCGACACTTGTGAAATCAATAAAATAAATGGAAAATATTGGTGATGATCTATTTGGTTTTATTTAATATTCTGGTGTTTAATCTGGCAGGTTATTTATTTTCTCTACTTTTTACGAATTGTCAATATTTCTTTTGTATGTTTTGTTAACATTGTAATATTTGAGTGTCACAAATGGTTCTAAATTTAGCGGATTTATTCTATAAATGTTTCTTTGTTGTTAATCTTTCGTACTCAATGACATAATATATAGACGTGTTTTAGACACAATGGCATAGTTATGTTTTGTCTAAATTGTACAATGAAGAAAAAACTATCATTGAATCATTTATATTCAAATTTTACTAAAATTTGAAAGCTCCTGTTTATTAACTTTTTAATTTTTTTATACTTTATTTTCGTCTTAGGTTAAAACAATGAAATAAGTCACAGTTGCCATTGTTATAAGACAGTTGATACTCTTCAATAGCCGGTATACTGCAACAGCTGGCATACTGCTTCAACCGGAATACTTCTACAGGCTGTATATTGCTAAAGCTGGTATAATAATTCTACAACCGGAATACTATAGCCATTAAGCTGCTATAGGCACCACAGTACTACTGGCGACATACAAATGTAGAGCTTTTTTTCATCGGTATACAACACACTGGGCACTGGTGATAAACCACTCTCTAATGTCTTTATAAAGCGCTTATCTGGAGTTTCCTGAAGCTGATAGACTCAAACATCAGTTTTGTCTGCCCCCAGTTCACGATGGACTGAAAGATTCTAAGGAGATTCACCAGAAAACTCAGTTCAATATAGATGTATCAATGTCATAATAAAAAGGCTACTCATCAAACAAGACAAGTCTAAATTTGTTTGCTTCAGCCATCTTAGATTTAACTTCAAGCGGCACTCTTCCATAAATTTACCAGTATCTTCTGATCGTCTGCAGTATGTCATTAATAAACTCGTCACTCCCTCGGCCAGTGAATAAAACAAAGAGAAAGCGAGAGGGAGTAGCAGAAAAACACTTCACTTAGATGGGCAGACATTCGTTGTTGTTGTTTTTTTAACCAATTTCCATTGTGCTATTCTACAATGTACATTTTGTTTTTGTCTTTCACTCGAATGAGCACACACCATGGGGACAGAACTCGCGTGTCGGTCACCCATAAGCAGCTGAGTTGTCTTTCCATAAAGAGCAGAAGCTTAAAGATTTCTTTCTATATTCCTGCTTTAAAAGAATAAGAAGTAAAAAAAACAACAGCCTTTTATTTGTCTGCAGTTAATAATTCCAATCTGTCAATAAGACTATAACAACACAGTGAATTGCTTAGATCAGGGAAATAAAACAATAACAACAACAATAACAAAGAAATAACAAACTACAAAAAAGAAACAGACTGAATAAATACGAGTACGTAAATGGATGTTTCAACGTAAATGAATTGATGAATTGATGCTTTGAACTCGTTACTTGAACAACACGCGAGCCTGCTGCAGAGTTTTAGCTTTGCTTCGTTCTCTAACAGACATCGGTTCATTTTGTAAATCCAAATTATTCCCCAAGCAAGGAAATTATGAACGTAAATAGATGAGCATTTCACAAACTCGGAACACATTAAAATAATAAGTTGATTTTTTACGTACAATTAAGAAATTACAATCATTCTTTTTAAAAAAAAAATTTTTGTCTGGCTTAAAGACGGTTCTTCTAATTGGTTCTAATTGGTTCTAATTGGTTCTAAGTGATGAGAAAAGTTACGCAATTCACTCGATTTAAACCACGTACATTCATACGGCTAGTGTTTTTGTTATTTATAGAAGCTTTAGTGCAAATAAGACATTGGGTCTAAATCCATAACAAGTCGACCACAACTCACAATGGTTCGATGAATTATCTCCCCCTGGCGTCGGAAAGTTCTCCATAAACCTTTTGGTACCTTTTAACAAGGTGCATAACTATAGTGACTTTAGGTAACGCTTTGTTCATAATCACATTATAGGCGTTAGTGATGATTCTCGGAGTAGCGATGCCACAAACGGACAACTCTATTACAACTGACCGCTGTAAGGTGTCTCGTAACTAGATGAATCACCATTACTTACACACCAGACGTGTGTTTGTTTCTACAGTATGTGATGTATTTCATCGGAAGTTTTACATTGGATCTCATCAGCATTGATACCAGAGGCTGTCTAGAACTGTACATTGTATTTCCTCAAAGGGAAACTATTCGGTGAAATAAAAACCAAAGACTCTATTCCAAGATGGGCCAATTTCACAAAGGTAACGTCTTTAGTACTTTTCTAACAATTTATTGTTCTAACACTTTTTTTTTTTAACATCAATACCTCCAGTTAGTATAAAGAAGTAAATTTGTTTTCATGTATCTTGATCTAGCATAGAACTTATACACTACACACACATTATAACATTTACTACCATCGTTCAAACAATTTAGATTTACTTCCTTTCAGTGGCGTAGTCAGGATTGCATGTTGAGGGGGGAAAGGCCAATAGAGCAAATGGACTAAAATGAAAGGTTGGTGTATAGTACATCCTTACTCCCTGGATGTAAAAGCCTGAAGGGTCGTCAGTTGTTTTCGTTCTTTTTTTTTTATAGGCAATTATAGATCGGTGCCTTATTTCCCAATAAACTATAAAAATAATTCTATTTTATCTAATTTTTAATCTCTATGGAAACGTAAAAGTGTTATTAATGAAGCATTTTAAAGCCTTGAATTCGGATTCTCTTTAAATAAAATTTATGAGGCAGAATGTCTAATTATTCTTAATTAATAATCGTTTTTAAAATGACACAGCACAGATACAGTCGACGTCTAGTCAAAACACTAATAATAACAATTCTATTTGTAAAGCGCTGCCAACAAACATAGTGTAAGTTCAGAGTTCAGAGCGTATTAACATTGAGCAAAAAAACAACAAAGAACACAGATATAATTATGTAGACTAAAAAAAATATAAAGCTAATTAATAATCTCAAAACTGTACAAACGTAGGACAAAGAAAATAAATGTAACGTTAACCGACTCAATATACAAGTAAATCAGTAGGCGTCTAAAGAATTGTTTAACGATCAGTTTTTCCACAATAGAATATGCTCGGTTAACTCAATGTCTAGTCAGTTTACCTTCCCACCAGCCCATGAAAGAAATAACTCAATGTCTAGTCAGTCTAACTTCCCACGAGCCCATGAAAGAAATAACTCAATGTCTAGTCAGTCTAACTTCCCACCAGCCCATGAAAGAAATAACTCAATGTCTAGTCAGTTTAACTTCCCACCAACCCATGAAAGGTATAACTCAATGTCTAGTCAGTTTAACTTCCCACGAACTTATGAAAGATATAACTTAATGTCTAGTCAGTTTAACTTCCCACCAACCCATAAAAGATATAACTCAATGTCTAGTCAGTCTAACTTCCCTCCAACCCATGAAAGATATAACTCAATGTCTAGTTAGTCTAACTTCCCACCAACCCATGAAAGATATAACTCAATGTCTAGTCAGTTTAACTTTCCACCGACCCATGAAAGATATAACTCAATGTTTAGTCAGTTTAACTTCCCAAAAAACCCATAAAAGATATAACTCAATGTCTAGTCAGTCTAACTTCCCACCAACCCATGAAAGGTATAACTCAATGTCTAGTTAGTCTAACTTCCCACCAACCCATGAAAGATATAACTCAATGTCTAGTCAATTTAACTTCCCACCAGCCCATGAAAGAAATAACTCAATGTCTAGTCAGTTTAACTTCCCACCAACCCATGAAAGGTATAACTCAATGTCTAGTCAATTTAACTTCGCACCAACCCATGAAAGATATAACTCAATGTCTAGTCAGTTTAACTTCCCACGAACTTATGAAAGATATAACTCAATGTCTAGTCAGTTTAACTTCCCACCAACCCATAAAAGATATAACTCAATGTCTAGTCAGTCTAACATCCCTCCAACCCATGAAAGATATAACTCAATGTCTAGTTAGTCTAACTTCCCACCAACCCATGAAAGATATAACTCAATGTCTAATCAGTTTAACTTCCCACCGACCCATGAAAGATATAACTCAATGTCTAGTCAGTTTAACTTTCCACCGACCCATGAAAGATATAACTCAATGTCTAGTCAGTCTAACTTTCCACCAACCCATGAAAGGTATAACTCAATGTCTAGTTAGTCTAACTTCCCACCAACCCATGAAAGATATAACTCAATGTCTAGTCAATTTAACTTCCCACCAACCCATGAAAGATATAACTCAATGTCTAGTCAGTTTAACTTCCCACCAACTTATGAAAGATATAACTCAATGTCTAGTCAGTTTAACTTCCCACCAACCCATGAAAGATATAACTCAATGTCTAGTCAGTTTAATTTCCCACCAACCCATGAAAGATATAACTCAATGTCTAGTCAGTTTAACTTCCCACCAACCCATGAAAGATATAACTCAAAGTCTAGTCAGCCTAACTTCCCACCAACCCATGAAAGATATAACTCAATGTCTAGACAGTCTAACTTCCCACCAACCCATGAAAGAAATAACTCAAGTTCTAGTCAGTCTAGCTTCCCACCAACCCATGAAAGATATAACTCAATATCTAGTCAGTTTAACTTTCCACCAACCCATGGAAAATATTCACTAGAGCCAGAAGTGCCAGGGCAACATCCAACATTGGTTGCTGACTCCTGATCAAGGCATTTTTATAATGATTAGACCTTGCGAATATCAGAATTGTTAGACAACGCATTGTACCTGGACCACTGCAACTGATATTAATATGTTAATCAAAGGTTCTGTATTTCTTTGACGAAATTTCATATTCAATTATTTCCACAATTCGTTTTTACTACCAAATTTTCTTTGTACCTTTACCGACTTTATGTAACTTTAAAATCGTTTTTGGAAATGTCGCAGATTTATCAGAAATATTTTTTTTAATATACTGGATCTGTAACATCATGTTTTTTTTTTAAAACTCATTATTGTCACAATGTCACACAGACATACAAATACTCATACAAAAATACATATAACTTGCGTACAAACACACAGAAAACACAGACAAAACGACATATACAAACACATAGGCAGACACACATACTCGTACAACTGGATTATCCCCAGACATCAGCAGCGTCTCACTTTGTGGCTGCCACACACATTTCGAATGTCACGACACGTTAACTCTGCATAGGATGGGGGAGAGATTAGGAAGTGTGTGTGTGGGGGGGGGGGCGCAGCATCTCCCGCCCGTCAACGTTTAAACTGGCCTATATACATCAAAAGCCTTCCCCCATTCGTCCCAAGCCCTGAAGAGTTCTTACCCGTCCTGGCGAAACGATAGCAGAGATGCCACAGGGAAATCCCAAAACGTGCATAGGAAACAACCGATTTGCCATTCTCTGAAGTCCAGGAAAAAATACACGCAAACTTTAAAAACAAAAAAAGACAAAAAATAATAATTGCATTTAAAAAAGGCTCAGCTTCTTTCTTGATTAAGAAGGAAAAATTGTAAAAAAAAATAATTAAAATAGAGTTTGTTTTTTTTGTTTTTAGTTCAGGAAGCAAAACAGCTTATAAGTACAGAGAGAGATAAAATAGACTACAAGTGTAGATTTGAAAACAAAACTAGAACTTAAGGCTTAAGATCTCTACATAGATCAATTTCAAATAATTACCGTTACTAAAGAGCATCAATCCATTTATCCGTTCATGCATCCATCCATCCATTCTTTCTTTCCTCGATCCGTCCGGCCGCTGACTGTCAGTCTATCTATCTATCTATCTATCTATCTATCTATATATATATCTATCTATCTATCTATCTATGTATCTATCTATCTATCTATCTATATATATATCATATATATATATATATCTGTCTGTCTATCTATCTATCCAACTATTTATCTAAATATATGGAATATATAAATAATCTTAATATCTATCTATCGGTCTGGTCTCTCCGTATGTCTATCTATCTACCTGTCTATCTATCTACTATGTCAAGCTTTTTTTCCAACTGCAAAGACTCTTTTTCACCCACCGATCAAATGTTTGACAGAAATTGTATCGTACTGTCTATTGCCAACTATATTTAACCAACAACCAACAACTAAAGTGAATAAAAATATGAAATAAATTGTTTATTTACAATATGAACACACACACACACACACACACTCACACACACACACACACACACACACACACACACACACACACACATACACACACACACACACACACACGAACACGAACACACACACACACACACACACACACACACACACAAATTCTTGTCGATATGATCTTTTGATGTATGGTATAAAAAAAACGTTATACAGTCTGGACAGATGATAACTGCAGATGATTTCATTGATTATGCCCCATGCCCCAGGGAAATAGTCCCTGAAATTACGGGGTAATCATTTATTGTCTTTTTAATCACGGGAAACGCCTTGAGCTGTCATGACCTTGAACTCTCTATTTCATCGTCCATCCTTTAGCTTTTTCTAAATAAAAAAAAGGCATAGAAACAATATCTGACATTGAATATTATGGCAGAATAATGTTTATTTGTTAATTATAAAGCTGTGCTTTTTCTTCCCCAAGCATAAGTTGACTTTATTATTGTTAATGAAATTTCCTTAGCTGAATAAATCAAACAACAACATTAATGTACACAAAATATGATTTTTTATGTCGGTCTATTAAGTGAAGACCTTTATAAAGTAAATCACAACAAAAAGTTACTTTTATTCATTACAACATTATTTCAACTCATCACAAAATTACTTCAAATCATTATAACACCAGGCCTATTTCAACTCGCTATGAGATAAGTATAACTCATTATAAGACTGGTTGAACTCATTAGAACTCCTGTTAACTCACTATTTGGATGTTTGTACAGGGAGGCGGTGTTGAAGTCGTAACCCTTGTGTTATCGCCTGACATTCAACCATGTCAATAGTATTATTATAGACTTTATCGGCAGACGGTGTCGGCCACCAGTGTGGGAATAAGAAAGAGAGGAGGGGGGAGGAGGTAGGGGATGCAACTCAAATGTCAAATCCTCATTTTGACGTCCTGGGTCAACAGCAAAGCTTTGGATTGTCTTAAAAATGTTTCGGGTTAAACATTTGGATAAATATGGGAAATGTAAAAGCGCTGGGCATTATGCTGGACACTCAATCCCTTGAAGCCGAGAGCTCATTGTTTCACTAGGTCTCTGGCTTCAAACAGTCTAAGAAAGAGGGATACTTTATTTTCTACTCTTCTCTATTTGGTGGCAAGAAAATCTTTTTGCAAAGGTAACTCTTATTACATACTTACAGTTGAATTGTCTGTTTCTTAGGAACAAAATCTCTATAAAGGTAATATGTTTCATTTCCCAATCTATAAGTATATATATATATTACTAAATATTACTTAAAACTACTAGGGGAGAAGGGCACACGGTGGTCAATCGCTAGTGCGGATTGCCATTTCGTATGACTCGGTTTCAAATCATGTTTCTCGTTTACCTCTTGGGACTCGAGGTAAAATAGAAGTAAAAGGCAAATGGACATTTTACTGTCAACACAATCCCCATTGACTGATACGGTCAAAGTGCGTAACTAGCCCTTACGACCAACACGTCTGAAAGGTATGATTCACTACATTTATGTTTCCAAACCTACTTATTGAAAACTAAACACACTGATGGCGTTTTATTGCTTCTATAGATAGTGTTATTTAAGTAGAGCGTGACCACTATATTAAATTACCGCAAATCATTAGCTGCGGAAAGTAAAGGCAGTTAGGTATTGTGCTAACCACGCACTCCCCACGTACGGTGTGGCAGCATAAACCTGTAAACGCTGCTTCTATAGATAGTGTTATTGAAGTAGAGCGTGAACACTAGGCCTATATTAAATTACCGCACATCATTAACTGCGGACGAGTAAAGGCAGTTGGATGGATATTGTGCTGGCCACTCTACCCCCACATATAATGTGGCAGCATAAAGCCTGTAAACGCTGCTTCTCATGCAACCTAGAACAACATAGTCTTAAAGAGAATATCTACATTTGTTTAAAACTTAGAGTTATATATTATATTATTTCCGAAGGTCAATCGATGTGACCTTGGGTCAGTAAACCCGAGTCCAGCGGGTGGGGGGGGGGGGGCGCCTTTTCTAGCCTGAAGGAGCGGGGAGGGTATTCTTTATATCGTCAGCTGTAAAAGTCACTTAGGGGCCGCAACGGCGTGTAGTAACGGTGCGTGTATGAGAGAAGGAGGGATGTGTGTGGCGAGGTGGGGAGGGGTAAGAAATCGAATCCGTGTTGATCGATTTATCCGCTACCACAATCGTCTAGCAATCTAGCAAAAGTCTCCGTCGATACCGACAACAAGAAATTCTATTAAAAAACATTTGTTGCCTTTTAGAAAAACATTTTTTTTTAAATGTTTTGTATTGTAATGTTCAGCAATAGCAAGGAAATATAAAACCCGTAGGCCTATGTGCTGAATATTTTATTAGACGACTTACCCCAAGGGAGTTGTGTCGGGGCAAAATGGAGTCCATCGCCATCGTTGGCACTCGGTCTTGGAGGGGATCGATAAATTGTTCTGTGTAGCACACATACACAAACACACTTAAACACATATACAATCACATACATACACATATACACACATATACTAACACACTTAAACACATATACAATCAAATACATACACATATACACACATACACAAACACACTTAAACTCATACACAAACACACTTAAACATATATACAAATACACACATATACAAACACACTTAAACACAAATACAAAAACACACATACACAAACACACTTAAACACATATACAAACACACACCTACACAAACACACGTAAACACATTTACAAACACACACATACACAAACACACTTAAACACATATACAAACACACATATACAAACACATACCTACACAAACACACTTAAACACATATACAAACACACACATACACTAACACACACATACACAAACACAATTAAACACATATACAAACACACACCGACACAAACACACTTAAACACATTTACAAACACACATACACAAACACACTTAAACACACGTAGAAACACAAACATACACACTTAAACACATAAACAAACATACTTTAACACATTTACAAACACACTTAATAATATATACAAACACATACATACACAAACACACCTAAACACATATACAAACACACACCTACACAAACACACTTAAACACATATACAAACACACACACATATAAACAAAGACACACGCTTTTAAGGGTAATATAGTACATGCACACATTGTTATAACCCGAGTCTGTTAAGAAATAAACACGCTGTCACATTTCTTGACAGTCACTGTACTTTAACACTGTGTCACACTACGTCACATACTTTCACTGACATTTCTACCTAAACACACTGCCACATGCCTAAATTGATACTTAAAATTAACACACTGTTACATGGGTAGACTAAAAAAAAAAGTAATTGTCCCAAGCCTCGACAATGTAGCAGACTTAATAAGCTGTCTCATAGTCCTCAATAATTGGCATATGCTTAGAGAGAGACAAACATAAATACATAATAAGAGCGAATTTCTTTGCTTGTGAGACCAGTCATTGCTTGAAAGCATCTATGTCATTCGTTGCCTGCGTTTTTTGGTTGATCTATTTAGTGGTGTAAAAGGTAAAAAATGGGTCAACGTAGCAAACTCTAGGAAGTTTGGTTGATATTGAAATCTTTTAGAAACGTTCTTGGAGAGAGTCTTTGCACCTTAACTTTGTAGCTTCAATAGATAGTTTACAGCGTTGTTTCAGGCACACATATAGCAGTGGAATCTGAAGTTTGGTGTAGTTTGGTGTTCGTGCCACATGCCACGCCTTTTCACAAGCTGGCATAAGCAAACCTTGGAGGCAGGAGAAAAATAATTCTGTACCGTCCGGCCTCAAAGCTGGCCATCGTTATGTTAACTGATGGGCTAAAGCGTGTGAGGAGAGGGGTGGTGATTCTCTTCTTGACCCCTAAGGGGTCATTGCAACGGCTGAGCCTCTGTCACGGAGAGTAGTTTCAATAAGCATTAGAAGGTAGGAGGGAGGGGGAGAAAAGAAAGGCATGACAGTTCGCCATTAAGCCAGGCGCTGAGTCAGCTGATAGATGAAATCTGTTCATAAAAACTCATCATTCTAAAAGGTCAAGTATGCCCATCAGACCAATCGATATAAAGGGCTTGTGAAGCAACGTTTACTACTTCACCCTGTCCAGCCAACTAATTTTTCCGCCACCTAGATTGGAACCCTGGACCTTCGGTTTGCCAGTCGTGTAAACAAAGCAATGCTACAATTTCCGGTTCTCTAAATAAATAATAACAAATAGTGGTTGATACTAATCAAAACTTTGAATAACATCTTTTAAATCTCCCGTCATTTCATTTCCTCTAAGTAACTTGGCTGTTTCACTCTATAAGAATCTGAAGTTGGATGAATCTAATACAAACTAAGAAACCAATATCCGCTTCTATTAGATATGTATATTCTCTCATGACTAACACATTGAAGACATAAGAAATAAGGCGAGGGGAAGAAACTCATGGCTTTTCTTAATCCAATAAAGGTAGACAACGCACAGAAGACATAAGGACAAAGGGGAGGTAATTCAATGTGGAAGTATTGATTTCAGGCTTTATATAAAGCTTAAGTAGATTTTTTGTTTCCCACAAACTTAAGAGTATACAAGCTCATTCCCGTCCATGGGATTGGACTTTTGTTAGGTCGAATAGTTTAACAAGACTTTGACTTGGGAAGGAAAGGATTATAGTTATTTTTAGTAGGTCAAGTTATCGGAAATAGATATATGATATTAGTCAGTCCTCAATGGTCGATGGCGTAGTGTCTGGGGCAGAAGAAGGTACGTTTGCCTTGACGACGTGTCAGAAGGGTTAGTTGTTGCCCTCTTGTCACGTCGACGGAGCTCCCTCTGCTAGATGATATACCCACCAAGGTTTACAAGCCCCATTTGCCCCAAAGCTACTGGTTTTAATGGAGCTAGTAGCCCGCCTTCCCCATTTCTTCTGCTAGTAAAAACTAAAGAACCAAGTCGTTTGAAAAGGCCAGGAGTTGGCTAGCAGAGGCTATTTGAGACGCAAGCCATGAGAATATATTTTGAGAGGAAAGAGTGCTTATCGCCACACTCATCCCCGGCTGTACTAACTTCGGACAACTCCAGAAACATATATTAAATGACTTTTTCAGACTAGGTATTGTCGAATTGTTATTCTAGACTTTTAAAGTCGGAAGGTATGGGGTATTTCACTTTAAGTAGGTCAACTTATCAGGAAATTGGCGCCATGTGTACATATTTAACTTCTATAACTCGACATTAACCTGATAGAGATCATTCTGGAATCGATGACGAGGATGAATTAAGGCCATCAAGAATAGGCATTGCAAATTGAATAGAAAATGGTTCTGTAGATACACACATTGAGTAAGATCGCTGGCTACTTGTTCGTCATTCAAAGTTCAAGATGAACAGATCTGTTTTAACTTGTGGCTTCTTTGGTAGCTAAAGCTGTTTGTTTTTTGTGCTCTAATGGTTCTTTTACAGATAACCCCCTGGTATAAACAACAAGTACACGAGATCTTATATAATAATATATTATAGTTAATGTGCTGATAATGGCCGTGTGTCATGCGATTTCGCACATTTTTACACCCTCCCTCCTCTTACCTTTATCGATAAATTCGTCACTAAAAGTCAGACCTCCCTTACTTTCAATATGGCGTCTCAAAGTTTCTATACCTCTCCCCCCAAAAAAAACACAAAACAACAACACCATACTATCCAAATTTGAAAATGAGAATGTTTCAAAATGCATGCGTTGTCTATAAGTATTACAAAAAACAATTTAACTTTTGTATTTAAAACAAGTAGTTTGTTGTAGTGGAATCTCGATTAAGAAACACAGTCTCGTTGTGTTTGAACCCTCCCTCCCTCCTCTATGTGCGTGACGTCCTTTATGGACGGCCTCCTTAATGCAATATATAAAACCATTTTTGTTTGTTCAATTAGCGTTGTGAGTCGTTATTAATAAGGATACTTATATATTATATACACATAAACCATGCTTTCTTGAGCTTACGGCTTGGTAGTATTTTATCCTAGATGAATAATTTCAATTTTTTACTTCATGCGACATAGTCTACTGACTTTACGAAAGCGTGGCGATTTTGTAAATATGCAAAATGTTCAACGATTTATACAATGTATTTTTGTATTGATGCGACTTATCTTTTATAGAATAAAAAAAATAACTTTAAAATTATCTCAAACTGCCTAATTATCTTTCTTTATATAATCTACACATTTGCCGACTTTAAAACTAAATTTAGAATGGAAATTTTGAGCTTTAAATAAATGTGTGTATGTTTAGTAATAACTAATTTACATGCATTTTACCCGATGATAGGCCTAATATTTCATGATAGACCCATCAATCATAGTATTTCCTATAGACCTATCAATCCTAGTATTTCATGATAGACCTATCAATCCTAGTATTTCATGATAGGCCTATCAATCCTAGTATTTCATGATAGGCCTATCAATCCTAGTATTTCATGATAGGCCCATCAATCCTAGTATTTCATGAAAGACCTATCAATCATAGTATTTCGTATAGACCTATCAATCCTAGTATTTCATGATAGGCCTATCAATCCTAGTATTTCATGATAGACCTTTCAATCATAGTATTTCGTATAGACCTATCAATCCTAGTATTTCATGATAGACCTATCAATCTTAGTATTTCATGGTAGGCCCATCAATCCTAGTATTTCATGATAGACCTTTCAATCATAGTATTTCGTATAGGCCTATCAATCCTAGTATTTTATGAAAGACCTATCAATCATAGTATTTCGTATAGACCTATCAATCCTAGTATTTCATGATAGACCTATCAATCCTAGTATTTCATGATAGACCTATCAATCCTAGTATTTCATGATAGGCCTTTCAATCTTAGTATTTCATGGTAGGCCTTACAATCCTAGTACTTCATGAGAGACCTATCAATCCCAGTACATGTATTTCATGATAGGCCTATATATCCTAGTATTTCACGATAGGCCTATCTGTCCTAGTATTTCATGATAGACCTATCAATCCTAGTATTTCACGATATGCCTATCTGTCCTAGTATTTCATGATAGACCTATCAATCCTAGTATTTCACGATATGCCTTTCTGTCCTAGTATTTCATGATAGACCTATCAATCCTAGTATTTCACGATATGCCTATCTGTCCTAGTATTTCATGATAGACCTATCAATTCTAGTATTTCACGATATGCCTATCTGTCCTAGTATTTCATGATAGACCTATCAATCCTAGTATTTCACGATATGCCTATCTGTCCTAGTATTTCATGATAGACCTATCAATCCTAGTATTTCACGATATGCCTATCTGTCCTAGTATTTCATGATAGACCTATCAATCCTAGTATTTCACGATATGCCTTTCTGTCCTAGTATTTCATGATAGACCTATCAATCCTAGTATTTCACGATATGCCTATCAGTCCTAGTATTTCATGATAGACCTATCAATTCTAGTATTTCACGATATGCCTATCTGTCCTAGTATTTCATGATAGACCTATCAATCCCAGTACATGTATTTCATGATAGGCCTATATATCCTAGTATTTCACGATAGGCCTATCTGTCCTAGTATTTCATGATAGACCTATCAATCCTAGTATTTCACGATATGCCTTTCTGTCCTAGTATTTCATGATAGACCTATCAATCCTAGTATTTCACGATATGCCTATCTGTCCTAGTATTTCATGATAGACCTATCAATTCTAGTATTTCACGATATGCCTATCTGTCCTAGTATTTCATGATAGACATATCAATCCCAGTACATGTATTTCATGATAGGCCTATATATCCTAGTATTTCACGATAGGCCTATCTGTCCTAGTATTTCATGATAGACCTATCAATCCTAGTATTTCACGATATGCCTATCTGTACTAGTATTTCATGATAGACCTATCAATCCTAGTATTTCACGATATGCCTATCTGTCCTAGTATTTCATGATAGACCTATCAATCCTAGTATTTCACGATATGCCTATCTGTCCTAGTATTTCATGATAGACCTATCAATCCTAGTATTTCACGATATGCCTATCTGTCCTAGTATTGCATGATAGACCTATCAATCCTAGTATTTCACGATATGCCTATCTGTCCTAGTATTTCATGATAGACCTATCAATCCTAGTATTTCACGATATGCCTATCTGTCCTAGTACTTCATGAGAGACCTATCAATCCCAGTACATGTATTTCATGATAGGCCTATATATCCTAGTATTTCACGATAGGCCTATCTGTCCTAGTATTTCATGATAGACCTATCAATCCTAGTATTTCACGATATGCCTATCGAGCATAGTATTTCATAATAGACCTATCGATTTTATTATTTTTATTCAATGTGAGTGTTAATATAATGCGTGTGTGTTTTACAGCGTGTCTTAAAATAAGTGAATGGAGTTTGACATTGAAATTATCGATGTGAAAAACAACTAAATTAAAAAGATATGCTTGAACGGTTTTTAGCTTTCTGGATTTCAATTTGAGAAACTGAAAAAATTGAGATTTTTATTAAAGAAATATCTCAATTGATTTACAGGAATATCACAATCCTTGACCTATATAACTTTCAGTAAGGCCTTTAAATGTAGTAGACCTATAAAACTTTCAGTAAGGCCTTTAAATGTAGTAGACCTATATAACTTGTAGAAAGGCCTTTAAATGTAGTAGACCTATATAACTTGTAGTAAGGCCTTTAAATGTAGTACATCTATATAACTTGAAGTAAGGCCTTTAAATGTAGTAGACCTATATAACTTGTAGTAAGGCCTTTAAATGTAGTAGATCTATATAACTTGTAGTAAGGCCTTTAAATGTAATAGACCTATATAACTTGTAGTAAGGCCTTTAAGCGTAGTACATCTATATAACTTGAAGTAAGGCCTTTAAATGTAGTAGACCTATATAACTTGTAGTAAGGTCTTTAAATGTAGTAGACCTATATAATACATATTTATATATAATACAAGACTTAAAGAGGCTAGGATCAGACCTTTTTTTAAACCGTCAAAATGGATTCATTCATTGTTTTGTTAAATCTGTATTATTAAATACATGGTTAGCGTAATATTGTATTGTAAACAAAAATGTATAAATGAATAGGACCTACACACAGAGTATACCTACACAAATACGTGAATAGTACTCGCTTATAATCTATATAATTTATAATAAACAATGAAATTATATGTCCATATAAGGTTAATAAGCACTTACGGAGCGAAACGAAAACCGTTATAAATTTCTAACAATAGTGTCGTTTGCGTAATAAAAATATTAAAATAACACGAAGGCTTATACACACATTTATATTCTATATACTATTATCTCTATATATAAAAAGATCGTGTTTGTGTCCCCACGGATCCCCATTGGTCAATTTGAAAACACGTGAGTTTGTGTCACTGACCTATTTAGGCCTAGATCTATATACTGTCTAATAATTTTTCACATGTACCTTCGCTAGCCCAGTGGTTAACGTAGTGGAATGCAATGCGGGCGACCCGGGTTCAATTCTCCAATTAGACTATACCTTTTTTTCTACAATTTTTTTTTCAAACTTTTAAAAACAAAAGACATTGTAAATCTACGGGCAATTTAGATTTTTGTTAAATAAAAATACTTGCCTATTCTTTTTACCCGATTACAATATTTATTTTAAATTACTTTCCTAAAAGTCTTCAGTAAAAAATATTAATTTAAAATTTTCTTTTAATTGTAGTTTATAATTTTTTTTTTATCTTCACCGTATACAGCCCTGTTTTTTTTTCACCCGGGCAACGCCGGGCAATGTAGCTTGTACTAGTATAATATTACTTGAATACACAAATAAAGGCATACAACACGTCACTGACCTAAGTAAAAATACATGTTTGTGTTTTAACAATAACGTCCCTTGCCTATGTAAAATAATAAACCGACAAGTTTTATGGCTACAGAAATAAAAGAGGAAATCAATACATTTTCAACTTTTCAGAAAGCATTTTTGAAAGATCAATTTGATATTCATTTTATCGCTTGGCTGATGCCTTTCAACGACAGAGAGAGAGAGATAGAGAGAGAGATAGAGAGAGATGGAAAGAGTTAGAGATAGAAGAGAGGGAAGCATCAGAGAGTGACAGAAGAACAGAGATAAAGAAATAGAGAGACTTTCAGACAGATAGGCAAAGATAGAAATTGAGATTCCGGTTTAAAAAAAAGTGCACGAGCGAATGAGAGATAGAGAGAAAGAGATAGAGAGAGAAACATAGATAGTGTGAGGCTGAAGATATAATAGTCATAAACAAAGATATAAAGTAAAGTGGGTCGTTGAAATAGTTTGTTTGGGAGTTAGATGAGAGAGAGAGAGAGAGAGAGAGAGAGAGAGAGAGAGAGAGAGAGAGAGAGAGAGAAACATAGATAGTGTGAGGCTGAAGATATAATAGTCATAAACAAAGATATGAAGTAAAGTATGTTGTTGAAATAGTTTGTTTGGGAGTTGGATGAGAGAGAGAGAGAGAGAGCGAGAGAGAGAGAGAGAGAGAGAGAGAGAGAAACATAGATAGTGTGAGGCTGAAGATATAATAGTCAAAAACAAAGATATGAAGTAAAGTATGTTGTTGAAATAGTTTGTTTGGGAGTTGGATGAGAGAGAGAGAGAGAGAGAGAGAGAGAGAGAGAGAGAGAGAGAGAGAGAGAGAGAAACATAGATAGTGTGAGGCTGAAGATATAATAGTCAAAAACAAAGATATGAAGTAAAGTACGTTGTTGAAATAGTTTGTTTGGGAGTTGGATGAGAGAGAGAGAGAGAGAGAGAGAGAGAGAGAGAGAGAGAGAGAGAGAAACATAGATAGTGTGAGGCTGAAGATATAATAGTCAAAAACAAAGATATGAAGTAAAGTATGTTGTTGAAATAGTTTGTTTGGGAGTTAGATGAGAGAGAGAGAGATAGAGAGAGAAAGATAGTGAGAGAGAAACATAGATAGTGTGAGGCTGAAGATATAATAGTCAAAAACAAAGATATGAAGTAAAGTATGTTGTTGAAATAGTTTGTTTGGGAGTTAGATGAGAGAGAGAGAGAGAGAGAGAGAGACTACAGATAAAAGAAATAGGAGAAAAATACATTAAAACCAGAGAAAAAGAGAAAGAAATAAAAATGGGAGAAGAGATATAGAGAGACGGAAAAAAGAAAGAGAAAAGGGAGATAAAGTGAAAATGTGACGGCAGAAAGAAATAGAAAGAGACACAGAGAGAAAGAATAAAAAAGAATGGGAGGGGAGAAAGAGAGAGAAAGAGAGAATGAGAGGGTTGAAAGATAGAGAGAAAAATTTAATGAGAGGGTAGAAAGAGAGAAAGAGAAAATCAATAAAACGAGATGAAACATCAATGAGGAAGTAGATTTAATAACTTGTACTTTTGTTTTTAGATTCATTTTAAAATATTTTCGTTGTAAAAAAAATCGAGAATGGATGAGTTCAGTAGGATGCATTTATGATAATGTGTGTATGTAAACATTTCATTTTGTTAAAAAATAATGTAAAATTGATTTTAGAAAAAAAAACACAATATGGTATAAAGTTGATGGTCTCATGCAAAAATCATTCTCAAAGATTGATAGAATCTGATCAAAATGCGTATTTTAAAATATGGTTTTGATATGGGACTCATTTATTAAAGTCTTACTATAAGCTATTTATATTTGGCTCTAAAATATGACCTTTCAATACGTCGAAAAAAATGTCCCTTAAATAAGACTTCAAAAAATGAACATACGATATGTCCAAGAAATGTGGCCCTTAAATAATACTTTTAAAAAATGCCCTTAAATATTAGGCTATTTAAAAAATGACCCTTAAGTATGTCCAGGAAATATGGCCCTTACAACTCTAAAACATAGCCTTAAAAACAGCCTTAAAAACAGCCTTAAAAACAGCCTTCTACCGTGCCCACTCCACAGAAAATCCCGAAACCAAAAGTGGCCTCAAGAGAAGTTTTGAGTTTTGGGGCCCATACATCATGTCACATAAAGACAGCCCTATTCATCAAAGACTCGGGACTGACAGTTTAAGCTGTAAAGGAAAATTTAAATAAGGTACGCAGTAGAAAAAAAGGGGGCTCTTAAATATGTCAATACAAATATGGTATTATGTAAGTAATTTAGTTTAGCACATACTAGTTTTTAACTTCCTGGTGTGTCTACAGTCCATAGAAAGTTATTGGCTATAACGAAAGATGTTAGACCTTTGCTGGTTGCTTCCCTTTACATAATGAAATGTCTATAAATGACGTTACGCAATTTAAGCAGTTGTCTTTTTTTTACTCTTCACTCCTTCTCCTTTTTTCTCCCCAACATTGTCAGCGCCAGAGAATGTCAGAGCCTCCAGCAATGAATATAGTTTTTATTACACAAGTCAGACTTCCCTCATCTCTAAAGGAAAAATATTAGTTGATTTACAAGCTTATGATTGACATTGTGTTGGTGTATTGTAAAGTTGACTTTAACTAGCATTTAACGAGCATTGGCCAGAATTGGAGAACAAATGTTCTTGTAATAATTCTAGTTAGTTAAAGTAAAGCATATTGTTACTAATCCGGGTCTACTGTTGTATGTTTAGGATCTTGTTCACTGTGAAATAATACACTCAAGCCACTCGATGAATGTTTAAAGAAGAAATTAATGCTTGAATTTATGTATAATTTAACAACATTCTACTTCACTGGTTAATAACAAGACGCTTCCTTGTAGGTAAGCCAAAATCAACAAAAACCCTAACTGCACCTATGAGCGCTTTATATAGATTTTGGTGCAGAATGTACTAGAATAGATTCTCCGGAAGCTTTCCGAATACAAAAGAAAAAGCTTGACAGAGAGTAGTAGAGACTATGAGAAAAAAGATTGCTGTAATTACGTCATAATATGTCATAATAAATAACTATCTAAGCAATTAATCTCTACACCAATGTAAACGTTAATACATAACTCTACGGAAACTAGCGAGACAATTATCCAATACAATATAGAAACCATTACTACATGCTATACCCCAGTAACAATATTGTTTTTGTATAGTTCATATGAAGTTGCATATAATTTGACGTCAGATACCTTTAGCCACCTCTCTCCCTGTGTCACACAAGGACACACACTCTTTGCAAATAGAAGAGAGATGTCATCTAAGAAGGGCCCCTAATTGGGGATAAATAGAAAATATTAAAACTTCCACTCGGATCTTTGAATGTCTACTTTGTACAAAAGTTCATTATAGTTTTGTACAGTTAATTTGTCCAGAGATTTTTGTATTTGAAGTTCAGCCGTCGATTTTGTCTTATGGCCTCAATGACATTATGTTGTCAAAGAATGAAGGTTTCCCGCCTATTTTGTCTTATTGCCTCAATGACATTATGTTGTCAAAGAATGAAGGTTTCCCGCAATTTTTTCTTATTGCCTCAATGACATTATGTTGTGAAAGAATGAAGGTTTCCCGCCTATTTTGTCTTATTGCCTCAATGACATTATGTTGTCAAAGCATGAAGGTTTCCCGCCTATTTTGTCTTATTGCCTCAATGACATTATGTTGTCAAAGAATGAAGGTTTCCCGCCTATTTTGTCTTATTGCCTCAATGACATTATGTTGTCAAAGCATGAAGGTTTCCCGCCTATTTTGTCTTATTGCCTCAATGACATTATGTTGTCAAAGAATGAAGGTTTCCCGCCTATTTTGTTTAATTGCCTCAATGACATGTTGTCAAAGAATGAAGGTTTCCGGCCTATTTTGTCTAATTGCCTCAATGACATGTTGTCAAAGAATGAAGGTTTCCCGCCTTTTTTGTCTTATTGCCTCAATGACATGTTGTCAAAGAATGAAGGTTTCCCGCCTTTTTTGTCTTATTGCCTCAATGACATGTTGTCAAAGAATGAAGGTTTCCCGCCTTTTTTGTCTTATTGCCTCAATGACATGTTGTCAAAGAATGAAGGTTTCCGGCCTATTTTGTCTAATTGCCTCAATGACATGTTGTCAAAGAATGAAGGTTTCCCGCCTTTTTTGTCTTATTGCCTCAATGACATGTTGTCAAAGAATGAAGGTTTCCCGCCTATTTTGTCTTATTGCCTCAATGACATTATGTTGTCAAAGAATGAAGGTTTCCCGCCTATTTTGTCTTATTGCCTCAATGACATTATGTTGTCAAAGAATGAAGGTTTCCCGCCTATTTTGTCTTATTGCCTCAATGACATTATGTTGTCAAAGAATGAAGGTTTCCCGCCTTTTTTGTCTTATTGCCTCAATGACATGTTGTCAAAGAATGAAGGTTTCCCGCCTTTTTTGTCTTATTGCCTCAATGACATGTTGTCAAAGAATGAAGGTTTCCCGCCTATTTTGTCTTATTGCCTCAATGACATTGTGTTGTCAAAGAATGAAGGTTTCCCGCCTATTTTGTCTTATTGCCTCAATGACATTGTGTTGTCAAAGAATGAAGGTTTCCCGCCTATTTTGTCTTATTGCCTCAATGACATTATGTTGTCAAAGAATGAAGGTTTCCCGCCTATTTTGTTTACATTTAAGATTTCACACTTCTAGTGCTGATGAAGTTTTAAAAAATATAATTCCAAGATGAATATAATTAATTAATCGTAATTCCAAGCACTATTAAGCACATAACCTTGAGTAACGAACAGTCGTGAGGATCTAAAGAAATCGAGTTTAACTGGGCAGATTTGAAATCACGGACGAGCTCCGTTAACAGCGTGATTCACAATAATCTATCTGACTGACTTCTTATTACTTAGCAGACGTTAACACGACTCTACACTTGTTTACAAATGTTATCACCAGTCTATATTAGTTTATATACTGTTAAAATATATCCCTGTTCACTTCTACAACCTTATGACATATATGTCAGGCCCAAAATGACACCGATCAGCCAAAATAGTTTTTCCCACTTATCCTGTTGCTTTTAATTCCACCAGAGATCTATTTTGCCTGTAATTTAATCCCTGAACTTGAGCCACCAGGGGAAGCAGACGTTTGTTTTGTGGTTTAGTTTCTTTGCTACTGGGAGACTCTGCCAAACAAATGAGCACATCAAATATCTATCCCCACACTCCACCCAACCCCCCCCCTCCCATCCTCCCCCCACCCACCAATAAATAGCCTGATGTTTTGCTTCCTTGAGATTACTCACAGTTGCTTGGTATTAAGAACTATTGTCTTGAATACAGTTTTGTATATACATATATAACCAATTCATAGGTTTGAAAAAAACAACAACAACAGTGTACTGAAAGTTGAGATTATTCTACAATGTTTGGAAAATTTTCTGAAACAAATATATTGTAACAAATATATAACAGTAGTTTGAACTATCCTAGCTGTAAACAGTTTTTCTCTGACAATCATATCATATCATAAATATATATAAATCTCAAAAGGAATATGTATGTGGCTGGCTGGCTGGCTGGGTATGTACATACCGCATAATCTTTTTAAATACTGGACATAAAAACGTGAAATTTGCTACAAATATTCTTTGCGTTACGGCGGTGAACACTGTCAAGGTTTTAAAAAAATTAAAATGACCGCAGTGGTCAGTTTGGTCAAAAAACGCAAATAAAATGACATATTTTGGGTTCATGTTAAAATTGCCGTTCCAACTTTTTATAGTTTTTCGATCGATCGCGCTAAAAAAATAAAAAAAAGGATGGCGTTGAGATTTTTTCAGGATGACGTCATCAAAGTTTGCGCAGAGATAGCTAGCCGGCTTTTCGTTATGACGTCATCAAATTTTGCGTATTCATTTAAAATTAACTTTGCTTCAATGTTTGCTAATGTATTTTATGAATGAATAGAACAAAATATATTCACGTTTTAATTCGTGTCGTATACGAAATATAAACTTTTGTAGTTGTTGCGTGCAATCTCATTATAACTGCTTGAGTAGTAAGAGTGTATGTAAACATAACTTTTAGCTTTTTCAATTCGTTTGAAGCGGGCGTATACGCATTAAAATCTTTCTAGCGGGAAATATTTCACGTTTCAATTCTTTTCTAGAGGGCAATATTTCACGTTTCAATTCGTTTCTAGCGGGCAATATTTCACGTTGCAGTTCGTTTCGGTTGTAGCGGGCGTACAAAATGTCATTCACATTTAAATTTGTGACGTATACATCGATAAACTTTTTAACGGGTGGGGTTTTATTAATTGCCGTATATATTAACTGTGAAGCGGGAAATCTCATTATAACTTTAGGCTTATCGCCTTGGTAACAACCATTGTTTAAATTACTGGGCAAGGTTTAAATTACCGGGTAATGTTTATAATACCGGGCAATGTTTAAATTACCGGGCAATATTTAAATTACCGGACAATGTTTAAATTACCGGGCAATGTTTATATTACCGGGCAATGTTTAATTTGACGGGCAATGATCAAATTACCGGAACTAACTTTTTAAAGTTTTAATTCGTGTCGTATACGTTTTATAAACATTAATTCTTATTGGTTTCATTTGTTATTGTTTTACATGTTGAATAGAAAAATTAATTCTAAGTTTGCTTCCAAAGCAACAATAAAAAAATAAATAGCAAATAACAAAAACAACACAACATAGGTCTGCGACTTAATGTTTGACGTAAAAATATATATCAAACAATCATTTTTTTAAAATAAAAGTACTGTCGAATGTTCTTTATCAATGAATAGAACAAAATATATTCACGTTTTAATTTGCGTCGTAATTTATAGCGGGCAATTTTTTAATTGTTATAATGGGTAATGGGTAATGATTTTAACGGGTAATTTATGTTGTAGCGAGCAAATAAAAAATTACCTCACGTTTAAATTCGTGTCGTAGGTCATGCGGGCAATCTTATTATAACTGATTGAGTAGTTAGAGTGTATGTAAACATAACTTTTAGCCGGTTCGGAGGACCGGGCACATACCGGCTTGTATATATATAAATCTCAAAAGGAATATGTATGTGGCTGGCTGGCTGGCTGGGTATGTACATACCGCATAATCTTTTTAAATACTGGACATAAAAACGTGAAATTTTCTACAAAAATTCTTTGCGTTACGGCGGTGAACACTGTCAAGGTTTTAAAAAAAATAAAATGACCGCAGTGGTCAGTTTGGTCAAAAAACGCGAAAAAAACGACATATTTTGCGTTCATGTTGAATTTGCCGTTCCAACTTTTTATAGTTTTTCGATCGATCGCGCTAAAAAAATAAAAAAAAGGATGGCGTTGAGATTTTTTTCAGGATGACGTCATCAAAGTTTGCGCAGAGATAGCTAGCCGGCTTTTCGTTATGACGTCATCAAATTTTGCGTATTCATTTAAAATTAACTTTGCTTCAACCTTTGCTAATGTACTTTATGAATGAATAGAACAAAATATATTCACGTTTTAATTTGCGTCGTAATTTATAGCGGGATATTTTTAAATTGTTATAATGGGTAATGATTAATGGTTTTAATGGGTATCTTACGTTGTATCTGGCAAATACAAAATTCCTTCACGTTTTTATTCGTGTTGTATATGTCCACAGAATAGGTATAAAACAGAATGCGCAATCGCATTTTATTTCTGTTTTGGGCAGTAATACCGACGCCATACTAAGCTTATTTAAACGCAGCGGTCCTGGTTACACTCTATATTTATGCTTATTTAGCCTACAACGTCCTTTTCTTCAAATCTACAAGTTCGAACACCCAAAGCTAATATTTCAGGCAAAATGTGCATAAACGGTTGTGTAATAAACTACAACAATGATGCGAAAACGACTGATTATCGTAAAAAAGAGCATGTCAAACTGCATGGCTTTCCTGACTCCATAAAGGATAAACAACAGCATAAACAACCTCATATTAACTCATTATGAATTATATGCCTATTTCCCTTCATAATTTTAAAAGTTTATTTTGGTTTAAAAAGTATATATATTTATGTACCGGTAGCCGCAGCAATTTAGTTACCGGTACCGAGCTACGTCTAAGCCATTTTTTTTTTCAAATCAGTACCGGGTAATAAATATTTTTACATCATATTGGCCTAATCATATAATGTTCAAAACAAAATGGGTAATTAAGTAAAATTTATATAAAACTAAGCCTATAACGAAAGATAATGTAGGCCCTATATATATTGTATATATTTATGGCAGACGTAGATATCATGTCTCATTTTACTATAGTAGCGTCTCTAGCGACCGCTGCATTGCGGAAAATGGTAACTTTTAGTGAGTGCGTATATAGGGATTGTGCATTCTGTTCTATACCTATTCTGTGTATACGTCTTATAAACTTTGTAGCGGGAAATTGTTCAATTGCTAGGCAATGTTTAAATTGCCGAGCTCAACGTTTTAAAGTTTTATTTTATATCGTATACGTCTTATAAACTATGTAGCGGGAAATTTTTATATTGCCGGGCAATGTTTAAATTTGCCGGACCAACTTTTAAAAGTTTTAATTCATGTCTTATACGTTGTATAAACTATGATTCATATCGGTTTCAGTTGTTATTGTTTTTCCTGTTGAATTTAAAATTTAATTCTAAGTTTGCCTCCAAAGCAACAATAAATAAATAGCAAATAACACCAACAAAAACAAAAAAAAATAAAAAAAATATTGATCTACGACGAATGTTGTAGCAAAAAAATATATCAAACAATCATTTTCGAATTAACAGTACTTTTTAAAAGACATGTGAGTTCTGTTTTACAGAAAGAGTTTAATTACCCAATAAACTCACAAAATTCGATCATAGTGGTCATACTTTGAGCAAGAAATAAAAAAAAATTATTGTTATTTGTTTTTCCTTTTTAGTTGTATATTGAATTGGTGTATAATAAAGTGTGCAAAACAAAAATAAATTAAAAAAATACTGACCACAAAAAAAAAACATACTACTTTATGTATGTTGCAAAAACAAAACTAAAAAACTATAATGTGTCAAGCATATTCTAAAAAAAAGCCCGTTCGAAGAATCGGGCACATAACGGCTTGTATATTATATAACATTTATTTCCATCTTCACAAACTTCGTAAAATATATACCAATGCATTCCTTATTTTTTTGTTATAGACGTCCCTGTCTATATTCTGCACAGAAGATTATTGGGTGATATGATTATAATATTAAAGATATACAAAATATTAGTTACATACACACACAGCGTATTGGGTACGGTGGCCGAGCGGAAGCGCGGTCGACTGGCGTTCCGAAGGTTCTGGGTTCGAATCCTGGTGAAGGCTAGGATTTGTTCCCGGGACTGGAAGGTGTCACTGAGTCTACCCAGCTCTGATGGTACCTGACATTAGTTGGGGTAGGCTAAATTAATGCTCTGTTGGTACCTGACATTAGTTGGGGTAGGCTAAATTAAAGCTCTGTTGGTACCTGACATTAGTTGGGGTAGGCTAAATTAAAGCTCTGTTGGTACCTGACATTAGTTGGGGTAGGCTAAATTAAAGCTCTGTTGGTACCTGACATTAGTTGGTGTAGGCTAAATTAAAGGCGGCTGGGTATTATGCTGGCTACAGATCCCCTAGTGTGCCGTGGCCACAGAAACTGGTGAACACTGCTTCACCGGTCCTATTATCATTTTCGGTCCGAAGGGTACTTTACATCACACAGACATCACTTTACATCACACAGACATCACTTTACATCACACAGACATCACTTTACATCACACAGACATCACTTTACATCACACAGACATCACTTTACATCACACAGACATCACTTTACATCACACAGACATCACTTTACATCACACAGACATCACTTTACATCACACAGACATCACTTTACATCACACAGACATCACTTTACATCACACAGACATCACTTTACATCACACAGACATCACTTTACATCACACAGACATCACTTTACATCACACAGACATCACTTTACATCACACAGACATCACTTTACATCACACAGACATCACTTTACATCACACAGACATCACTTTACATCACACAGACATCACTTTACATCACACAGACATCACTTTACATCACACAGACATCACTTTACATCACACAGACATCACTTTACATCACACAGACATCACTTTACATCACACAGACATCACTTTACATCACACAGACATCACTTTACATCACACAGACATCACTTTACATCACACAGACATCCCTTTACATCACACAGACATCACTTTACATCACACAGACATCACTTTACATCACACAGACATCACTTTACATCACACAGACATCACTTTACATCACACAGACATCACTTTACATCACACAGACATCACTTTACATCACACAGACATCACTTTACATCACACAGACATCACTTTACATCACACAGACATCACTTTACATCACACAGACATCACTTTACATCACACAGACATCACTTTACATCACACAGACATCCCTTTACATCACACAGACATCACTTTACATCACACAGACATCACTTTACATCACACAGACATCACTTTACATCACACAGACATCACTTTACATCACAAAGACATCACTTTACATCACACAGACAGCGTGACATTAAATGAGTTTAATTCAACCTTTCTAAAACCTCACACTGGTATTTCTTAACAGGATTTAAAATAGCAATATAGTAACATATCAAAACTACTGATTCTATAATAAATACAACAGGCCTTTTTTTTTCTAAGCAAAAGAGTATTGCGTCCTTTTGTCCTATGTTATTTCTGGTTTGATTGACACATATATCTATATACATAGTACCACAATATAAATGGAATTCCAAACCTTTCTTTCATAAAGGCTTCAAAAAAATTGCTTGGTCATTCACACACTTGCTTTCACTCTCTTTATATCTGCTCTGACTGGTCAGTACAATAATTTATAGTTCAATTAGGTGATTGAATCATTCCAGACATGACCTTGTTGACAATCCGACGGTGAGATCTGCTTGTTTAAGATGAAGAAAGAAAAAAACAATGAGTGTGGAGTGTGAGTGGCGAGGGGGTGGGAGTGAAAAAAGAGGCATTCTGTGAATATCAAGTTATGTCGCTGTAAGAGCCAAACACTGTAACTGGTTATAGATTTTTTTAAACACCTTTTACCATTTGCATATTTCATTGACAGCTGCGTGAACTTTTCACATAGTAAAAGACACCGGAAACTGTTTTAAGACAAACAATCCATTGCCCAGATACAATGTCAAGATATTACTGTATTATTTTAGACTTAAGTTTGGTTGCAGTGCAAGAGCTCAGTTGTTTTTAAGCTATTACGTCAATACAAGGGACTGTTGATGCCATAATAGCATATGGATGTCGTCATGAGGAAACTAAGACGCCAGAATGCGTCATAATGGAAGATAAATAAATGTATATTTTGTCATCATATTACGTGTCTTTACCGCTCGAGTGAATTTTTGTCATTTCTTGCAAGTTCTTTAGAATTATGATCTAAAAATGTTTTGAATTGAATTGAATTGAATTGAATTGTTGAATTTCCGGCTCATCAACATCGAAGGTTATATAGAGCCTTTTTGATAACGTTGTTGTCATTTTTCTCTTGTATCCATTTTATTGTTCTTATATCTTTAGATTTTGTTGTACAGTTGTATGTCTTTAATATAGTTTATTATATGTTTTGGTTTAATTTTGCTGAAAAGTTCATGAAGAGTTCTACAGTAATAGAATTTACGTCGAATGTCATCAAATGTATTACATTCCAACAAAATGTGAGACACTGTTAAGTTGGCATTGCAGAAAGCACACATTGGGGCCATTTCTCGTTTTAAGATAAACGAATGTGTTAGTTTCGTATGTCCTGTATGTAGTCTGCAGAGAATAACTGCGTCCTTTCGAACAAGTTGGCCTGTATCATGCCAGGTTTTTGAATTTTCCAAATACTGCAGTTTATTGCATTCGGTTTTCAAGAAGTTAGTCCATGTTTGTCTTTCATGTTTAATTATTAAAGGTTTCAAGTCTCGATATGGTATTGGGATAATACTCTCTGATAACAACAGGGCGGCTTTAGCCTCTCTGTCAGCTTTTTCATTTCCATCTATCCCTGCATGACCAGGAACCCAACAGAAAACGACACGTTTGCCTCTTTCATATATTGATTGGTATTTTGTCAAAATGTCCAAGGCAGATATATTCCTGGTATTACAGTTTCCCATAGCAGTAAGACAAGATAACGAATCGGATAAAATAACAAAATTTTGGTTTTCTGATTCCTCTGCAATGTCTAATGCCAGGCATATTGCTAAAGCCTCTGCAGTATTTATTGAGATACTGGAATTATATTTTCTTTTTTTACTTGTATTTGAGGTAAGAGCAACCGAAGATGTCGCTGTATCATTTTTCGATCCGTCTGTGTATATTTGTACGTAATTTGGGTATTTTTGTAGCACTTCTTTGAACATATCCATGCAAGGATCCTTTTTATTTCTATGGTTTAATTCTAAGTTTATAGGCGGGATTTCAAAAAGCCATGGTGGAGTTTTTGGTATATAATATCTTTTTATAAATCTAAATTCAATTTTAGTTTCGATCATTTCTTTTTCAATTCTAAGTCCAAAAGTTGGTATATATTTTGAGTTTTCAGTAAAGCTGTTTTTTTCTTGTGGGTGAAAAACACATAAATACGCTGGATTATTCGGTAAGGATTTTAGTTTTAGTGCATATTGTAATGATAGCTTGAGTCTTCTATTTTGTAGTGGTGATTCATTTGCTTCTATTTGCAAACTGGTACATGGAGTAGTTCTAAATGCTCCTAGACATAGACGTAGACATTGATTTTGTACAGGATCAAGCATTTTTAGATATGATGTTCTTGCTGATCCGTATACTAAACATCCATAATCTAATTTTGATCGAATGTGTGATCTATATTATTTTCAGTAGACTTTTTTTCTCTCCTCCCCAATCTGTATTTGCTAAAGTTTTCAGTAGATTTGTGGATTTTTGACACTTGGATTTTAGTTCCTTTATATGTAGCAGGAAATTTAATTTACTATCAAATATTACTCCGAGAAATTTGACGTTAGTAGTTACAGGAATCTGTTTTTTATAAAGGTATAGTTCAGGGTCAGGGTGTTTTTTGTGAATCTGACAGAAATGCACTACTTTTGTTTTTTGAGCAGAAAATTTAAATCCATTCTTTTCGGTCCATTCTTGAATTTTATTGATTTGAAGTTGTAGATGATTCTGTATTTCTATCATACAATTAGCTCTATAATAGATCACAAAGTCATCGACGTATAGAGAACATTTTGTATTCTGTAATAAGCATTCAGTGATATTGTTTATTTTTATATTAAATAATGTAGGCGACAATACGCTTCCTTGAGGGACACCTTCTTCTTGAATAAATGTATCTGATAAATAATTTCCAATATTTACTTGGAATGTTCGGTTGCTTAGAAAGTTTGATATAAATTTGGGTAAATTTCCTCTTAAACCTAAGGAATATAGATCTTTTAAAATTCCATATTTCCATGTAGTGTCAAACGCCTTTTCTAAATCGAAAAAAACAGCTATCACATGTTCTTTCCTAACAAAAGCTTCTCTAATAAATGTTTCTAATCTAATGAGATGATCTGTTGTTGAATGATTTATTCTAAATCCACATTGAGTCTTTGATATTAAGTTATTACTTTCCAGAAAATATATTAAGCGTTTATTTACAATTTTTTCCATAATTTTACAGAAACAATTTGTGAGGGCTATTGGTCTGTAATTTATTGGATCTGTGTGATCTTTTTTCTCTTTAGGTATTGGAATGGTAATTGCTTTGCTCCATTCCGTAGGAAATATATTTTGTTGCCAAAGATCATTAACAATTTTTAATAGAGTTTTCAGTGTTAACGTTGGTAGCTGTCTTATAATCTCATTATGAATTGAATCTGGGCCTGGTGCAGTGGAAAATGATTCGAAAAATTAAAGGAAATACAAAAAAAAGTCAAATTAAACAAATCAAACTGGCTGATGGCACTTATGCAGAAACTACACAAGATATTGCAAATGAAATTGGAAAGACCTTTTCAAAAAATTCATCGTCTGAAAATTATACAGACTCCTTTAAAAAAATAAAAAGAGAATTAGAAAAAGAAGCTATAAATTTTGAAACAAATATATTTGAATACTACAACTCCCCAATATCAATAAACGAACTTACGCAATGTATTAAAGAAACCAAAAATGTTTTGGTTGGCGCGCGATAGAATTCTGTGCGAGATGTTGCCCCTTTTCGCACACATGCAACCAAAAAACTAAGGTTGTCAACTACTGGCTTTGTACTCTTCTTGAAGATTTCTTCAGCGATACAATGCGCTCTGCCGTGTTACGTTACCTTCACAGAAATCTCAGAAGCTGGTTCGAGGCAGTCCCCACAAACAACAGTCAGTGTTCAAGCCTTTCTTCATGAAAGAAAGGGTGTGCAAATGCAAAAATCCGCCATTTTTTGTAAAAGAAATTTTTCTAATTTATTTTATGCTATATAGGCTCCTTCTATACAAAAGACAATTTGCGTCCTACGTTTATCTGTGGTTTAAATCTAATCTTACATTAGAGGTTTAAAATGATATTAAGTTGTTGTTTTTTTAAGGTAACACATTTAACGCCCGGCTGCCACTCGGGAAGAAAGAGAACCTATACGCGTTTGTTCTTATGAAATTGTTTTGATCCTTATATCTATCTGATCTATCTTCTCTCCTCTAGTGTTTTTAGGTTCCTGTTTTGTATATTACTTATAGTGCAATGCGTTGTTTTAAGCATTTTGTTTTCCAATCTTGTTCAACGCTTCCATTCCTATAGTTGTAGGAAACAAAAAAAAGCACAAAAACAAACTTTAATTTGAAGAAACTTCAATTTCTCGAGGGACAAAATTAAAAAAAAAACAATTGTGCGCATGACACAACTGGGTTAATCTGTGACGTCATGACCCTCTTCCTACTCCTGTTGCTTCGTTGAAATCAAGTTTTGATTGGGAAAACAACAACAAAATAAAATAAAACCATGTTTGAATAATAGATTTCTACTAGTCAAGAAATATGGTTTGAAATGGTGTTTTAATGATTCACAAAGGGAGACGGGGTGCAAGTTACAGCGGGATGGGATGGGCTGGGTTGGAAGCAGGGCCGGATTTTCCTATAGGCTATCAAGGTTTTAACTCAGGGCCTCAAGATGCCTTGGGCCTTAGACGAACTCTCTTCAAGGGATAAATTTAGGATTAAATCATTTATTCCTATATTAGATGCACTCGAATCAAATCTAGGAAGAAGAGTTTCTGTGTATTATGATGTAGTGAAAATATTTTCCTTTCTTGCCGATCTTACATTATCAAAGGTAGAATTTCAAAGTGCTGTTGAGCTGTTAATGCAAGAATACCCAGAATCTTACTGAAGAATTATTTCATTTCCACACATATATGAGAGAAACGCATAAGTTTTAAAACAAATACACATTGTCCCATGCAGAATGGTATCAAATATTATTCAAAGAAATATTCAAATCTCATTGCTCAATCTGGAATCAATCTTACGGCTGTTTTTCAGTTTAATAGTTACTAATTGTACTGGAAAAAGGTCATTTTCAAGACTTAAAAATATCAAAAATCAATCCAGAAGCACAATGACCCAGACGAGGTTGTCTGTATTGAGTATTTTGTGCATCGAAAATAAGACCTTCAGAAAAATAGATTTTTATGAACTTATAGAAGAATTTTGTGAGAAAAAGTTTAGAAAGAAATTCTTCTAATCTACTCAGGCCCCACGAGAGGGGGGTACAGCCGGTACGCCGTACCGGGGCCCACAAGAGTTTAGAGGGCCCATGAATATTATTTTTATATAATTTAAAATTAAATTGGCAATTACGCAAGTATTTTTTTAATTGTTGCAATAAAGCTAAGAGGAGATACCACAAAACCTCTTACAATCTAACGTGGCGTTGGGGGCCCTTAATTTTGGTATTCTTTTAATGTGTACTTGAACATTTTTTTAAATTTGCAAAGAAGCATCTAGTTGTAATATAGGGCCTATTTATTTTCGAGAGCATTTAGGATCTCTTTTTTTATTTTGTTTTCTCCAGAGACACTTACAAATATAGACCTATGAGCCCTATACAGGCTTACAGTTCTCCCTGTTAGCTTAGTAGCCTAGGCCAGGGGTCGACAACCTAAAGCACGCGTGCCACACATGGCACGCAGAGCGATTTTAGATAGCACGCGAGAGACCTCCAAAAGGTGCTTATTGTTAATTTTTTTCAATAATTGAATGAGGAGGCACTAACTGTTGAAGCCGATGTTTTTGAATGGCGAGCGACACATTTCAGTGAGTTGAACTTGCTTTTACAAGGACGTGGCCAAACAGCACTTGACTGTTCGACCACCGGAATGGATTTGCATTGAAACTGGACAAATCTTGCACGTTGTTCAATTTCAAAACACTTAACTACTTGTAATTCCCTAATTTATGCCATATATTAAAATAGATAGAGAGGAGTTTTATAAACAATGACAAGACTTTTAAATTTATGGACTCTTGTTTTCACACCACATAAAGTCTGACTGGATTTATCCATATACAACCATCTTAGATGTGGATCTTTTTTTTTTAAGTGGAGGGATAGTGACCATTTAAAATGCAGCAAGTTGAATTTTAAACACAAAATGCTAGATTTTCATAAAGACATAATAATTAAAAAGTAATATTAGTTTTTATTTTAAAAGAAGGGAGATAATTAACCCGTTTTGTATTTTGTTTTTTGCTCTAATATGTCCAATATGTTTCATATTTTTCTTTAATAAAAACATTAATGGATCTTACAATTATAATTTTAAAATTTATCAAATTGTGTAAGTTAGTTAAAAGTATATAAATATTATATGACTAAAGAATTTATAATAAAATTTGTACATTTTTAAACATTACATTAACTACCAAGTTTGTATGATTACAATGTCTCTACACCGCTCAACGATAGTAGGAATATCACATTGACTATATAATAATAATATAAGAGAATATCTCAGTAAAACTGAGATCGAAATACAATTAATGTATAGCAGGTGCCAGATCCATATCTCGAATCACGATAACTAAATGATAATTTTTGTCGATAATTAACTATCAAAATGCGAAAGTTTAGTAATAAAATTCTGTATTTGGTGTAAATGCAAATAAATTAAAAAGGATGACAACCATCGTTTTGGGCCTCTATCTTGCTACGGCGCTAAATAAATATTATTATTTTTAAATTTTTTTAAATATAATAGAGCAGGTTGACTTTCGGGCTGTTGGCACACTGAATGATTTAAAAATCCTAGATTGGCACACTATTAGCAAAAGGTTGCCGACCCCTGGCCTAGGCCTAAATACTTTATGTCGCTGCATATCGGTACTAGTAACTAGTTAGTCGATCCTTTTACACTTTAATGTCGATAATTAACTATCAAAATGTGAAAGTTTAGTAATAAACGGTAGCCAAGAGGGGAGATTGAAGGTATCATCATTTTAGACAAATGTATTGAAAATTTAAAACACATTTTTTTTGGTCATTTAACAAAATGTATTTTGGGAAGAGTTTGTAAAAAACAAATTATGTGTCAACTGTATTGCCACAGCAGATCTAACCTTACATTAGACTACACAACATACATTAATGGTGAATATTTATAACTGACAAGAATAACATCAGTTAAATCTCTTAGCCTAACCTAGAAACACTAGTCACTAGAGGACATAAATTATCAATCAACAGTGAGAGTCACTTTTCCCATTTTACACATCTTTGTAATATTATTTGCAAGATCAATAGACCTTCTGAAGCGCAGGAACAATTACAATAATTTAAACCAAGAACTATGTACTTGATTAAAGTATTTTCGTAACAGACCTGTAAGGCTTTGATTGAAATGATAACACTCTAATGGTAAATGGTAACACTTATGACATGCAGTTTCACAAAATGGTTCACAGACCTTGTAAAAAGATTCCTGATTTTTCAAACGTAGGCCCATGTAATACAAATAAATAATCTAGAAATGACTAGTGTTTAAAAAAAGTGTGTGGGAGGGGGGGGCAGGGGGGGCCCAGATAAGATCTCGTACCGGCATCTTTTTTTTCTCTCGAGGGCCCTGAATCTACTATTTCGTTTTAAATGTATACTTGGATTGATTCAGTTCTTAAATAAAATAACTATTAACAAAAAATTTAATCTGATATACAATTTGATATTTTATTTTTTGTGATCTGGATTTTGTTTGAATAGAGTTCCAATTTTGGTTTAGTTAAGACTTAAAATTCATAATAATTCATGCTTATACTTTAAATGCAAATTATTATGAAATAAATTTATCTGAATTGAATTTGGAATAATCTTCAATGTATTGAATAGGCTATATTTCATTTAATTTGATAGAAAATATGATAATTTTTATTCGAATTTTGTTTCTTTGTAAATGTTGTGTGTTATGTTTGATTAGTTATTGTTACAAGTACTATAAGCTTTTATGATTATGGTGCTGGGAATAAATGTCCAAAATGTTCTCGACTTTTTATTTGTGCCACATGTTTTATAAAGGTTATTACCTATTACAACATGTTTTATTTAACATATTGAATTATATCATAGTAATGATGTATTTTATTATCTCTCATGTAATTTACAATCTTAAAAATGGGAGGTGAAAGGGCCTCATAAGTGAAATAGCCTAGGGCCTCTTTTCTCATCTAAATCCGACCCTGGTTGGAAGGTGCTCATAAACAAATTTCTTGATATGTTTGTTTTTAACTCTTATACTCTTTTTTTTTGCCACGGGGCACAGTAGCCGAGCGGCATCGCGTTCGACTGGCGATCCAAGGGTCCTGGGTTCGAATCCTGGTGAAGGCTAGGATTGTTTCCAAGGAATTGAGGGTGTCCCTGAGTCTACCCAGCCCTGATGGTTACCTGACCTTAGTTGGGGTAAAGTAAAGGAGGCTGTGCACAGTGCTGGCCAGAAAATCACCTACTTTGCCGTTACCTCGGAAACTGGTGAACGCTTCTTCACCGGCTCTATGGATCAATTGGTCTGACCGGATATTTTACAATTTATTCTTTTTTCCGCATGCTTTCCAAAAAAAAAAAAGCCAAATGTTTAACCGTCACAATGTAATATATATGTCCTGTTAAAATTCTGCTAGTTATTAACACTTTCTTTAAATCTTAGTCACTTTCAGTACTTTTCAAACGAATGTTAAAACCGTCTTGGAAAATTAAAGCCACAAATAGATGAGATACAGGAGAACATGAGACTGTATTTAGCTGAATGAAAGTTCCTCAATGAACGTGCGTCATATTATAGATGAGAACATGACATACAGCATTTAATTGGGACCTAAACAGAATAACATCCACAATACTGCATAGCCTACATAAGTAATCTCAGACATACTATAGACTCTCCACCTAACCATATGAACCTATCTTTACCAACTTTCAAGGCACACTTCAACAACAACTACAACATTCTCTAAAACAACTACCAACATAATCTTATAACAACACTCAACAGCTATACTAATACACGTCCGTATTTTAGTCTGACATTGACATGAGTAAGAGAAGATAATATTTCAGAAGCCATTGCCTGTATCCTGTTCATTGTAAATCCTGGACAAATTAATAACGTAAAACCTTAGACAGTAAAAGGTTCAAAACCTTGTTTTAATAATTTATTTGACCACCCGAAGAAAATACTCAAAACCCAATTTAGCGATTGAATGATTTCTTCAAATTGCTTTCAATATCATTGCGGCTTATTTAAAGCTGTAATCAATAATGATTTAATGTAATAGTGTAATTGCATTTGCTTGAATGCAAAAACAGTCAAGGCAATGAGCTCTACATATTATGTATGACGATACATACACAAGCGATCATTGGAAGCGCAATTTCTTTAATACCTATACAGGTATGCTTATACATTAAACCACTAAAGCTGACCATTGTCTTTACTTTAAGTCGACCCCGCAGAACCGTATAGAGCAAAGGTCCCCAGCCTGGGTTACGGCGATCTCTGGGAAGAATGGGGAAGAGAGAAAACAAATACACGGGCAATGGCGGAAATAGAAGAAATGTCCGAGATTCGATAAAGTCTACCTAATTACGAAATGGTTTTTTTATTGACATATAATCAACTTAGTGCGCCCTCTCCCAGTCCAAAACAGTCTATTGCCACCCCACCTTCTCAAAGCTTTCCTAATTCCTATAAACTGGCTATGAAGATTTATGTATATTCCAGTTCCACCAACACCTCTACATATTTAGGAGAATCATCATCCTATAAGAGAGTATGAAGTGGTTGTTTTTATATATTACTGTTTTATTATATAATCATAATGGGTCTAGGCGTTTATTTACCGGTATGTTGAATTAAAAAACACTACAAAGAGTGGATACATTTGTACATACACTAATGTTACTGATCAGTTTGTTGTTATTATTTGCTGTTGTTTGTTTTAATACGTCAATGACACTGTGACGGGGTTATTCTGTCAATGTTAAATGCGCTCTGAGCTTACATTATGTTTGTTGACAGCTCTATAGAAATATAATTATTATTATTAAAAAATATATTACTACACTTTATAAATGGAGTGAATTTTAAGCTGTTCTATTTCTAAATATGTCCTGAACGCAAACAATAACAAATAAACACAACATCAAGAATAAAAAATGGTTCAGTTCAATATGTTGTATTATTATTGCTTTATTGTGTTATTAAATAATTAATGAGTCGCACGAAAAATAAACATGAAACAACGAAACCTTCATGTCTCCATAGAGATGACCTCGCACCCACTCACACACAGCTAGCCCCTGGTATTTATCTGGCTATTTCCTGTCTCCCAGTGAGCTTTTGTCATCAGTTCCCAAAGACTCCCGTTGAATACTCTCTAAACGTGTACAACCTTTCTGTCCCGACCTGTTTCCAAATTAAACAGAGATTCCATAGCCAGTGGCAAAAGATTTGAGATGGAATTACCAAGTTTTTATTGGATTATTCGGAGTTGACAATTTTTTTCTAAGATTTAAAACATGCATTAGCCTTTTGTTTTAATATATATTTATTCGACCTTCTTCACTAAACAAAAATATAGAATTTTATAGTAGGAAATAGAAAAGATTATTCTAAATCTTTTATTCTAATGAGATCTTCTTTTAAATTTTGTTATAAGATTTCTCGTTTTTATTTCAGTTAAATTGACAGGAAATTAGTATTATTTGTTTGTGTTTAATCAAATGATTTGTGATTCATTCATCATTAACACCTACCTACAACGTACAATCTGTAATCTACAATCCTCAGAACCCTTTAGGATAGTTGTGGCGCCATATATGACATGAATACCATCCTTCTCCATTTCTCTTATCTTCTTATAAGTTTACAGACGTTCCTTCTAGATAAAAGATTATTACGTCCACTAGGCCCAAAGCTCCTGCAGGGCGACAGGGATCCGTCGGTGGCAGGGATAGAACCCACGACCTGTCAATTTGTTTTTGGTTGACAGTCCGGTGAACTAACCGCTGGACCAGCCGGCATCTCTCACATTTTCTGCACTTTATCATGTGATCGCCCGGCCTCATTGCCGATATAACCCCATTCCCGCCACTTCCACTGTTACCTCTGTTTACCAATGACAAAGATTCGTATAAAATAATTCTCATATCGGATCCGTTTTCTTTTCGGAGCATTCTCAGATGCTCATAAATAAAAGATTAAATGTAACCTAAGTCCTGATTGTCACAATTATAAGTGCTAAATCTGACAGCTCTATGGTAGCCAGTTAATTTATCTATATACACAGAGAGAGAGAGAGATAGAGAGAGAGAGAGATAGATAGAGAGAGAGAGAGAGAGAGAGAGAGAGAGAAAAAGATAAAGAGATACGTATTATATGATATTCTCACCAACCGAAAGTAGTATAGTAGGTTCCAATGGGGTCGCATTTGAGGGTGAGGGTGAGGGTGACCTACTGACCTAGTGACCCCGTGACCTAGTGACCTAGTTACCCCCGTGACCTAGTGACCCCGACCATGACCTTTGACCCGGAAGTGACCTCTACCGGAAGTGACGTCATCCAAGATGGCGTCTTGTCGTGTTGTTATACGAGGGTTTTTTAATTAAGGGTAATACGGTCAGCGGTTCTAAAATTATTTTTTCTATTGTCTTACAATGATTGATTTTCCCATTGTCTTACAATGATTGACACATGTCATATTATTTCTCCCATTGTTTCATAATGGTCTTTATAAGGTTCAGCGGTTCTAAAATTTTATAATTATTTGATAATATTAATTAATTGGTTATTTTTATAGTGTTCTTAATAATTTTCAATAGTAAAAGGCTTTTTTCAATAAGTTTATTGTGATTTTTGCCCTCATTACCATCTTTTAAGCGATAATTGTCTTGTAAGGGTCATTATTAATTACTTGGAGACAGTAATTATCTTAATTTTATACTTAACTAATTAACGAATTTTAATTTTTATAGCCATAACTATCATGTAAAGGAGCGTTTATTAATTACCAAGGGCCCTAATTATCACATTTTAATCAATAATTCTTTAATAACGTGCCTTTTTACTTACTTGGACACAGTAATTGTATACTTTATT
The DNA here is from genome assembly GCA_949126835.1 of Anisus vortex. Lineage (NCBI taxonomy): Eukaryota > Metazoa > Mollusca > Gastropoda > Planorbidae > Anisus > Anisus vortex. Next base: position 20,400,081 of record OX421497.1, on the reverse strand, counting down.
AATTAACTAATTATTATTTGAATAGCCATAATTAGCTTGTAAAAGGGCGTTTATTAATTACAAAGGGTTCTAATTATCACATTTTAATCAATAATTCTCTAATAACGTGATAATTAATTACTTGGACACAGTAATTGTCTTAATTTATTCTTAACTAATTAACTATTTTTATACATTTTTACTTACTTGGACACGGTAATTTTCTTAAAATATTCTTAACTAATTAACTAATTATACTTTTTATAACCCTAATTAACTTGTTTTTAATTACTAAGGGGGTGTAATTATCACTAAATAACCCCTAAATATTTATTTATATACATTTTTACTTACTGGGGTGCAGTAATTTTCTTAATTGTATACTTTATTAATTAACTAATTATAATTTTTTTAACATTAATTAGCTTGTAAAGGGGCGTTTATTAATTACAAAGGGGCCGTAATTATCACTAAATAGACCACATTTTATATACTTTTTTACATTTTTACTTACTTGGAGGCAGTATTTTTCTTTATTCTTAATTAATTATCTAATTATAATTTTGAGTCATAATTACTATTTTATAATTTTCTTTTAAACATAATTATTTTTAATTTGCATTGATAATCAATGTTTTGAAAGTCTAAACATATATCCTTTAACATTTTTAGAACCCCTGAGGCGCTTATTCACATCGCTGTCTAACTTTTTACCTGAGCAGCTGTTTATTTTTATCGCTCAGCGCGTCTTTTAATGACTTTTTCAGCTGTTGTGGAAATTCTTTTGTAGTGCTGTTCTCGCTCGCGCTGTTAATGACTTTTTCATCTGTTGAGCAAAGTCTTTTGATCTCGCTTCACTCGCTTTTTAATGACCTGGTGTGAAAAAGAGATAAAACTGCCCTTTCAAATTCTGCTATGGGAGATAATTCAAGTAGCACTAAAAGTTTTTTTCTTTACAACTTACGTTTCCCAGATATTTTTTTTTTTTTTTTTTTTTTTATCATTTGGATTAGTTTTGGGGTTATTTTTTCTTTGTATTTCGAGTATTCGTTTTTTAAATATTTCGCTTTTCAATTTAAATAATTTCAATTGTTTAATCGTTAAATGCAATGTTTGACTTACTATAACATCATTATTCCCATTATTTTATACTTACCTATTTTAAATGTGTATCTTTTAAATTTAAATTTTCTTAATTTTCTATTGATAACTGAATTTTAAGATTCTTTATTTACTTACTAAAAGGCGTGATTTTCTTTTTTTTTTAAACTTATATATTTTACAATTTAAACGATAAGTAAATACAATTTTTTACGTACTAAAACTAGTAATTTCTTAATTTTATACGAAATTAATTAACGAATTTTATTTTTTTTTAAGTCATACATATCTTGTGAGGCGAGTTTTTACTTATTAAGAGGCGTATATTTCTTTAATTAAGGCTTACATTATATAACTTTTGTTTAAATTCTTTAATAAGTCACCCTTTTTATTTACGAACTTTATACTTACATAGTTAACATTTGTATCATTTAATTATTCTTTCAATTTTAATTGATAATACATGTAAATACATTTTACTCAACTAATTTAAAATTTTCCCTTTTAAACATACGTATTTCTAATGTGAATTGATAATCATTGTTTTAAAAGCCTAAACTCTAAACATTTTTAGAACTCCAGGACAAAATATAAAGTCCAGATCTTTTGATCGTTCACAAAGTACATTATTTTAGTGTATGCGTATTTTGAATAACTGTCTAATAAGTGTCTCTTTAACTATTAAAAGTCAGTTTGTTAAATGGTTGTATCTTTTAATTTTTGTCGTGTAATTTTGACTTAATAGGATTAAACATTTTAAAATTTAAGTAACTTAAGTGTTTCAAGTGATGTCCAATATGGCGGGTCAGAAGGGGGCGGATCCAATATGGCCGATCAGAGTGTTCCTTGTGATTATTTTTGTGTAGTGTTACACGTGATTTTATTACGTAGTTAATTAAAGATACCGGAAAACAAGATGGCGTCCGATCCACCGGACATACAAGGGCAGTAACCGTGTAATTAAATTTGTATTTTTTGTATTTTTAATTAACTTTATGGTTGTAGACAAGATGATGGAAGGGGTGTATTGAAGTTGTTGACTCCACTGTTCCACACGATGATGAACCGGAAGTAAGATGGCGTCCGATTTACGTGGCATACAAGGGCAGTAACCATGTAAATAATTTTTTTAACAGTAAACAAAGAAAGTTTTTATTTTTTTAAATTTTTATTTGCGTTCAAGTACATCAAACAGAGAATAAAACAACAACATGACTGGTAGTTTATTTATTTTTATAATATTCGATTCTCAGTGTTCAGGATTTGTAGAGCGAAAAGTGCACAAAGTGTCAAGATCCCAATGCCTGCAGCAGCACAGCCTAGGATTGTCTTAAGTGAGGGCCAAGAGCTGCCATTTTTATTCTCACCTCTACCAGACTTGAATTCCAAAAACCCTTCCTGTGTAAAGGAAAAGAAAGATGGAAGCTAGTTTAATATACTCTTTTATAGTTAACTGTCTATAGGATGATTTTTTGTTTAAAGAGTGTCTATTACTTACCCAGTTATTATGACTATTCATCCAACCCGAGAGATGTGTATCCATATATGCTGTTAACCATTCTAGAAGATTATCTACTAAATGGTATTTCTTTAGTTGAAAACACCGAGCTGCAAATTGACCCGAAAAGTCAAACAACGCCACAATTCGTCCCCAATTTATATCCTCACAAAATATTTCTATAACGATCGATGCGAAAGTGTCATAAGCATTGTCATCAGTTATGACTAGACCATCTATTAGGTTATCAAATCTATTCTTAAATCGTTCTTCAAATTCATCTCCTAGTATTCTCATAGCATTTTGAACAGAATTCGGAGTGTTGATAATACTTTCAGGCCGACCATCGTTTCTCCAAGACCATTGCATTGTAAACGATATTTTATGTAATCCACCGCAATGCTACGCGTATTTTCATGTCCTATAGACATATTATTTTCAAGAGAACTAATAAGAATTACAAAAAGAACCGTTTTACTAAACGAAAAACCACAACACTTTTACAAAACTGAATAAGGAAGACTACATAATTTTATAAAAATTTGCTGAATAGTGGAAAAAGACCACCATCTGACAAGCAAACATTCAACGAGCAGGTGTTAAACAGCTGCCCGCTAGGTGCTGACCAAGGTAACGACTTCCTGTCCGGTGTTGAATCCATTATCGGGCCGTCGCCCGCTGTGCCAGGTAATGGCTTCCTGTCCAGATGTTATTGCACTTACCTGACCGTGAGAAAATCTAAAAGCTAACATTCCCACGACCAGGGTAATGGTTTCCTGTCCAGGTGTTAAACAGCTGCCCGCTGGGCGCTGACCAAGTTAACGACTTCCTGTCCAGATGTTATTGCACTTACCTGACCGTGAGAAAATCTAAAAGCTAACATTCCCAGGGTCACGCCAACCCTACCCGTCAACAACGTTCCCACTTTTTTTTTTGTCTTCTTCAATCTCTGCCTTTTTTTTTACTAACTTCTTATCTCTATCCCGAAAAAATTTTAAGTACAATTTCTCAAACTCTCCCTCTCTCAAAAAACTTTGTAGACAACCTTTTTTAAAATTTTTCTCTCACGCAAAAAAACTTTGTAGGACACCTTCTCAAAATCTCTCTCTCTCTTGACAAACTTTTTTAAGTACAACTTTTCAATCTCTCTCTCCTGACAAACTTTTTTAAGTTCACCTTCCCGAAATCTCTCTCTCCTGACAAACTTTTTTAAGTTCACCTTCCCAAAATCTTTTACACTCTCGACAAACTTTTTTAAGTTCACCTTCCCAAAATCTTTCTCTCGACAAACTTTTTTAACTTCACCTTCCCAAAATCTTTCTCTCTTCAAACTTTTTTAAGTTCACCTTCCCAAAATCTCTTTCTCTCTCGACAAACTTTTTTAAGTTCACCTTCACAAAATCTCTCTCTCCTGACAAACTTTTTAAGTTCACCTTCCCAAAATCTCTTTCTCTCTCGCTTGACAAACTTTTTTTTAGTTAACTTTCTCAAAATTGCAATCTCTCCCGACAAACTTTTTTTTAAGTACAACGTTTCCAACTCTCTCTCTCCTGACAAACTTTTTTAAGTTCACCTTCCCGAAATCTCGATCTCTCCCGACAACTTTTTAAGTTCACCTTCCCAAAATCTTTTACACCCTCGACAAACTATTTTAAGTTAACCTTCCCAAAATCTCTCTCTCCTGACAAACTTTTTTAAGTTCACATTCCCAAACTCGCAATCTCTCCCGACAAACTTTTTTAACTTCACCTTCCCAAAATCTTTGACACTCTCGACACACTTTTTAAGTTGAAGTTCACCTCCCCAAAATCTTTTACACTCTCGACAAACTCTTTAAGTTAACCTTCCCAAAACCTTTCACACTAGCTCTCGCTCAAAAACACTTTTTCTTAAAAGCTTTCCCACTCTCGACAAACATTTAGGACACTCTCCATGGACTTCGGTCTAACAGTATCCATCTCTCTGTCTCCAACTATTTCTCGCCCCATCTCTTCTTCTAACAAAACTTTAAGTTAACACAATCCTAACGATCACGCATTCCTTCTTTCTGCCTTGCTCAATCTCTGTATCTCTTACTTCATTCTTCTCTCAAACTCTGTCTCTCTCTTTCCTGCGTGCCATCTTTTACTTGTCTCATTCTCAGTACTTACGTTCCTTACTCTGTCTACACTTAATTCTCTCTTCGTCTCTTTTCGATAACAAACCTTTGTGTTAACGAACCCTAACATTTACACATTCCATTTTTCTGCCTTGTTCAATCTCTGTAGGCCTATCTCTTATTTCATTCTTGTCTCAAACTCTGTCTCTCTCTCTCTCTCTAAAAACACTTTATTTTTACCAAACCCTAACACATATTCCACTTCACATCTTTCACTCTGTCTTTCCTTTTCTTTTTCCTGCGTACCATCTTTTACGTACTCATTTTCTGTGACGTCTTTTCTTACTCTGTCTCCAGAGCTTTCTCTGACAAAACTTTTAGTTACTCTAAGCATCTCTCTTTCTACAGCGTTCTCTCTTTCTACCTTGTTCAATCTCTACCTCCTAACTAACTTCTTCTCCTCTTTCTAAAATTGTCTTCCCTTTTATGTTTTATAACGTGCAAAGCATTTAGTACCATGGATCCTAGGGGGAAACATCCATTTACCGCTCGCATTGCTGGCCCAGGCAATGTCGACAGTGGAATTGTATTAGAATGTGGTAGTACAGACTGTGATTTGTCTTCAATCATTGAGAAAATCAAAGGAGACATCACTTGTGTTGTATTATTGAATGAAGATGAAATGCAGGTAAGATACTAGTTATCTTATATATTACAATCACTCATTCTATATAGAATACTAGCTAATTTACCCGGCGTTGCCCGGGGTAAAAATTACATAGACTCAGCTTGAAACACAATTATTTTAAGAATATGATGAAATAATTATTGATTTAGTTGCAATGGACCTAGGCAAATAGGAATTAATTTCAAATTTATGTTGTTTACTTTCAAGCCTAAAAATTAAGCTAACTACAATTGGAAAGCTAATCGGAATGGAAAATCATTTTACAGGCCTATATAATTTATTTCCAGACAACACAGAGGAAATAAGCTTGAAACATATAAACAAATAACAATAATGACAAAAACATTCAGACAACAATTAAGAGGTTTAAAAATATACATGCTGTAACATAAATTTATTAACAAAGTAAAAACTTTCCAACAAATGCAAGTTTTATTAAAATTTGTATGAAAAAAACATCAAGTAAAATGTCTATAGAAATTAAAATAAAATAATTAGATTATACTAAACTTATAGCAATGCCAAACAACAATTTGTTTCAAACACATCAGTTTAAAGTGTAAAATAATATAATAAGTGTTGGGTAGCATTATTATAACACATAAGAAAAAAAATAATCTTCTAATAAAACGGTACACAAAATTAAATAAAAAGTTAAAACCACAAAAGATAATTTAAAAAATGCATATTTTAAGTATATTAAATGTTTTAAAATTAATTAAATCAATTGACAGTAGCTCTAGGTTTAGTGAAGCATTAAATGTAAACGTCCAAATGAATTATTGTCCTTCACAAATTTGACATTTAACTCACAGCTTTAGAATAAACTAAATTTTTAGTTTTACCCCCCAGAAGCAAAGATAAAAAGATTGGACGGATCTAGATTACGCCTTAATATAATGTGAGATCCAATTTTTAAAGCTAATTTATGAGGTGGCATCCCCAGTGGCTTCAAATTCTGCTTTTCTATTTTAATTCTGTTTCGTCAAAGTTTCTCTTCCTTTTGATCTGGCATTTCATTGGCACACATTAAGGACACTCTTTGACTTTTCTATTCTCGTTGCTCTGGAGTCTCACTTTTTTCTAGGTCTCTTTGATTCAGGGGTAGTGGTAAACATCCTAATGATTAAAATAAAAAAACACATAAGAATCACTTTTAAAAAAAACATAAAAACATATAGGCCTACAATTAAAAAATAATTCTACCCAACACTCATTTTACATTTTAAACTTATGAGGTGTTTTCTAAAGTCCCTGGCGACGTCCATTGAAAAATTAAATGGGCCTAATAAGCTACATATATTATTGCATTGTTGGGAAGTTCAGTTGCTTCATCACCAACAAAATAAACGAAGAAACTTGGGCGACTCATTTAGCATTGGTAGGAGTGAACCGGCATTGTAATATATTTGACCCTGTACTTTAAAGGTTGTCATGAAATTGGCAGATTCTACATTTGCCCAAAGAAAGTCATTTGGAAGCAAGAATTATAATAATATGTTTTAAAAATGTCTAGATTCAGGTGTTTCCCCAGACAGGTAAGAATATAGAGGTTCTGGTGGTTGGTCAATAATGGGCCAAAATACCTTTCTCCCCTCCCCCCGAACAGCAAACAAATTCCTGGCAATTCATTTCTCACCTATTTGCCTGACAGTATTGACAAACAATATCCATTGATCCTATTCGTACATCAGGTTGTAATGATAATTAATTTTACAATCATAACTAAATTTTTCTAATTTAATGTCATTAGAGCTTGCCTCAACCTCAACCATCCTAATTCTGCTATGCCTAAGTTTCTCTTCCATTTGTTCTGGAGTTCCATTTGCATGCCTCTAAGTTACAGATTTTCTTTGCCTTTTCTGGTCCATTTGTTCCGGAGTATAATTTCTTTTTGGTCTCTTTGAATAGGAGGTAGTGGTAGACATTCTAATGAAATAAAAAAAAAATTATAATAATCATTTTAAGAATAAATGTATAACCATATATGGTTTAAAAAATTAACAATTTGAAAAATTATAAGTTGAAATAGTACAGACCAGTCCTAACTAACCTGGAAGTGGAAGTAAATGAAAAAAAATGTGATAATAATGAATGCTAAAAAATGTACTGTGGTTGTAGAAGCCGAGGAAATTCAGTCAAAACCATTCAAAAGAAGATACTAATAAAATGTAAAACATATATATTTTTAAACTTACTGAGTGGTATTAGTATTAGCCAAATAAAATTAAAAGAAACAGCAGTGGTGAGGGTATAAAGTTGACACTAAAAGGGCAATAATAATGAATAAGCCTACTAAAAAAATGTAGGCCGAGGAAATTTAGTCAAAACCATTCAAAAGAAGATATTAATAAAGTGTAAATATATATATATATTTTTTTTACTTACTGAGAGGTATAAGCCAAATAAAATTGAAAGAAATAGCAGCAGTGAAGGTATAAAGTTGACATCTAAAACCTGGAAGTAAAGGAAAAAAAAAGATAATAAAACAAAACAATGTACTGTGGTCGTAGCCGCAGAGGAAAAAAGTGAAGACAATTAAAATGAAACGTAAAATCAAATAAAAATAAAACAATTATAAGTTCAAATAGTATAGACCTACCCTAACTAACCTGGAAGTAAAGTTTAGTAAAGGGAAAAAAGTGAGATAATAATACTAAAAAATGTAGGCCGAGGAAATGTAGCCAAAACCATTCAAAAGAAGATATTAATAAAGTGTAAAAATATATATATATTTTACTTACGGAGACGTATTAGCCAAATCAAATTGAAAGAAATAGCAGTGCTATAAAGTTGGCACCTACCTAATATCTGGAAGTAAAGGGGGGGAAAAAGTGAAATAATGAATAGGCCTACAAAACTATGTACTGTGAGACTGTGAAAAAAAATAAGATTAAGATATTAACACGTAAAATCAACTAAAAAGAAAAATAAAACAAAGTAAATTATAAAGCAAGCCACTAAAGACTAAATTTCACTAAATGAATGTATAGAGTATAGAATAGGCTTGCCGGCCGCCTGCCCAACAAAAAAGCCCACATTCACATTGATGATAGGCAAATATAGCGTAGGCATAGGCCTGTAATAATTTTTTTGGCTATAAGCTATAACTTGCTATAAGTGAATATTAGTAGCCCATAAATGAGATAATAATGAATTGGCCTGCCCAATTATATAAATATAAGATAGGCCTGCCTATTATAATAGCCCAGATTAATTAGGCCTACATTCAATTTCTAAGATATCTAAAGTCTAAAGTTACCTATTTTCGATACCGGTATTAGGACAATTAGGTATATCACTATCCTAAGACTATACTTTGAATTAAAAATGTACTGTGGTCGTACTGGTAGACGCCGAGGAAAACAATTAAAACAAAGATAATATTAATATGTAAACATAATAATAATAATTTTTTTACTTACTGAAAGGTATTAAAAGTTAGTCAACGTTGTCAACGTGCTCTCGGAAATGCCGGAAATTGGCGTGATTTAATTAATGGCTTGCCAGATAATAGTAAATATCAAGCCAAACTGAATTGAATGCATTTAATTTACAAAGTTATTACAACAAAACTTAAAAAACAATATTAATTTATTGTCCGATATTATTGAACAAAATAAATTAAAAAATGAATATTTTGTAATCATATTATATACATTTTTACGAATATTAACCAGGACTATTATTAGACAATATATAGGCCTAGATAGGTCAGTGACACACGTGTTTTCAAATTGACCAATGGGGATCCTCGGGGGGCTTAACACTGTCTTTTTATATATATAGATTAGTGCGTACTACTCTCATTCTACTCAAATAATAATAATTTACTTTCGATGTCTTGTGTAGAAACTTGTGGATGCGGATACTGAAGGGCTAGTTCAGAGCCTTGGCAGATCTACGAAAGTCATCAAATCTATGCAGGAATCTTGTCAGCGCCTAATTGATGAACAGGCAGACCTGAAAGCCGCCCTGGAGCTTGTTCGTTTTTACAACTTGGAAAATGCAATGCGTAATTGCATGACAAATGTTTACAAGTAGACATTGCTAGCTTTAGAGTCTTAAATTATAAAAATAAAATAAAGGAAACAAAATATTGGTGTTTGTTGTTTGTGTATGAAGGTTTTGAAAATAATGTTCTTGGGAGATATAGCAAAGGTCAAGGTCAACTGACCCTAGTGCGAATTTGGGAAAAGTGGGGCAGAAGAAAAAATTTATTTATTTGTTTTAGTTTGGGGTTGATAGTCAATATTGTAAAGAGTTTTGTAAATTGGGCATTGTAGATATATGTTTTGGCTAGGGATATCTACAAAGGTTTTTTCCACATTAGTGTTTTGGACAGGGCTATCAATAAAAGTATTAGAAGGTTTGGGTCAAGCAAGATTTCCTAAGTGGGGAAATTCACTTGGGGGTTGTAAATATGTGTTGTGTATAGTCTGTGGTAGGACGGGGATATCTATAAAGATAGACTATCAGAAATCTTCCATGACATCAGTCAAGCAAGATTTCCTAAGTGGGGAAATTCACTTGGGGGTTGTAGATATGTGTTTTGTATAGTCTGTGGTAGGACAGGGATATCTATAAAGATAGACTATCAGAAATCTTCCATGACATCAGTCAAGCAAGATTTCCTAAGTGGTGAAATTCACTTGGGGGTTGTAGATATGTGTTTTGTATAGTCTGTGGTAGGACAGGGATATCTATAAAGATAGACTATCAGAAATCTTCCATGACATCAGTCAAGTAAGATTTCCTAAGTGGTGAAATTTACTTGAGGGTTGTAGTTGTGTGTTTTGTAAAGTTGGTGTTTGGACAGGGCTATCTATAAGGATAGACTATCAGAAATCTTCCATGACATCAGTCAAGCAAGATTTCCTAAGTGGTGAAATTTACTTGAGGGTTGTAGTTGTGTGTTTTGTAAAGTTGGTGTTAGGACAGGGCTATCTATAAAAATATTCTAAGGATTTAAGTCGAGTAAGATTGTCTAATTTGGAGGATTTATTTTGGGTGGCGATGGTATATGGTAAGATTGACTAAGTTGGAAGGTATATTTGGGTGGCGATGGTATATGTTGGGGTTTTGTAAGAGTAGTGTTGGGATATGTTTGTTCACGGTAGAAAAAATCTGTCATGGCATGACTGTAGTCATAGAGGGCTGTTTCTCCTATTGGGTCATAAAACAATTGTATGTGAAATTAAGAAAATAAAATTGTAGATCTATCTTCAAAGACCTAGGAAAATAAACAGGTCTAAATTTCGACTACCTTGGCACTGTAATCATTTTGATATGTAATTGATTTAGGAGATATTTCTATGATAGGCCTGAAATAGTAGTGGGAAATGACAAGGGTTGTATAGGTGGTGAATAGCATTAGTAGTAAGTTATTCCCACTACTATTAGTAAATGTTGGTTAGGTAATTAAAATTTCCGTAGATAGTTTGGTAAAATTTGGTAAAATTTAGACAGTAATAGTTAGGTAGAGCGAGGAGGGGCTTTTCCCAAATTCGCACTAGGGTCAGTTGACCTTGACCTTTGCTATATCTCCCAAGAACATTATTTTCAAAACCTTCATACACAAACAACAAACACCAATATTTTGTTTCCTTTATTTTATTTTTATAATTTAAGACTCTAAAGCTAGCAATGTCTACTTGTAAACATTTGTCATGCAATTACGCATTGCATTTTCCAAGTTGTAAAAACGAACAAGCTCCAGGGCGGCTTTCAGGTCTGCCTGTTCATCAATTAGGCGCTGACAAGATTCCTGCATAGATTTGATGACTTTCGTAGATCTGCCAAGGCTCTGAACTAGCCCTTCAGTATCCGCATCCACAAGTTTCTACACAAGACATCGAAAGTAAATTATTATTATTTGAGTAGAATGAGAGTAGTACGCACTAATATTCTATATAGAATGAGTGATTGTAATATATAAGATAACTAGTATCTTACCTGCATTTCATCTTCATTCAATAATACAACACAAGTGATGTCTCCTTTGATTTTCTCAATGATTGAAGACAAATCACAGTCTGTACTACCACATTCTAATACAATTCCACTGTCGACATTGCCTGGGCCAGCAATGCGAGCGGTAAATGGATGTTTCCCCCTAGGATCCATGGTACTAAATGCTTTGCACGTTATAAAACATAAAAGGGAAGACAATTTTAGAAAGAGGAGAAGAAGTTAGTTAGGAGGTAGAGATTGAACAAGGTAGAAAGAGAGAACGCTGTAGAAAGAGAGATGCTTAGAGTAACTAAAAGTTTTGTCAGAGAAAGCTCTGGAGACAGAGTAAGAAAAGACGTCACAGAAAATGAGTACGTAAAAGATGGTACGCAGGAAAAAGAAAAGGAAAGACAGAGTGAAAGATGTGAAGTGGAATATGTGTTAGGGTTTGGTAAAAATAAAGTGTTTTTAGAGAGAGAGAGAGAGACAGAGTTTGAGACAAGAATGAAATAAGAGATAGGCCTACAGAGATTGAACAAGGCAGAAAAATGGAATGTGTAAATGTTAGGGTTCGTTAACACAAAGGTTTGTTATCGAAAAGAGACGACGAGAGAATTAAGTGTAGACAGAGTAAGGAACGTAAGTACTGAGAATGAGACAAGTAAAAGATGGCACGCAGGAAAGAGAGAGACAGAGTTTGAGAGAAGAATGAAGTAAGAGATACAGAGATTGAGCAAGGCAGAAAGAAGGAATGCGTGATCGTTAGGATTGTGTTAACTTAAAGTTTTGTTAGAAGAAGAGATGGGGCGAGAAAGAGTTGGAGACAGAGAGATGGATACTGTTAGACCGAAGTCCATGGAGAGTGTCCTAAATGTTTGTCGAGAGTGGGAAAGCTTTTAAGAAAAAGTGTTTTTGAGCGAGAGCTAGTGTGAAAGGTTTTGGGAAGGTTAACTTAAAGAGTTTGTCGAGAGTGTAAAAGATTTTGGGGAGGTGAACTTCAACTTAAAGTGTCGAGAGTGTCAAAGATTTTGGGAAGGTGAAGTTAAAAAAGTTTGTCGGGAGAGATTGCGAGTTTGGGAATGTGAACTTAAAAAAGTTTGTCAGGAGAGAGAGATTTTGGGAAGGTTAATTTAAAATAGTTTGTCGAGGGTGTAAAAGATTTTGGGAAGGTGAACTTAAAAAGTTGTCGGGAGAGATCGAGATTTTGGGAAGGTGAACTTAAAAAAGTTTGTCAGGAGAGAGAGAGTTGGAAACGTTGTACTTAAAAAAAAGTTTGTCGGGAGAGATTGCAATTTTGAGAAAGTTAACTAAAAAAAAGTTTGTCAAGCGAGAGAGAAAGAGATTTTGGGAAGGTGATTTTAAAAAGTTTGTCAGGAGAGAGAGATTTTGTGAAGGTGAACTTAAAAAAGTTTGTCGAGAGAGAAAGAGATTTTGGGAAGGTGAACTTAAAAAAGTTTGAAGAGAGAAAGATTTTGGGAAGGTGAAGTTAAAAAAGTTTGTCGAGAGAAAGATTTTGGGAAGGTGAACTTAAAAAAGTTTGTCGAGAGTGTAAAAGATTTTGGGAAGGTGAACTTAAAAAAGTTTGTCAGGAGAGAGAGATTTCGGGAAGGTGAACTTAAAAAAGTTTGTCAGGAGAGAGAGATTGAAAAGTTGTACTTAAAAAAGTTTGTCAAGAGAGAGAGAGATTTTGGGAAGACGTACTTAAAAAAGTTTGTCTGGGGAGAGATTTTGAGAAGGTGTCCTACAAATTTTTTTTGCGTGAGAGAAAAATTTTAAAAAAGGTTGTCTACAAAGTTTTTTGAGAGAGGGAGAGTTTGAGAAATTGTACTTAAAATTTTTTCGGGATAGAGATAAGAAGTTAGTAAAAAAAAAGGCAGAGATTGAAGAAGACAAAAAAAAAAGTGGGAACGTTGTTGACGGGTAGGGTTGGCGTGACCCTGGGAATGTTAGCTTTTAGATTTTCTCACGGTCAGGTAAGTGCAATAACATCTGGACAGGAAGTCGTTAACTTGGTCAGCGCCCAGCGGGCAGCTGTTTAACACCTGGACAGGAAACCATTACCCTGGTCGTGGGAATGTTAGCTTTTAGATTTTCTCACGGTCAGGTAAGTGCAATAACATCTGGACAGGAAGCCATTACCTGGCACAGCGGGCGACGGCCCGATAATGGATTCAACACCGGACAGGAAGTCGTTACCTTGGTCAGCACCTAGCGGGCAGCTGTTTAACACCTGCTCGTTGAATGTTTGCTTGTCAGATGGTGGTCTTTTTCCACTATTCAGCAAATTTTTATAAAATTATGTAGTCTTCCTTATTCAGTTTTGTAAAAGTGTTGTGGTTTTTCGTTTAGTAAAACGGTTCTTTTTGTAATTCTTATTAGTTCTCTTGAAAATAATATGTCTATAGGACATGAAAATACGCGTAGCATTGCGGTGGATTACATAAAATATCGTTTACAATGCAATGGTCTTGGAGAAACGATGGTCGGCCTGAAAGTATTATCAACACTCCGAATTCTGTTCAAAATGCTATGAGAATACTAGGAGATGAATTTGAAGAACGATTTAAGAATAGATTTGATAACCTAATAGATGGTCTAGTCATAACTGATGACAATGCTTATGACACTTTCGCATCGATCGTTATAGAAATATTTTGTGAGGATATAAATTGGGGACGAATTGTGGCGTTGTTTGACTTTTCGGGTCAATTTGCAGCTCGGTGTTTTCAACTAAAGAAATACCATTTAGTAGATAATCTTCTAGAATGGTTAACAGCATATATGGATACACATCTCTCGGGTTGGATGAATAGTCATAATAACTGGGTAAGTAATAGACACTCTTTAAACAAAAAATCATCCTATAGACAGTTAACTATAAAAGAGTATATTAAACTAGCTTCCATCTTTCTTTTCCTTTACACAGGAAGGGTTTTTGGAATTCAAGTCTGGTAGAGGTGAGAATAAAAATGGCAGCTCTTGGCCCTCACTTAAGACAATCCTAGGCTGTGCTGCTGCAGGCATTGGGATCTTGACACTTTGTGCACTTTTCGCTCTACAAATCCTGAACACTGAGAATCGAATATTATAAAAATAAATAAACTACCAGTCATGTTGTTGTTTTATTCTCTGTTTGATGTACTTGAACGCAAATAAAAATTTAAAAAAATAAAAACTTTCTTTGTTTACTGTTAAAAAAATTATTTACATGGTTACTGCCCTTGTATGCCACGTAAATCGGACGCCATCTTACTTCCGGTTCATCATCGTGTGGAACAGTGGAGTCAACAACTTCAATACACCCCTTCCATCATCTTGTCTACAACCATAAAGTTAATTAAAAATACAAAAAATACAAATTTAATTACACGGTTACTGCCCTTGTATGTCCGGTGGATCGGACGCCATCTTGTTTTCCGGTATCTTTAATTAACTACGTAATAAAATCACGTGTAACACTACACAAAAATAATCACAAGGAACACTCTGATCGGCCATATTGGATCCGCCCCCTTCTGACCCGCCATATTGGACATCACTTGAAACACTTAAGTTACTTAAATTTTAAAATGTTTAATCCTATTAAGTCAAAATTACACGACAAAAATTAAAAGATACAACCATTTAACAAACTGACTTTTAATAGTTAAAGAGACACTTATTAGACAGTTATTCAAAATACGCATACACTAAAATAATGTACTTTGTGAACGATCAAAAGATCTGGACTTTATATTTTGTCCTGGAGTTCTAAAAATGTTTAGAGTTTAGGCTTTTAAAACAATGATTATCAATTCACATTAGAAATACGTATGTTTAAAAGGGAAAATTTTAAATTAGTTGAGTAAAATGTATTTACATGTATTATCAATTAAAATTGAAAGAATAATTAAATGATACAAATGTTAACTATGTAAGTATAAAGTTCGTAAATAAAAAGGGTGACTTATTAAAGAATTTAAACAAAAGTTATATAATGTAAGCCTTAATTAAAGAAATATACGCCTCTTAATAAGTAAAAACTCGCCTCACAAGATATGTATGACTTAAAAAAAAATAAAATTCGTTAATTAATTTCGTATAAAATTAAGAAATTACTAGTTTTAGTACGTAAAAAATTGTATTTACTTATCGTTTAAATTGTAAAATATATAAGTTTAAAAAAAAAAGAAAATCACGCCTTTTAGTAAGTAAATAAAGAATCTTAAAATTCAGTTATCAATAGAAAATTAAGAAAATTTAAATTTAAAAGATACACATTTAAAATAGGTAAGTATAAAATAATGGGAATAATGATGTTATAGTAAGTCAAACATTGCATTTAACGATTAAACAATTGAAATTATTTAAATTGAAAAGCGAAATATTTAAAAAACGAATACTCGAAATACAAAGAAAAAATAACCCCAAAACTAATCCAAATGATAAAAAAAAAAAAAAAAAAAAAATATCTGGGAAACGTAAGTTGTAAAGAAAAAAACTTTTAGTGCTACTTGAATTATCTCCCATAGCAGAATTTGAAAGGGCAGTTTTATCTCTTTTTCACACCAGGTCATTAAAAAGCGAGTGAAGCGAGATCAAAAGACTTTGCTCAACAGATGAAAAAGTCATTAACAGCGCGAGCGAGAACAGCACTACAAAAGAATTTCCACAACAGCTGAAAAAGTCATTAAAAGACGCGCTGAGCGATAAAAATAAACAGCTGCTCAGGTAAAAAGTTAGACAGCGATGTGAATAAGCGCCTCAGGGGTTCTAAAAATGTTAAAGGATATATGTTTAGACTTTCAAAACATTGATTATCAATGCAAATTAAAAATAATTATGTTTAAAAGAAAATTATAAAATAGTAATTATGACTCAAAATTATAATTAGATAATTAATTAAGAATAAAGAAAAATACTGCCTCCAAGTAAGTAAAAATGTAAAAAAGTATATAAAATGTGGTCTATTTAGTGATAATTACGGCCCCTTTGTAATTAATAAACGCCCCTTTACAAGCTAATTAATGTTAAAAAAATTATAATTAGTTAATTAATAAAGTATACAATTAAGAAAATTACTGCACCCCAGTAAGTAAAAATGTATATAAATAAATATTTAGGGGTTATTTAGTGATAATTACACCCCCTTAGTAATTAAAAACAAGTTAATTAGGGTTATAAAAAGTATAATTAGTTAATTAGTTAAGAATATTTTAAGAAAATTACCGTGTCCAAGTAAGTAAAAATGTATAAAAATAGTTAATTAGTTAAGAATAAATTAAGACAATTACTGTGTCCAAGTAATTAATTATCACGTTATTAGAGAATTATTGATTAAAATGTGATAATTAGAACCCTTTGTAATTAATAAACGCCCTTTTACAAGCTAATTATGGCTATTCAAATAATAATTAGTTAATTAATAAAGTATACAATTACTGTGTCCAAGTAAGTAAAAAGGCCCCTTTATTAAAGAATTATTGATTAAAATGTGATAATTAGGGCCCTTGGTAATTAATAAACGCTCCTTTACATGATAGTTATGGCTATAAAAATTAAAATTCGTTAATTAGTTAAGTATAAAATTAAGATAATTACTGTCTCCAAGTAATTAATAATGACCCTTACAAGACAATTATCGCTTAAAAGATGGTAATGAGGGCAAAAATCACAATAAACTTATTGAAAAAAGCCTTTTACTATTGAAAATTATTAAGAACACTATAAAAATAACCAATTAATTAATATTATCAAATAATTATAAAATTTTAGAACCGCTGAACCTTATAAAGACCATTATGAAACAATGGGAGAAATAATATGACATGTGTCAATCATTGTAAGACAATGGGAAAATCAATCATTGTAAGACAATAGAAAAAATAATTTTAGAACCGCTGACCGTATTACCCTTAATTAAAAAACCCTCGTATAACCACACGACAAGACGCCATCTTGGATGACGTCACTTCCGGTAGAGGTCACTTCCGGGTCAAAGGTCATGGTCGGGGTCACTAGGTCACGGGAGTAACTAGGTCACTAGGTCACGGGGTCAGTAGGTCACCCTCACCCTCACCCTTAAATGCGACCCCATTGGAACCTACTATACTACTACCGAATCACATACTTATTATAATATTACATAATGTTCTAGCGCCTCAGGTTGTCCTTCCGATGGTGCTGAGTTCGGATACAGGTTTAAAAAATGTCCAGTTTTTACATAGGTTTCACACTAGTTAGGGAAAAGTTAAGGCGGCTGTGCATTGTTATGACTCCACAATCTCTTTTGTACTGTGGCCAATGTGAAAGCTTGCTTAATACTCACGGTCTAAAATGATAGCTTTACGTTTTGAAAAAAAAAATCTTAAATGTGTTAACTATTATATTGGTTTATTCTACTAGGTCCAGCTGTATTTATAACTATTGTATTGATTTATTCTACTAGGTCCAGCTGTATTTATAACTATTGCATTGATTTATTCTACTAGGTCCAGTTGTACTTATAACTATTGTATTGATTTATTCTACTAGGTCCAGCTGTATTTATAACTATCGTATTGATTTATTCTACTAGGTCCAGCTGTATTTATAACTATCGTATTGATTTATTCTACTCGGTCCAGCTGTAATTATAACTATCGTATTGATTTATTCTACTAGGTCCAGCTGTATTTATAACTATCGTATTGATTTATTCTACTAGGTCCAGCTGTATTTATAACTATCGTATTGATTTATTCTACTAGGTCCAGCTGTATTTATAACTATCGTATTGATTTATTCTACTAGGTCCAGCTGTATTTATAACTATCGTATTGATTTATTCTACTAGGCCCAGCTGTATTTATAACTATTTTATTGACTTATTCTACTAGGTCCAGCTGTATTTATAACTATTGTATTGATTTATTCTACTAGGTCCAGCTGTATTTATAACTATTGTATTTATTTATTCAACTAGGTCCAGCTGTATTTATAACTATTGTATTGATTTATTCTACTAGGTCCAGCTGTATTTATAACTATTGTATTGATTTATTCTACTCAGTCCAGCTGTATTTATAACTATTGTATTGATTTATTCTACTAGGTCCAGCTGTATTTATAACTATTGTATTGATTTATTCTACTCGGTCCAGCTGTATTTATAACTATCGTATTGATTTATTCTACTAGGTCCAGCTGTATTTATAACTATCGTATTGATTTATTCTACTAGGTCCAGCTGTATTTATAACTATCGTATTGATTTATTCTACTAGGTCCAGCTGTATTTATAACTATTTTATTGACTTATTCTATTAGGTCCAGCTGTATTTATAACTATCGTATTGATTTATTCTACTAGGTCCAGCTGTATTTATAACTATTGTATTGATTTATTCTACTAGGTCCAGCTGTATTTATAACTATTGTATTGATTTATTCTACTCAGTCCAGCTGTATTTATAACTGTTGTATTGATTTATTCTACTCGGTCCAGCTGTATTTATAACTATTGTATTTATTTATTCTACTCGGTCCAGCTGTATTTATAACTATTGTATTGATTTATTCTACTAGGTCCAGCTGTATTTATAACTATTGTATTGATTTATTCTACTCGGTCCAGCTGTATTTATAACTATTGTATTGATTTATTCTACTCGGTCCAGCTGTATTTATAACTATTGTATTGATTTATTCTACTCGGTCCAGCTGTATTTATAACTATTGTATTGATTTATTCTACTAGGTCCAATTGTATTTATAACTATTGTATTGATTTATTCTACTAGGTCCAGCTGTATTTATAACTATTGTATTGATTTATTCTACTAGGTCCAGCTGTATTTATAACTATTGTATTGATTTATTCTACTAGGTCCAGCTGTATTTATAACTATTGTATTTATTTATTCAACTAGGTCCAGCTGTATTTATAGCTATTGTATTGATTTATTCTACTAGGTCCAGCTGTATTTATAACTATTGTATTGATTTATTCTACTAGGTTCAGCTGTATTTATAACTATTGTATTTATTTATTCAACTAGGTCCAGCTGTATTTATAACTATCGTATTGATTTATTCTACTAGGTCCAGATACTGTTCTTGTTGGAGGTATTACTGGGGGCGTGGCACTGTTTGTCGGTTTGGTGATGGTCATTGCCTGGTACATATACAGGAAGCGGAAAGGCCTGACGTTACTTCCGGCCACCGACACTTCCACAGGACTCCCCACGCACCAGTGGGCGGCCACAGGCGCCATCCCCATCAGCCGCAGCTACCCGGACATCGTCACGCACACGTCGGAGCAAGGGAAGCTGAAGGGCGGCATGGCGAAAAAGAACATCACCGACCGCCAGTGGACCCTGCCCACCGTCCCGCAGAGGCACCAAAACTTCCAGCGCCTGGTCTCGCACAGGCTGAACCTATCGCAGATCGAGTTCTCCGTTCAGAGCGTCAAGCAGAAAGAGCAGCCCGACCTGGGCACCATCAAGCCTGAGCTCTATAAGCAGGCATCCGTCGACAGCCTGAGGTCCGAGCACGTCCCCTGCGGGAAGTTGTTCTTCAGCCTTCGCTACAGCCAGGAGGAACTTTCCCTTGTGGTCAACATCAACAGGGCTGAGAGCCTGCCAGCCAAGGACTTTTCGGGAACTTCCGATCCCTACGTAAAAGTCTACCTCCTGCCTGACAGGAAGACGAAGCTTCAGACCAAAGTCCACAGGAAGACGCTCAACCCGGAGTTTAACGAGACATTCTCTTTCATTGTCCAGTACGAGGAATTGACCGACAGGTGCCTACAGTTCAACATCTATGACTTTGACCGCTTCTCCAGGCATGACGCTATTGGCACCGTGAAGGTCAAGGATATTTTAGGAGAAGGTAGTCTATCCAAGGAGACATATTTTGTCAGAGACGTGTACGCATCTCAACAGGTTAGACCCGTGTCTTTTTGTTTTATAGTTAGTCAACTTTGTAGTTGTTAATTGCCCATATATCTTATTTTATTTTCTATTCAATCTCATATTCTATTTTAAATATGCCCCAGTATATTGAAGTGTTATGTTGCCACAAACGACATGTCATCTAGCTTCATACAATCTTCTCTTTCTCTTGGTATCGATCTATAATTGCATCTTACGTCCAGGGATAACGATGTTCAGGGGTAGATCAAGGCGGGGAATGCACACCAAGATCCTGTCCAAGCGCCAGCCATCTTGCGGCACGCCGATAAGGCTTCTCCCCACCTGCGGGATTCCCCTCGGATCATTATCGTAGTGGCTCGCTCGTATACCAGCACTATCGCCCGGTAGCCCCCGGGGTGGGGCTGATTCGGACTGCTGCGCACATTGCTTCCTCCCCACCAGGGACTCGGGGCATCGCGGCAGTGCAATGAGACCTCGGGCGTGCAGCAGGGGATTCCCCCCATGCGTTAGGCCACCGGTGTGCTCTTATTGCAAGCGTATGTGTACAGAAGTGTTCTCGCGGTATCATCAATTCTGAGATCTTGTTCTCTTTCATTCTAAAACCCTTCCTTGTGTACTTCCCTGCAAGGTGTTCTTTACAAGTTCTTGAGTTCTTGTAACATAACCATAACATTCCAATTAGCGCTCTCTTTTACCCCCCCCCCCCCCTTATCCAATTGTCACAGTTCCCGAAGGCCTGGAGGGTTCAATCTTGTACTTCTTCGTTGGAGATGTGCTCTCCATGGCAGATGGCGAATAAGCCACCAACGCATGGCTTCGCCAGTGCCTGTATTGCATTGAAAATCCTGGACAAATTATTAACGTAATACTTCAGACAGTTAAAGGTCGAAAACCTTTTTAATTATTCATTTGAACACCTGAACAAAAAAAATGGATTTAGCGACTGAATGATTTCTTCAAATTGATCAATTACAAAGAGCCATTTTGGGAGAAAACTAATTTCAGATGTCCTTGTCTTCATGTGATTATAGTTAATGAATAGCGAACTTGATAAAACGAACAAACAAACCGATAATGATAAATAGTTTAACGAGAAAAATATTCGCCCTCAAAACTATTCTCAGCAGCTGTTGGTTTATATTGTGAAGATATTTGTAAATAAAGTATTTATAATATATTTGAATAAGTTTTGTATAAGCCATTGATATTTAAAGGTTTATACGAGATTCTAAGATGACAATTTTCGCACGAGCGATTTAAGTGGACATAGAAAATAAAGCTAAAATGCTTCCTAACTTTCGGTAGAGCTTGACTAGAATATACAACTTTTTGGGACCGATCCAGTAAATATAACATTTAAAAACATAATATCATTTCAAGTTTGTTTTATTACAAGTAGGCCTAAGCATTCAACCGTAACTAGTGTAACACTATTAGTTCAACATTTTAATTTATATTTTAAAAAAAGATTTAAAAAAACGCAATTATCAGAATACTCAGGACGACACGTGTTCAATACGTAGATACAAAGTTATATAAATTATCTTTCTCCTCAAACGCCATGCTGGCATGGAATGGGTTACCTGAGCAAATCAGAAAACCCAATACATCACTTCAAAAGACCCTTATCGAAATTCAAGCTTATACTCAAACCAGGGATAGTGGAGAACGCAAATACTCTTCTGTGATTACAAATTGTTTGAAATAAATACGTTTGAAAATATATATTAAAGATCCGACCTATATAAAAGAGAATACCCCAGCACTGAAAGAGAAAATACCACGTGATGTCACACGCGTAGGCGATCATGGTTATTCTGCCTTTAATTTAAATTAAAAAAATTTCCTTTTTCTTTTTACGTTGAGAATCAATATGATTTAAATGAACATCAAATTAAGATGGCTGAAATCTAGTCCATAATATCATCAAATTAAGATGGCTGAAATCTAGTCCATAATATCATCTGAAGTGAGCTGCTCGGGCATAATTCTACACGAGACAATATTTTTTACTCTGTAATACAAGAGCAGCCGAGTGACAGAAGAATGTGTGGTCAACCCAGTCGGTTATTTTATTTCTAATCAGTTTATGTGGGAATAGATCTAATAACGTCCAAAGATCAAAAACAATAATAATTATAGAGACTTTAAAGTATTTGATTATAGACTAGTATAGCTCATTATTATGTAGCACAGAGGCAGCGCGTTCGTCTGGCGTAACAAAGGGTCTGGGTTCAAATCCTAGTGAAGGCTAAGATTTGTTTCCGGGACTGGAAGTTGTCCTCGTGTCTACTCAGCTCTGATGGGTACATGACAATAGTTGCGGTAAAGTAAATGCGGCTGGGCATTGTGCTGGCCACACATCCCTTAGTATGCCGTGGCCACAGAAACAGGTGAACGCTGCTTCACCAGCCCTATGATCCATCTGGTCCTAAGGGTACTTTACTATAGCTGATGATTAACTACTGATCGCTGAATATATTTATTTAAATAGTTTTTCACATCAGTACAGAAGGATGGTAGAAGGTATTTGGTAGGATGGTAGATGGTAGAAACTGATGGTCACATTTTCCCATTTTTTCTAAAGCAGTTATTTGTATTGCTGCGTGTGTATTTGTCTTCAACTAGAAATGTGTTCAAATATTGAATACAGTGTAGGTCTAATAAACTTAACACTGAAAATAATCTTTAAAAAAACTACTACAACAGATAAGCTAGAAAGCATTACCATTAAAATACGTTGTAAGAAAAATGAAGTTAAACAATATTCTAAACCGTTAATGTTGTTTAAAATGTTTGCAAAACAACATTCATATAACTGATCGATTTATAAAAATATAGACTAGCGAAATATGACATTTGTACTGGTTCAGTGTTTGTATTTATTATATCTAGGTTTCTTTATTGTCAGCTGTTGTTTTTTTAAATTCTCCTTTATTCTAAACTCAGTACAAACACATCGCTCATGATTGTGTGTGTGCGTGTATGTGGGTGCGTGTGTGCAGGCCCGGATTTAGAGACCACAGGGCCCCTAGGCACTTGACATTTGGGGGCCCCCCCACCATCTCGAAGCTATTTTGGAAATTTGGCAAATTAAATGCAATAGTACAGAATACATAATTTTTAATCGAATTTAATGACTTTCATAAACATCAGAATAATACAGTCTATATATGTTACTATAGTTACGTTATTCTATAAAATTTATAGAATCATATCATACGACAAACTGTCTTCTGTGCAAAAGAACGAATGACTTTATCAAAGTCAATTGCATTATTTCTGGCTCTATGTACATTACAGAGAGTGAATTGATCCTGTTCTCTCCTATGTTAGATCTTTTTAAGTATTTTTTTAACTCTCTTTAGCACTGAAAACGACCGTTCTGCTGAGCAGTTTGACGCTGGTGAACACAACAGCATTCGGAACGCAATTCCTACGTTTGGATAAATGTCCAAAAAGCCTTTTTCCGATAAGTATTTGTATAGCTTCAGTGACGACAAATGAGCTTGCAGGTGCATACACACGTTTTCCAAAGTCCTATCCAAATCCCCGGATAAAAAGTTATAAGGTTTCTGGTTCCTTCACGGATGTCTATTTCGATTCCAAACGATGTAGTTTCGTAAGAAAGTCAAAATTTTACTTAACTCCTCAAAAAGCAGTTCCGCGTCTCCGTAGTTTTGTAATTAGTCTGTCTATAATGACGATAAAAATGGTAACTCTGAATCTGTCCCTGCCAGAGAGTTCGGTCTAGTTTCCTTTTTATTCGACGAACTGGACTTAATGCTTACGTTTCCTCTGCACATGTTATATGCATAGCTATTTTCACCGGATTTTTCAATAACTTTCGCCTCATAATGATCAAAGGTACTGGGTTTCCTTAAGTATTCTAGGTATGTTACCAAAGACTGATACAGCGCAACGATCGTACCCAGGTGAATGGTAACAGATTAGAGAGATTTTTTACTTTGTTGAACCTTTCTAAGATGTCATTCCAGAGAAGTGACAAAAAGCAAGTTTTCATCCAGTCTAATGAATTCAGAAGACCTGAAGCCTCAGAGCGCGTAGATCGGTTTTCATTTGCATCATTGGCAATTATCTGAAGAACTGCCATGATCTCATGCCCGGAGCAACTTAAACTTCGGAATTCGTCAGCTCGAGCAGACCATCTTGTCTGAGAAAGACTCTCGACTGTTGAATTTGACTTCAGTTTCGACAGCAAAATTTCCCATCTGTGTGTTGATGCCGAAAAAAACACTATACAATTACTGCAAAATACCGAAGAAAGATACAGCAGCTTGACAAGACTCGGCCGCACAGGATCCAACAAGATTCAGTGAGTGAGCCTAACTGGGAACGAAATCTATCAGATGGTTCATTTGTTTTATTCTGGCTTGAAGACCAGAAAAATAATATATACCTGACATATTGCTAGCATTGTCGTAAGACTGCCCCCGGCATATTGCTAGCATTATCGTAAGACTGCCCCGGCATATTGCTAGCATTATCGTAAGACTGCCCCCGGCATATTGCTAGCATTGTCGTCAGAATGCCCCCGGCATTCTGCTAGCATTGTCGTAAGACTGCCCCCGGCTTATTGCTAGCATTGTCGTCAGAATGCCCCCGGCATTCTGCTAGCATTGTCGTAAGACTGCCCCCGGCTTATTGCTAGCATTGTCGTAAGACTGCCCCCGGCATATTGCTAGCATTGTCTAAAGAATGCCCCAGCATATTGCTAGCATTATCGTAAGACTGCCCACGACATATTGTTAGCATTGTCGTAAGACTGTCCCCGGCAATCGGCGATATCCAAGTGTCTAGGACGACTTAAGCCACAATTTAGAATGAATTTAAAAAATCGTTCGACAGGACATCGTCTTCAGAGACATATCTCACTATGAAAGAAATTGATCAACATGAGAAATGTCCGGAGTATAGTCCACAAAAATAGAGAAATATTTGGCATGTTTTATCTCAGTCACGATTGTATTTATTACCTTTTCTGACATGATATTGATCATTTTATCGCATATTTTGACGAAAGATATGATGTTGTACCACTTCCTTTGTTACCGTAGCGTTTTATGTGTAAGTCCAGAAAAGGATCGAACTCAGCCAAAAGTTCTAGGGACAAAAAGTGACCTCACAACAGCCCCATGGAACTCATGGCTGTAAGTTATATTATGAGACCCTGTTTTGGAAAAATGTAATAAAAATATTTAATATAATATTATTTTCGATAAAGCTTTTTGATAAGGCAAGCCAGGCTTTTGGGCTTATGTAAAGATTCCGCCACCGGGGCCCCTAGGCTGGCTGGGATCCTAGGCCCGGGCCTTTTGGGTCTAGGCGGAAATCAGGGCCTGCGTGTGTGTATGTGTGTGTGTATGTGTATGTGTGTTCTTTACGAGTATATGTATTTGTGCGTGTATGTGTGTGCGTGTGTGATTATGTGTGTGTGTTTGCGTATGTGTGTTTGTGTTGTTACGAAACGCCGTTTCATAATTAATAATAACTGCGAAGATATTTTTAAATGTCTATTGTTTATTGTAGTTGAACACTAATGTGCCGTAGAGAGTTATTAGTTGATCAATGAATACCTCCCTTAGTTAAATAAATACTGAAAGATGGCGTCTCATAGCTTCTCTTTTATTAATATTTTCGGATTTTAATTTAAAGACCAAGTGAAGAGCTTTTTCTCAAAGGAACGAGATTTGGAATAGCCTCATACGGCAGTGACGTATCACAAGGGAAATAAATAAATAAAAATAGACGCTATAAATCTATATTTAACCATTTTGTTAAAAATAAGAACCGGGAAAAGATTAAACGCCCAAACTGACTTACTATAAAAGGCACTGTAACCGACGCCCGACCTTTTTCCCTTGTACATTTGCTAGAGGAAGCTATGCTAATATACTCTGATGTTAACTGAATACTACAATGCTTTATTCATACGTATTATTGTGTTTTCTAATATCATTCTAATGGATAATATCTTTAAAACTACTATCGGTATTTACACTTATTCTATGTGCCTAGCTGATACGCTTGCATAATATTAGCGTCTTTTTACCTTGGAATATTAACTATTCAACCCAACAATCTCATCCAAATTGGAAACTCCTTTGTAATATACCCAATTAAATTCGTTGTTTGACGAAGGATTACTTTACTTATTCTCGTTCAATTGTTTGTGGTGTAGTTTACAACTATTTATTCATCAACTTAAATGAATCATGTATTCCAATTTACAACTAAGAGCTTATATCAATTGACACTGTATTGAATGGTGAACTCAATGCAATGCATAGTCGAAGCGCTCAGGGAGAATAAACCAGGACCTAGCTTAGACACGTTTACAAAATAATTAATATGAGTAAATACTAAACTCATACAATAATATACATTTGCTGTGCTGAATAATAATCATTGCACTTTTAAATAACACTTATGGATAATAATAATAATAATATCAATAATCTTTCATAATTGGGGCTCATAGCCAAAATACATCATACCTATATTAATTCAGGCACCTGCAAGTCATCTGAAAGAACTATAATATTAAAGTAACTGGTTGTCATAAATACATAATAATATTGACCAGTATACTAACAACAAACTAACTTTCGGCATGTACAAAGGTGTAGATGACCACTAGTATATCGTCGATGCAATACCATATAACTGACAATTATGTAAGGATTCCTATCACATCATTAATGGTCAGGTGGTAATGTAATAGTGTGTATATATGTTTGTGTGTAATTATGTTTGTTCGTGTATGTGTGTGTGTTTGTGTATATGTGTTTGTGTGTGTGTGTGTGTTTGTGTATTCCAAATCTATGGATAAACGTCAAACACCAGAATGCCACTCTTGATTAAAAGACCCATTCTTCTCTAGTCAGTTCCAACCACTTCGACTGACTCTTTTAATGTTCATTGTTTATCTATGCATCAAAAATATCAAAGTTAATCGAAAAAAACAACAACAACAACAAAAAATTTGAAGAGTATTCAACAAAAAAAAAAAAGACTGCAGGTAATTGAAAATCGTTCATGTACAAGTTGACGTGATCGCTTTGATATATTATAGACGTCTTGTTTACTTTGTTTATTTACTGCACTCTGCACTTTGTGGAAAACAAAACAAGAACTTCTCGAAATCGATAAAAAAAAATTTAAGTTCTTTTCCGTCCTTCCTTCCGTCTGTGACGTAAAAAAGAGTTTGTAATGAACCATGTCAATCATCTGACTGCCTTCGTTTCAAACGCCAGGATACATGCCTACAAACCGGTTCGGATAGTTTAGTCCAACATAAATGGGTTTATAGTGATTGGCGATCCATGGCATCAAGCGAACCATTTTGTGCTGAAACTTTTTGAAACACACTGACGTCACAGTTGATTATGACACATTCAAGCGTGGCAGAACTCACTTAGCGACTGTGTTGCCGAGCCTGTTCAACTGTGCCAATCTAGATGGTGGCAGCACTCACTTAGCGACTGTGTTGCCGAGCCTGTTCAACTGTGCCAATCTAGATGGTGGCAGCACTCACTTAGCGACTGTGTTGCCGAGCCTGTTCAACTGTGCCAATCTAGATGAATGAGCTCTATAGATAGATACATCAATTCAACTTGTTTGTTGTTATAGTTATAGAGAAAATAATTATAATTCAACCACAACCAAAAATTCGAAAACATATTAGCAAACATTGAAATGAGCAAAAAGACAACCCACGCTTTTAAGACAATATATATTTTTACAAATGTAACAAGAACATAAAACTAAAATACTATCTAACATTAGTTAGGACTATACTAAAATTATATGCATTGTTTGTATGGGACCCACCAACTAAAAAGCACATTAAAAAAATTAGAACAATTTCAGAAAGGTTCATTACTAGTGAATATTTATAACTGACAATAGTAACACCAAAAGTTAAATCACTAAACCTAGAAACACAAGAGTCGGCCACCTAAGGCACGCGTGCCAAACTTGGCACGCAGAGCGATTTTCAATGGCACACGAGAGACCTCCAAGGTTGTTTTTTTAAATTGGCCCTTCCGGTTCTGAATGAGGAAAACTGACTGTTGAAGCCGATGTTTTTGAATGACATAGCGACACATTTCAGTGAGTTGAACGCATTGATTAGGACGGGGTCAAACAACACTTGACCTGTTAGATCACTGAAATGGATTTACTTATATCGTGAGTGAAATCAATTTTAAAACATTCAACCATACGTACTTCCCTTTATTAAGGCATATATTAAGATATATATTTGGGCTTTTTAGTATATAGTTTGAAGCACTCAAAGCGGAGTCTTCTAAACAAAAGGCAAGACTATCAAATTTATGGAATCATTTTTTCATACCTCATCAAGCATAACTTGCTTGATCTTACTACAACCTTCTTAGATGTAGATGTATTTTAAGTGGAAGGATATTGACAATTTTAAAACTCTACCAGTTGAATTTTAAACAATCAGAAACAATGGGCATTGAAATTTGCGGGAAAATCTGGAAGGAAGATGCTTAGGAAAGTCATCTGCTATTCTCAACTGCCAGGCATTCATTCGCTCTACGTTCAGCTTTTGGTTCAACTTATTTAGGCGTATTTAGGCATGTTCCACATGTTCCATTGGAACAAGGGCCCCCACCGAATAGGGGCCCCCACAGTGCCCCCACACATCCCAAAAACTATTATTTTTGTGACATCCCCTTTCTTTCGTTGAAAATGTAAAATAAATTCATAAATTCATTTTTAAGCGCTCTAGTCAACATACAATTTATTTATGAATTTACAGAATGTAACATGAATTAACGGCATTTTTCATGAGGTATGTCTATGTGAAAGGCAGGGGCGAGTAATATTCAGTATATAGTCAGTAATATTATTTTGTTATATTACAAAACATAACTTGTTTGGCATTAGGCCTACTATTGAATGAAATTTAGAAACTGTATTTTAATTAAAGGGAAATAATAAGCCGTTTTATTTGCGCTAATATTTTAAATATATTTAATATTATTATGTTTCTAATTTTTCTTTAATAAAATACTACAGGGCTTACAACTTATAACTTTATAAAGACAAACTGTAAAAAGTATTTAAAAATTAAAGAATAGTTTTTTACTAAAGAATTCTATGCACATTTCTTAAACAGTACATTAACTACCCAGTTTGTATGATTACTACGTATCAATTCCGATCAACGATATCATTCCATCATCTTTAGCTTCATAGAAAAAATTGAAGAAAATCTCAGTTATAACTGAGAAAAAAATATATTCAATACAGTTTCTAGATGATAATGTTTACAAAATAATTACCCTAAATGTGAAAGTTTAGTAATAAAATATTGTATTTGGTATAAATGCAAATAAAAAGGATGATAATCACTAACACGTTCATTATTTTAAATATTAAAACGCTTTAACAATTTTCTCTTTACTTTTCCTTTGCTTTTGGCCTTGTTCTTGTCATAGAGTTCAATTAATTGTCTTATAAAAAATAATAAAACAAGTATAATAGAGCAGTTTGACATTAACTTTAGTAATAAAAATACAGAACGCATTAAAGTCTAATTTAGAAATACAACCCAATAACAACCTGTTACAACGCTCAGATAAACATAAGGGCAGAAAAACTTATCTTATCCCTTATGCGAGAACAAATGCATATAAATACTCTTTCTTCCCGTGTGGCATTCTGACATGGAATGGGTTACCTGAACAAACCATGAAAACCAGTAATTTACATTATTTAAAACATTAATAAAAATGCAAGACTAGACTCGGACCACGGATGAACGTTAAACGCAATAATCTTCTTTATAGAAGGAGCGGCTGCAATATATAAGAAAAAATACATTTAATATTTTTAGTAAGAAGAAGTACCAAAAAAAAAATCCCCTATGGAATAAACATATTGTATTCAAAACAAACCCTAACAAGTAATATTGTCAGCTAATGCTTTCACATATTCGTATTTAACAATTATCTAAAATTCAACAATAGAGCGATTGCAATCACGTGACAAAAAGCGCGTGCTGTTTGTTTACTTTATCTAGTGCTGATAAATGGCAGCCGTATTACTATAGCTTTAAGAAGTTTTTTTTTTTTAAATGTGATAATTTCAACAATATAACGTAAATCATATAAGACACTGTCAAGCAGTAAGCAGACCAACAAATTGCTACTGCCTTTTTTTCTTTCCGTCTTCACACATTTTAATATATGAGTTATTTCTGCATTATTCTATTTTTTTTATCTCTTAAAAAATGTCTACAATCGCGATTTATCTCGTCTTTCAAAATTAAAAGAAGAAGAATGTAGCCCTTTAGAAGCATTTGCGTTGATTTTATAAATAATTTTCGATACTAGAGGTTCATCCCGAAAATGATCTGTAGATGCAATCCATTTAGCAGAAATTCCAATCACTAAAAGTTTCTAGAAAAAGAATCGTGAATGGTTAAATAAAAACTGCACTATAATACAGTGTGTGTATCCTGAGGCACATGGTATTCTTGTAAGACTTCATACGTACAAATTCTCAGTTCTTCTATTAATCTGGAAAAAAAGTGCTAAAAGTGAGGCCGTTTTCCTAAAAGTTCGCTCCCCCTAGCGTCAAAACCTGGCTACGCCACTGACAGTAACATTTAAATAAATATTGAAACGGTTACAGAAAATCTAACGAATAGCCTATCAAAATCACATAATGTGATATTTATTGAAATGAGGACTAAACCTTTCTTAGTGACTTATTTACAGTTGGCTCTACTGAAACTGCTTTTTTGCTGCTACCAATCTAGATAACGTCAACAAAATAATTATCTCTGATTTGTACGCACGTTGTTGACTGGACGCGATGACCACTTATCATTCCAAATAAAAAAAAGTTTTATTTTATTTTTTTACTACCCCCCCCCCCCCCCCCCCCCAAGTATTTGCAGCGCCAAAACGTCACGTACCGGCTAATCATTAGCTAGGACTGTTAATTTAACTACACCAGATTAAATTGTTGTTTAGTGTGACTGACCTCTCTCTCTTTCTCTCTCTCTCTCTCTCTCTCTGTCTCTCTCTGTAATAAATGGCTAATTTATTCATTGAAAATCTGCATAATTAATTATTAGGCCTATCGTTTTTTATTGATTTGTTTCTAAGTCTTATTATCATTGAGTATGCTAACAGTTGTGTGTATGTGTGTATTTGAAATTTGATGCCAATTCACTATTGGTTACCATCACAACGTACATTTGATATAGCTGTTTGTATCTAATATAACTTCCAGACAAGTATTATAACTAGTAGGCAGTTTCTTCCCTTATTCAGTGTTCATCTGTGCCGCTCTATTCACCCTCTCCAACCTTCTTCGACGGCTTCTACACGCAAGAATCTAAGTTGGACATTGATTCAATCTCCCAGAACACACGGCTTCCTGTCCGAGAAATAATACGTCCGGTTCCTTCTATGTCACGTCTGCATTGGCAATTTTTTTTTCTTCTCTTCGTGTCAACCCTTAAAACATGCACTCTGATTGGATCAAATTTGGAGGAGAAAAAAAAACATTTAGATTCGTTTCTATGTCGAACTAGCGATTTTGTTCAACCTTTTTTTATTGCTATATCTGGCAGAAAGATCTATTCGTCACAGAGGTGCCAACCACACAAGTTTCACAAAACTCACATTTTGCTTGATTGTTAATATTTTATATCGTTAGGTTTTATTTACTATTCACAATTATCAGAATCATATAAAAGTTACTGTAAAATAAAATGTGTAAATTGGTAACTCTCAAGGATTCATTACATCATCCAAAGTAGATGTTCCAGTAACTAATGTAACTAATGTAACTAATGTAACTAATGTAACTAATGTAACTAATGTAACTAATGTAACTAATGTAACTAATGTAACTAATGTAACTAATGTAACTAATGTAACTAATGTAACTAATGTAACTAATGTAACTAATGTAACTAATGTAACTAATGTAACTAATGTAACTAATGTAACGTAGTAAGTCAAAATAAAGATTCTAAAATTATTTAGCCTATAGAGTCTATGCTTTTTTATACTTGCATTAAGCGACACTTGAATTAACAGGCTTTAAAAAAAACATCGTTGACTAGTTAGTTTGAAGTTTAAGTGACAATTGCAGTCAACCCATTCCATGTCCCAATGCCACATGATAAGAAAGATAATTTATATGTTTAATTGGCTGTATAATTAAAAACGACAATCATTTTTATCTGTGTGTATATTACCGAGTATTCTATAACATAATACCATTTGTGTTTATCAGAATCATGTTTATATGTGTGTATATTACCAAGTATTCTAAAACATAATACCATTTGTGTTTATCAGAATCATGTTTATATGTGTGTATATTACCAAGTATTCTATAACATAATGCCATTTGTGTTTATCAGAATCATGTTTATATGTGTGTATATTACCAAGTATTCTAGGGCCTATAACATAATGCCATTTGTGTTTATCAGAATCATGTTTATATGTGTGTATATTACCAAGTAAGTATTCTATAACATAATACCATTTGTGTTTATCAGAATCATGTTTATCTGTGTGTATATTACCAAGTAGTGTATAACATAATACCATTTGTGTTTATCAGAATCATGTTTATCTGTGTGTATATTACCAAGTATTGTATAACATAATACCATTTGTGTTTATCAGAATTATGTTTATCTGTGTGTATATTACCAAGTATTCTATAACATAATACCATTTGTGTTTATCAGAATCATGTTTATCTGTGTGTATATTACCAAGTATTGTATAACAAAATACCATTTGTGTTTATCAGAATCATGTTTATCTGTGTGTATATTACCAAGTATTGTATAACATAATACCATTTGTGTTTATCAGAATCATGTTTATGTGTTATGCTTTATGCTATTTATTATTATTTCGTTTTCTTGTCTTGTTCTTTACTTATTATCTTCTTTTTGTTTGTTTGTATTTTCAAGAGGCGGGAAGGGTGTAAAGGGGCGTTAACGATGATAGTTTTTAAATCTTTGGCTGTTTCAGAAAGACTTTCGTACTAAACAGGTTTGACACAGAAGAAAGAGTTGTGGTTCCTTTAGGTTATGTTGATTTAATGTCTCTACACACCGTACAGAATGTGACACGGCAGTCTAGCTGCAGCCGCTAGGGTTCAAATATTTGTTAACGCTAACTTTTTTTTTCTTGGTCTGTAAAGGTATCTGGTTGGTACATGCCCTTAGTTTTGGCAGCTGGGCATTGTACTAGACGCCAAATCTCCTGACATGTTTCACTTTACCCATAGATCAACATGGTCTGAAATGGATTTGTTACTTTTTTTTACTTTGTAATTTGCACAATTTAGTAGAATTACATTGTACATGCTATACGAAGATAGCATACAATAGCTATAGTGTGTAGATTTGCTGTTACAGTTTATTCTATAAGAAAATTGACAACACATTACAACTTGAGGTTTTTTGTTTTTCTTGGTCACTGTAGGAAAAAACAGACATCGGCGAAGTGATGCTGTCGCTCTGCTACCTGCCAACTGCCGGACGGTTGACGCTGACAGTTGTCAAAGCCAGGAATCTCAAAGCCATGGACATCACAGGATACGCAGGTAAATAGCCTGTCTTGGTTCGTTGATGCCACATATCATCATCATCTTTGCCTGCTACAGCCCATGAAGGGCTCTGGTCTGCCTCACCACATCCTTCCACTCGGACCTATCCATTGCCTTCTTTTTCCAGGCCTGGACCCCCCCCCCCCCCCCCCCACGATCTGTCGCAGATCCATCTCGACATCGCCCAACCATCTCAGTCTGGGTCTGCCTTTAGGTCGTTTTCCTCTGGGGTTCTTAATATATATTACTTTTGCTCCAGGTGGACTGTCCAGCGTAGTCTGTCCTTCTTTATCTCGGCCAGTAGGGTCTTCATATAACTCATATACCTCTTTATTGGGCTGATGCCACATAGGGCTTACATATTTCTCGTGGACAGTTGACTGGTATATGAAATTCAAGAACCATGACAGACCATAAGGCGAAATCGAAAATATCATGGATACTTTCTATCTGTTTTTCATTGGCTAAGTTGTGACCTGTCATCAGGACAAACAATAGTAAAATAACCTGGTCGCTAAAGAATGGGGAAAAAAAGGTTTAAAGACTAGATCAGATTATAATGATGAATTAGAGATCTACTGATATCAAATATGTCGCCCCAAAAAGATTTCATTATTTATTTATAACTATATATTTATAATTGCTTTATGAAATAAAATTATATATATAATATATATATTCGGATCTGTTATATTATGTTACCTGTTTGCTAATATAGACCAGAAATCGGCAACCTTTTGCTAATAGTGTGCCAAACTAGGATTTACTAATCATTCAGCTTGCCTAACAGCTAAAAATTAACCTGCTCTATTTCACTTTAAAAAAAAATTAAGTGTCTAATATTTAATACAAAATTAACGTATTTGTGATTATCATCCTTTTTATTTGCAATTATATCAAATACAAAAATATATTACTGAACTTTCACATTCATGGTAATTATTGTCTAAACATTATCATTTCGTAATCAAGATGAGGATCTAACACCTGTTAATATTAATTCCCGATTCGAAAAAAAAGCGTAGCTGCTATACAAGTTCCATTTAATTTAATCGCTTTGATTTTCTCAATGAAAAATTAAAATCGAAAGTTGTATACAACGGAAACATTTATAGATCAGTGTTGTATGCGCACGGAAAAAGAACATAAGCTCTAAAAATAGAGCAAGCGGCCCATCTTAGTCTAAGTATAGTCAATGACAAAAGGAATAATAGGCCTACAAATTTTCATTTTAAGTCGAAAAAATGCAGAACTTGTATAGCAACTACTTTATTTAAAATCGGGAATTACATAACAAGAAGGTAAGAGCAGTAAAACCTTTGTAAAACATAAAGCGTGGTCTTGTGTATTAAAGTCAGTGGCGTAGCTAGGGTGGGGGGAGGGATGGGGGGTCCAAATTCGAAAGCCCCCCCCCCCGGGCCCCTATTTGAAGAGGGCCCCCAAAGGAGTATCCGAATTGTTTTTTTCTCATGTCATAATGTCGAATGTTATAATGCAGGGGCCCCTAAAGATGCCAAGCCCCCCGGGCCCCCAAATCCTTAGCAACGGCAACTGATTAAAGTCTATGATTTTACTTTTATCTTAGTTTAACTGAGATGTCCTTTAATATTGATGTTTCCGAACAAATATTATGATAGTACTAGTGGTCATGCCCGTCAAAATGACGGATAAACGAATGACTACAATGTGTTTTGTTAAGAGAGAAAGAAAAAAGAATATTACAATACAAACTGGAGTGAGAACGTTTCTTTTCGGTATTAATTTTTTGTTCTTTTTCATTGTTTCTGGTTGCCCTGGCCCTGGCATATGTATAAGAATTGTTGCTGTCAAACTTCTGGTACTACTGTACCCATGGGCTCAAAGACTGGCGTAGTGAGTAAACCTCCGATACAATCACATTAAGAATACAACGGCGGGCGAACGCATGGGGGACAGCCCCCGCAGCGGGTCCGAGGTCCTTTACACTGCCGAGAGGCCACCGGGTCTCGGTGGGGAGGAAGCAATGGACGCTGCAATCCCGTCTCGAGAACCACCCGGTGCCTGGATGTCTGTACCTATACTATAGGTTTTGTGCTATTGGGTGACAGTGCAGGTACACGGGCAAGCCACCACGATAATAATCCTTAGGGAAACCGCAGTGAGCGATCGCAGGCCTGCGGAAACCTTCGGCGTGACGTGGGGTGGCTGGAGCCCGGACAGAGATTGCTCAATCCTAAGCGCTACGCCCTGGACACAAGAGCCGAAAGGCTCGTCCGGGTTTTCTTAGAGACTTTTTAATTCGGTATTAAAAAGTAGCGAACAGTTGTGTTGACTTGACTTGTTATTAATAATATTAAATTACCAAAAATATGCTATCTAAAAGAAAAAACAAACACTAATACCAAACAGTAAAAAGGTGAATAATAAAAAAAACGTAGACATTAATTTTTCAAAGGACTAAAAACTAAAGTGGAGAATGATTTTTTTCGGAATTTAATTTTTGTTCTTGCTTATTGTATCAATAAAACAGTATTGATAAATTTTTCTTTCGGTATTTAGTTTTTATTATTCCATATTGTGTCCGGTCGCCCTGACACTGGCACATGCATACAATTTGTTGCTGTCAAGCTTCTGGTATTTAAAAGTAATCATTTATAACTTGTCCTTTATAATTCTTATCATTTAATTAACAGAGTGTTTATAGTCGCCTATTAAAGGATGTTCTCAATAGCGACGTGAATCAATTAATTAAAACATTTGGTTACCGGTACTTTTACTTAAAAGGATAATGCAAACATCTCTATTGAAAAAAGAAATAGACATTACGTCATACGCTAGTATTTTTTGTAAAGTACACCATACAAACTCTCCAAGCAAAATTGCGGTGCGTAACTT
Source organism: Anisus vortex (assembly GCA_949126835.1). Classification (NCBI taxonomy): domain Eukaryota; kingdom Metazoa; phylum Mollusca; class Gastropoda; family Planorbidae; genus Anisus; species Anisus vortex. The sequence continues at coordinate 20,363,347 of OX421497.1, read as the reverse complement.
TTAAAAAAGGTCTCGCCACATAAAAACAACAGCAGCAGAATTGGGAAAACCCGATAACACCATCGCGTTCAACATAATATTTCTCGCGTTCAACATAGTAGCCTAAATGAACGAAAATGGCCATTTTTATGTACGGTTATATTTATTTGCATAGATAGATATAACATTTTGGATTTTTTAAAATCAAGACATTCATGATTATAAGTCATAAAATAAAATTCGCTTTTGGCAGACGTTTCAAATTTAAAGGCCTACATTTACCTTATGTTTCGATTTATCAAAAGGCAAAGGAGCCTTTAGCGAACAAACATATCATATCATATCATATCATATCATATCATATCATATATCATATATCATATATATATATAAATCTCAAAAGGAATATGTATGTATGTATGTATGTGGCTGGCTATGTACATACCGCATAATCTTTTTAAATACTGGACATAAAAACGTGAAATTTGCTACAAATATTCTTTGCGTTACGGCGGTGAACACTGTCAAGGTTTAAAAAAAATTAAAATGACCGCAGTGGTCAGTTTGGTCAAAAAACGCGAATAAAACACAACTTTTGATTCACATTGTCTTTGCCAGTACAACTTTTTATAGTTTTTCGTCACAAGGTAAGAAAAAAAAGGATGCGCTGAGATTATTTTTATGACGTCATCAATCTTTGCGCATGGATTTTATAGCAATGAAGGGACATTTTTCATTCATGTTTAAATTGACGTCATCAAACTATGTGCATGGATTTTATTATCTCAACTCAATGACGGGAACAAATTTTCTTCATGTTTAAATTGTCTACGTGCCGTAAACAACATAAATTCTTTACACTACCAATACTGTAGTTGATTTTCTTAATCTATCACTACTTTAATACTTTACACTGTGAATACATGACTTAAAGCTAATTAATAATTTAAAACTTTACAAACATAGGACAAAGCAAATAGATTTAGCATTTTTTTTTCTGTTTCGGGAAGTAATACCGACGCCTTATTAAGCATATTTAAACGCAGTGGTCCTGGTTACACTCTATATTTAAGCTTATAATTATATGGCGTCATCAAATTTTGCGTATTTATGCGTTTAAGAAGTTGTTTTAATTTGCGTCGTAATTTGTAGAATGCAATATTTAAATGGAAGACTATTGTTTATAACTCCATGGGTTATTTTATCCAGTTCCAAGAACTGGGCACCTTTAGGCTTATCGCCTTGGTAACGGCCATTGTTTAAATTACCGGGCAATGTTTAAATTACCGGGCAATATTTATAATACCGGGCAATGTTTAAATTACCGGGCAATGTTTAAATTACCGGGCAATGTTTAAATTACCGGGCAATGTTTAAATTTCCGGGCAATGTTTAAATTACCGGGCAATGTTTATAATACCGGGCAATGTTTAAATTACCGGGCAATGTTTAAATTACCGGGCAATGTTTAAATTACCGGGCAATGTTTAAATTACCGGGCAATGTTTATAATACCGGGCAATGTTTAAATTACCGGGCAATGTTTAAATTACCGGGCAATGTTTAAATTACCGGGCAATGTTTAAATTACCGGGCAATGTTTAAATTACCGGGCAATGTTTAATTTGCCGGGCAATGTTCGAATTGCCGGAACTAACTTTTTAAAGTTTTAATTCGTGTCGTATAAGTTTTATAAACATTATTTCATATGGGTTTCATTTGTTATCGTTTTACATGTTGAATAGAAAATTTAATTCTAAGTTTGCTTCCAAAGCAACAATAAATAAATAAATAGCAAATAAACAAAAACAACACAACATAGGTCTGCGACTTAATGTTTGTCGTAAAAAAAATATATCAAACAATCATTAAAAAAAAATAAAAGTACTGTCGAATGTTCTTAATCAATGAATAGAACAAAATATATTCATGTTTTAATTTGCGTCGTAATTTATAGCGGGCAATTTTGTAATTGTTATAATGGGTGATGAGTAATGATTTTAACGGGTAATTCATGTTGTAGCGGGCAAATAAAAAATTACCTCACGTTTAAATTCGTGTCGTAGGTCATGCGGGCAATCTCATTATAACTGCCTGAGTAGTTAGAGTGTATGTAAACATAACTTTTAGCCGGTTCGGAGGACCGGGCACATAACGGCTTGTATATATATATAAATCTCAAAAGGAATATGTGGCTGGCTGGCTGGCTGGCTGGCTGGCTGGCTGGGTATGTACATACCGCATAATCTTTTTAAATACTGGACATAAAAACGTGAAATTTGCTACAAATATTCTTTGCGTTACGGCGGTGAACACTGTCAAGGTTTTAAAAAAATTAAAATGACCGCAGTGGTCAGTTTGGTCAAAAAACGCGAATAAAACGACATATTTTGGGTTCATGTTGAATTTGCCGTTCCAACTTTTTATAGTTTTTCGATCGATTGCGCTAAGAAAATAAAAAAAAGGATGGCGTTGAGATTTTTTTCAGGATGACGTCATCAAAGTTTGCGCAGAGATAGCTAGCCGGCTTTTCGTTATGACGTCATCAAATTTTGCGTATTCTTTTAAAATTAACTTTGCTTCAACCTTTGCTAATGTACTTTATGAATGAATAGAACAAAATATATTCACGTTTTAATTTGCGTCGTAATTTATAGCGGGATATTTTTAAATTGTTATAATGGGTAATGATTAATGGTTTGAATGGGTATCTTACGTTGTATCTGGCAAATACAAAATTCCTTCACGTTTTTATTCGTGTTGTATGTGTCCACAGAATAGGTATAAAACAGAATGCGCAATCGCATTTTATTTCTGTTTTGGGCAGTAATGCCGACGCCATACTAAGCTTATTTAAACGCAGCGGTCCTGGTTACACTCTATATTTATGCTTATTTAGCCTACAACGTCCTTTTCTTCAAATCTACAAGTTCGAACACCCAAAGCTAATATTTCAGGCAAAATGTGCATAAACGGTTGTGTAATAAACTACAACAATGATGCGAAAACGACTGATTATCGTAAAAAAGAGCATGTCAAACTGCATGGCTTTCCTGACTCCATAAAGGATAAACAAAAGCATAAACAACCTCATATTAACTCATTATGAATTATATGCCTATTTCCCTTCATAATTTTAAAAGTTTATTTTGGTTTAAAAAGTATATATTTATGTACCGGTAGCCGTAGCAATTTAGTTACCGGTACCGAGCTACGTCTAAGCCATTTTTTTTTCAAATCAGTACCGGGTAATAAATATTTTTACATCATATTGGCCTAATCCTATAATGTTTCAAACAAAATGGGTAATTAAGTCAAATTTATACAAAAGTAAGCCTATAATGAAAGATAATGTAGGCCTTATGTATATTGTATATATTTATGGCAGACGTAGATATCCTTTCTCATTTTATTATAGTAGCGTCTCTATCGACCGCTGCATTGCGGAAAATGGTAACTTTCAGTGACTGCGTATATAGGGATTGTGCATTCTGTTCTATACCTATTCTGTGTATATCATATATATATATATATATATATCATATCATATCATATCATATCATATCATATCATATCATATCATATCATATCATATCATATCATATATATATATAAATCTCAAAAGGAATATGTATGTATGTGGCTGGCTGGCTGGCTGGCTGGCTGGCTGGGTATGTACATACCGCATAATCTTTTTAAATACTGGACATAAAAACGTGAAATTTGCTACAAATATTCTTTGCGTTACGGCGGTGAACACTGTCAAGGTTTTAAAAAAATTAAAATGACCGCAGTGGTCAGTTTGGTCAAAAAACGCGAATAAAACGACATATTTTGGGTTCATGTTGAATTTGCCGTTCCAACTTTTTATAGTTTTTCGATCGATCGCGCTAAGAAAATTACAAAAAAGGATGGCGTTGAGATTTTTTTCAGGATGACGTCATCAAAGTTTGCGCAGGGATAGCTAGCCGGCTTTTCGTTATGACGTCATCAAATTTTGCGCATTCATTTAAAATTAACTTTGCTTCAATGTTTGCTAATGTATTTTATGAATGAATAGAACAAAATATATTCACGTTTTAATTCGTGTCGTATACGAAATATAAACTTTTGTAGTTGTTGCGTGCAATCTCATTATAACTGCTTGAGTAGTAAGAGTGTATGTAAACATAACTTTTAGCTTTTTCAATTCGTTTGAAGCGGGCTTATACGCATTAAAATCTTTCTAGCGGGCAATATTTCACGTTTCAATTCGTTTCTAGCGGGCAATATTTCACGTTTCAATTCGTTTCTAGCGGGCAATATTTCACGTTGCAGTTTGTTTCGGTTGTAACGGGCGTACAAAATGTCATTCACATTTAAATTTGTGACGTATACATCGATAAACTTTTTACCGGGCAAGGTTTTATTAATTGCCGTATATATTAACTGTGTAGCGGGCAATCTCATTATAACTCCATGGGTAGATAAAGTGTATGTAAAATATCATTATGCGATTACATTGAACACAATTTTTTTTTTGAAAAGTTTCTTTTTTGTTTCTTATTGGTTTCATTTGTTATTGTTTTACATGTTGAATAGAAAAATTAATTCTAAGTTTGCTTCCAAAGCAACAATAAAAAAAAAAAATAGCAAATAACAAAAACAACACAACATAGGTCTGCGACTTAATGTTTGTCGTAAAAAAATATATCAAACAATCATTTTTTTAAAAATAAAAGTACTGTCGAATGTTCTTTATCAATGAATAGAACAAAATATATTCACGTTTTAATTTGCGTCGTAATTTATAGCGGGCAATTTTTTAACTGTTATAATGGGTAATGGGTAATGATTTTAACGGGTAGTTTATGTTGTAGCGGGCAAATAAAAAATTACCTCACGTTTAAATTCGTGTCGTAGGTCGTGCGGGCAATATCATTATAACTGCTTGAGTAGTTAGAGTGTATGTAAAATTTTAGCCGGTTCGGAGGACCGGGCACATAATCGGCTAGTATATATATAAATCTCAAAAGGAATATGTATGTATGTGGCTGGCTGGCTGGCTGGCTGGCTGGCTGGGTATGTACATACCGCATAATCTTTTTAAATACTGTACATAAAAACGTGAAATTTGCTACAAATATTCTTTGCGTTACGGCGGTGAACACTGTCAAGGTTTAAAAAAAATTAAAATGACCGCAGTGGTCAGTTTGGTCAAAAAACGCGAAAAAAACACAACTTTTGATTCACATTGTCTTTGCCAGTACAACTTTTTATAGTTTTTCGTCACAAAGTTAGAAAAAAAAAGGATGCGCTGAGATTATTTTTATGACGTCATCAATCTTTGCGCATGGATTTTATAGCAATGAAGGGACATTTTTCATTCATGTTTAAATTGACGTCATCAAACTATGTGCATGGATTTTATTATCTCAACTCAATGACGGGAACAAATTTTCTTCATGTTTAAATTGTCTACGTGCCGTAAACAACATAAATTCTTTACACTACCAATACTGTAGTTGATTTTCTTAATCTATCACTACTTTAATACTTTACACTGTGAATACATGACTTAAAGCTAATTAATAATTTAAAACTTTACAAACATAGGACAAAGCAAATAGATTTAGCTTTTTTTTTCTGTTTCGGGAAGTAATACCGACGCCTTACTAAGCTTATTTAAACGCAGTGGTCCTGGTTACACTCTATATTTAAGCTTATAATTATATGGCGTCATCAAATTTTGCGTATTTATGCGTTTAAGAAGGGAACAAAATTTTGTTTTAATTTGCGTCGTAATTTGTAGAATGCAATATTTAAATGGTTTAAGTAAAAAAATTAAGTTACCGGAAAATACTTTATCCCCGCTTAAGACAATTGCTTATAACTCCATGGGTTATTTTATACAGTTCCGAGAACTGGGCACCTTTAGGCTTATCGTTTTGGTAACGGCCATTGTTTTAATTACCGGGCAATGTTTAAATTACCGGGCAATGTTTATAATACCAGGCAATGTTTAAATTACCGGGTAATGTTTAAATTACCGGGCAATGTTTATAATACCGGACAATGTTTAAATTACCGGGCAATGTTTAAATTACCGGGCAATGTTTATAATACTGGGCAATGTTTATAATACCGGGCAATGTTTAAATTACCGGGCAATGTTTAAATTACCGGGCAATGTTTATAATACCGGGCAATGTTTATAATACCGGGCAATGTTTAAATTACCGGGCAATGTTTAAATTACCGGTCAATGTTTATAATACCGGGCAATGTTTATAATACCGGGCAATGTTTAAATTACCGGGCAATGTTTATAATACCGGGCAATGTTTATAATACCGGGCAATGTTTATAATACCGGGCAATGTTTAAATTACCAGGCAATGTTTAAATTACCGGGCAATGTTTAATTTGCCGGGCAATGTTCAAATTGCCGGAACTAAATTTTTAAAGTTTTAATTCGTGTCGTATACGTTTTATAAACATTATTTCATAAGGGTTTCATTTGTTATTGTTTTACATGTTGAATAGAAAAATTAATTCTAAGTTTGCTTCCAAAGCAACAATAAATAAATAAATAGCAAAAAAACAAAAACAACACAACATAGGTCTGCGACTTAATGTTTGTCGTAAAAAAAATATATCAAACAATCATAAAAAAAAAAAAAAGTAGTGTCGAATGTTCTTAATCAATGAATAGAACAAAATATATTCATGTTTTAATTTGCGTCGTAATTTATAGCGGGCAATTTTGTAATTGTTATAATTGGTGATGAGTAATGATTTTAACGGGTAATTAATGTTGTTGCGGGCAAATAAAAAATTACCTCACGTTTAAATTCGTGTCGTAGGTCATGCGGGCAATCTCATTATAACTGCCTGAGTAGTTAGAGTGTATGTAAACATAACTTTTAGCCGGTTCGGAGGACCGGGCACATAACGGCTTGTCATATATATAAATCTCAAAAGGAATATGTATGTATGTGGCTGGCTGGGTATGTACATACCGCATAATCTTTTTAAATACTGGACATAAAAACGTGAAATTTGCTACAAATATTCTTTGCGTTACGGCGGTGAACACTGTCAAGGTTTTAAAAAAAATTAAATGACCGCAGTGGTCAGTTTGGTCAAAAAACGCGAATAAAACGACATATTTTGGGTTCATGTTAAAATTGCCGTTCCAACTTTTTATAGTTTTTCGATCGATCGCGCTAAAAAAATAAAAAAAAGGATGGCGTTGAGATTTTTTTCAGGATGACGTCATCAAAGTTTGCGCAGAAATAGCTAGCCGGCTTTTCGTTATGACGTCATCAAATTTTGCGTATTCATTTAAAATTAACTTTGCTTCAACCTTTGCTAATGTAGGGGAAACTGGGGTAAAATGGGGTACTTAAGGAAAAAACTCTTCTATATTGACAAAAAACATCAAAATCAAAACAAATTTAGCTGAAAATAAAAGAATACAACATTGACAACATTGTAACAAAGCACAAACACCATAGAATGTCATTTTTTAAATTTATTGAACTTTAAAAAAAATGACACAAATACCCCATTATGCCCCATGCTTGGGGCAAAATGGGGTTCGGCATGGGGCATAATGGGGTCATGGTAAGAACTTGTATAAAACCATAAAAAAACATCAACATTTTTCACTATTAATACACAGTTCACATATAAAGTTTGGACTTTTATTTTTTTCTTCGAGCAAGTCTTCTTAGTTCAAAGGATGAAAGACCAAATAGCATTTTCTCCATCTTCTGACTAGTTCAGATTCTTGTTCAATCATGTTTAACAGAAAACACAATTTTAAATGCACCTAGGGCTGAAAAAAAACATGCCTCATTAGAAATTGCATTCACAAATAAAAATAATTTCATATTTACAGGCCTAATTAGAAATTTCATTTACAAAAATTAAAATAAAAAAAAAGTAGTATGGTGAAGAACCCCATTTTGCCCCATTGAAACTACCCCATTTTGCCCCATTGTGGTGGGGCACAATAAAATGCATTAAAATCGCAACATGCTTGATTTTATTGTTAAATTAAAGGCCCTATTTGTCGACAATAAGATATTTTTCAGATACAAAAAAAGATTTAGTTCAAAACTTTAATTATTAAGTATCAGTTTCTTAAGTTTAAGTTAAAAAAATTAGATGAAAAAGATGCAAAAATTTGTATTTACCTTGTAACAATAATTCTGCGTGAAATGTGGACTATAGCTCAAGATGTAGTCGTCTCGTATCGTGTTACTTCAAATCCAATCAATTACGATAGTTTTTGAGGCTCTGAAAGGGGTGTATTTGCAAAACCCCATTTTACCCCAATACCCCGTTTTACCCCAGTTTCCCCTACTTTATGAATGAATAGAACAAAATATTTTCACGTTTTTATTTGCGTCGTAATTTATAGCGGGATATTTTTAAATTGTTATAATGGGTAATGATTAATGGTTTTAATGGGTATCTTACGTTGTATCTGGCAAATACAAAATTCCTTCACGTTTTTATTCATGTTGTATATGTCCACAGAATAGGTATAAAACAGAATGCGCAATCGCATTTTATTTCTGTTTTAGGCAGTAATAACGACGCCATACTAAGCTTTTTTAAACGCAGTGGTCCTGGTTACACTCTATATTTATGCTTATTTAGCCTACAACGTCCTTTTCTTCAAATCTACAAATTCGAACACCCAAAGCTAATAGTTCAGGCAAATTGTGCATAAACGGTTGTGTAATAAACTACAACAATGATGCGAAAACGACTGATTATCGTAAAAAAGAGCATGTCAAACTGCATGGCTTTCCTGACTCCATAAAGGATAAACAACAGCATAAACAACCTCATATTAACTCATTATGAATTATATGCCTATTTCCCTTCATAATTTTAAAAGTTTATTTTGGTTTAAAAAGTATATATATTTATGTACCGGTAGCCGCAGCAATTTAGTTACCGGTACCGAGCTACGTCTAAGCCATTTTTTTTTCAAATCAGTACCGGGTAATAAATATTTTTACATCATATTGGCCTAATCATATAATGTTCAAAACAAAATGGGTAATTAAGTCAAATTTATATAAAAGTAAGCCTATAATGAAAGATAATGTAGGCCCTATATATATTGTATATATTTATGGCAGACGTAGATATCATTTCTCATTTTACTATATTAGTGTCTCTAGCGACCGCTGCATTGCGGAAAATGGTAACTTTTAGTGAGTTCGTATATAGGGATTGTGCATTCTGTTCTATACCTATTCTGTGTATACGTCTTATAAACTTTGTGGCGGGAATTTTTTCAATTGCCAGGCAATGTTTAAATTGCCGAGCTCAACGTTTTAAAGTTTTAATTTGTATCGTATACGTCTTATAAACTATGTAGCGGGAAATTTTTATATTGCCGGGCAATGTTTAAATTTGCCGGACCAACTTTTTAAAGTTTTAATTCATGTCGTATACGTTGTATAAACTATGATTCATATCGGTTTCAGTTGTTATTGTTTTTCCTGTTGAATTTAAAATTTAATTTTTAGTTTGCTTCCAAAGCAACAATAAATAAATAGCAAATAACACCAACAAAAACAAAAAAAAAACAAAAAAAAATATTGATCTACGACTAATGTTGTAGCAAAAAAATATATCAAACAATCATTGTCGAATTAACAGTACTTTTTAAAAGACATGTGAGTTCTGTTTTACAGAAAGAGTTTAATTACCCAATAAACTCACAAAATTCAATCATAGTGGTCATACTTTGAGCAAGAAATAAAAAAAAAAAATTATTATTTGTTTTTTTCTTTTTAGTTGTATAATGAATTGGTGTATAATAAAGTGTGCAAAACAAAAATAAATTTAAAAAATACTGACCACAAAAAAAACAACATACTACTTTATGTATGTTGCAAAAACAAAACTAAAAAACTATAATGTGTCAAGCATATTCTAAAAAAAAGCCCGTTCGAAGAATCGGGCACATAACGGCTTGTATATATATAAATCTCAAAAGGAATATGTATGTATGTATGTGGCTGGCTGGCTGGCTGGCTGGCTGGGTATGTACATACCGCATAATCTTTTTAAATACTGGACATAAAAACGTGAAATTTGCTACAAATATTCTTTGCGTTACGGCGGTGAACACTGTCAAGGTTTTAACAAAATTAAAATGACCGCAGTGGTCAGTTTGGTCAAAAAACGTGAAAAAAACACAACTTTTGATTCACATTGTCTTTGCCAGTACAACTTTTTATAGTTTTTCGTCACAAAGTTAGAAAAAAAAAGGATGCGCTGAGATTATTTTTATGACGTCATCAATCTTTGCGCATGGATTTTATAGCAATGAAGGGACATTTTTCATTCATGTTTAAATTGACGTCATCAAACTATGTGCATGGATTTTATTATCTCAACTCAATGACGGGAACAAATTTTCTTCATGTTTAAATTGTCTACGTGCCGTAAACAACATAAATTCTTTACACTACCAATACTGTAGTTGATTTTCTTAATCTATCACTACTTTAATACTTTACACTGTGAATACATGACTTAAAGCTAATTAATAATTTAAAACTTTACAAACATAGGACAAAGCAAATAGATTTAGCATTTTTTTTTCTGTTTCGGGAAGTAATACCGACGCCTTACTAAGCTTATTTAAACGCAGTGGTCCTGGTTACACTCTATATTTAAGCTTATAATTATATGGCGTCATCACATTTTGCGTATTTATGCGTTTAAGAAGGGAACAAAATTTTGTTTTAATTTGCGTCGTAATTTGTAGAATGCAATATTTAAATGGTTTAAGTAAAAAAATTAAGTTACCGGAAAATACTTTATCCCCGCTTAAGACAATTGCTTATAACTCCATGGGTTATTTTATCCAGTTCCGAGAACTGGGCACCTTTAGGCTTATCGCCTTGGTAACGGCCATTGTTTTAATTACCGGGCAATGTTTAAATTACCGGGCAATGTTTATAATACCAGGCAATGTTTAAATTACCGGGCAATGTTTAAATTACCGGGCAATGTTTATAATACCGGACAATGTTTAAATTACCGGGCAATGTTTAAATTACCGGGCAATGTTTATAATAATGGGCAATGTTTATAATACCGGGCAATGTTTAAATTACCGGGCAATGTTTAAATTACCGGGCGATGTTTATAAAAGCGGGCAATGTTTATAATACCGGGCAATGTTTAAATTACCGGGCAATGTTTAAATTACCGGGCAATGTTTATAATACCGGGCAATGTTTATAATACCGGGCAATGTTTAAATTACCGGGCAATGTTTATAATACCGGGCAATGTTTATAATACCGGGCAATGTTTATAATACCGGGCAATGTTTAAATTACCAGGCAATGTTTAAATTACCGGGCAATGTTTAATTTGCCGGGCAATGTTCAAATTGCCGGAACTAAATTTTTAAAGTTTTAATTCGTGTCGTATACGTTTTATAAACATTATTTCATAAGGGTTTCATTTGTTATTGTTTTACATGTTGAATAGAAAAATTAATTCTAAGTTTGCTTCCAAAGCAACAATAAATAAATAAATAGCAAAAAAACAAAAACAACACAACATAGGTCTGCGACTTAATGTTTGTCGTAAAAAAAATATATCAAACAATCATTAAAAAAAAAAAAAAGTAGTGTCGAATGTTCTTAATCAATGAATAGAACAAAATATATTCATGTTTTTATTTGCGTCGTAATTTATAGCGGGCAATTTTGTAATTGTTATAATGGGTGATGAGTAATGATTTTAACGGGTAATTCATGTTGTAGCGGGCAAATAAAAAATTACCTCACGTTTAAATTCGTGTCGTAGGTCATGCGGGCAATCTCATTATAACTGCCTGAGTAGTTAGAGTGTATGTAAACATAACTTTTAGCCGGTTCGGAGGACCGGGCACATAACGGCTTGTATATATATAAATCTCAAAAGGAATATGTATGTATGTATGTGGCTGGCTGGCTGGCTGGCTGGCTGGCTGGGTATGTACATACCGCATAATCTTTTTAAATACTGGACATAAAAACGTGAAATTTGCTACAAATATTCTTTGCGTTACGGCGGTGAACACTGTCAAGGTTTTAAAAAAATTAAAATGACCGCAGTGGTCAGTTTGGTCAAAAAACGTGAAAAAAACACAACTTTTGATTCACATTGTCTTTGCCAGTACAACTTTTTATAGTTTTTCGTCACAAAGTTAGAAAAAAAAAGGATGCGCTGAGATTATTTTTATGACGTCATCAATCTTTGCGCATGGATTTTATAGCAATGAAGGGACATTTTTCATTCATGTTTAAATTGACGTCATCAAACTATGTGCATGGATTTTATTATCTCAACTCAATGACGGGAACAAATTTTTTTTCATGTTTAAATTGTCTACGTGCCGTAAACAACATAAATTCTATACACTACCAATACTGTAGTTGATTTTCTTAATCTATCACTACTTTGATACTTTACACTATGAATACATGACTTAAAGCTAATTAATAATTTAAAACTTTACAAACATAGGACAAAGCAAATAGATTTAGCATTTTTTTTCTGTTTTCGGAAGTAATACCGTCGCATTACTAAGCTTATTTAAACGCAGTGGTCCTGGTTACACTCTATATTTAAGCTTATAATTATATGGCGTCATCAAATTTTGCGTATTTATGCGTTTAAGAAGGGAACAAAATTTTGTTTTAATTTGCGTCGTAATTTGTAGAATGCAATATTTAAATGGTTTAAGTAAAAAAATTAAGTTACCGGAAAATACTTTATCCCCGCTTAAGACAATTGCTTATAACTCCATGGGTTATTTTATCCAGTTCCGAGAACTGGGCACCTTTAGGCTTATCGCCTTGGTAACGGCCATTGTTTTAATTACCGGGCAATGTTTAAATTACCGGGCAATGTTTATAATACCAGGCAATGTTTAAATTACCGGGCAATGTTTAAATTACCGGGCAATGTTTATAATACCGGACAATGTTTAAATTACCGGGCAATGTTTAAATTACCGGGCAATGTTTATAATACCGGGCAATGTTTATAATACCGGGCAATGTTTAAATTACCGGGCAATGTTTAAATTACCGGGCAATGTTTATAATACCTGGCAATGTTTATAATACCGGGCAATGTTTAAATTACCGGGCAATGTTTAAATTACCGGGCAATGTTTATAATACCGGGCAATGTTTATAATACCGGGCAATGTTTAAATTACCGGGCAATGTTTATAATACCGGGCAATGTTTATAATACCGGGCAATGTTTATAATACCGGGCAATGTTTAAATTACCAGGCAATGTTTAAATTACCGGGCAATGTTTAATTTGCCGGGCAATTTTCAAATTGCCGGAACTAAATTTTTAAAGTTTTAATTCGTGTCGTATACGTTTTATAAACATTATTTCATAAGGGTTTCATTTGTTATTGTTTTACATGTTGAATAGAAAAATTAATTCTAAGTTTGCTTCCAAAGCAACAATAAATAAATAAATAGCAAAAAAACAAAAACAACACAACATAGGTCTGCGACTTAATGTTTGTCGTAAAAAAAATATATCAAACAATCATTAAAAAAAAAAGTAGTGTCGAATGTTCTTAATCAATGAATAGAACAAAATATATTCATGTTTTAATTTGCGTCGTAATTTATAGCGGGCAATTTTGTAATTGTTATAATGGGTGATGAGTAATGATTTTAACGGGTAATTCATGTTGTAGCGGGCAAATAAAAAATTACCTCACGTTTAAATTCGTGTCGTAGGTCATGCGGGCAATCTCATTATAACTGCCTGAGTAGTTAGAGTGTATGTAAACATAACTTTTAGCCGGTTCGGAGGACCGGGCACATAACGGCTTGTCATATATATAAATCTCAAAAGGAATATGTATGTATGTGGCTGGCTGGCTGGCTGGCTGGGTATGTACATACCGCATAATCTTTTTAAATACTGGACATAAAAACGTGAAATTTGCTACAAATATTCTTTGCGTTACGGCGGTGAACACTGTCAAGGTTTTAAAAAAATTAAAATGACCGCAGTGGTCAGTTTGGTCAAAAAACGCGAATAAAACGACATATTTTGGGTTCATGTTGAATTTTCCGTTCCAACTTTTTATAGTTTTTCGATCGATAGCGCTAAGAAAATAAAAAAAAAGGATGGCGTTGAGATTTTTTTCAGGATGACGTCATTAAAGTTTGCGCAGGGATAGCTGGTTGTCTTTTTTTTTATGGCGTCATCGAATTTTGCGTATTCATTTTAATTAACTTCGCTTCAACCTTTGCTAATGTACTTTATGAATGAATAGAACAAAATATATTCACGTTTTAATTTGCGTCGTAATTTATAGCGGGATATTTTTAAATTGTTATAATGGGTAATGATTAATGGTTTTAATGGGTATCTTACGTTGTATCTGGCAAATACAAAATTCCTTCACGTTTTTATTCGTGTTGTATATGTCCACATTTCATTTTAATTAACTTCGCTTCAACCTTTGCTAATGTACTTTATGAATGAATAGAACAAAATATATTCACGTTTTAATTTGCGTCGTAATTTTAGCGGGATATTTTTAAATTGTTATAATGGGTAATGATTAATGGTTTTAATGGGTATCGTACGTTGTATCTGGCAAATACAAAATTCCTTCACGTTTTTATTTGTGTTGTATATGTCCACAGAATAGGTATAAAACAGAATGCGCAATCTTCAAATCTACAAGTTCGAACACCCAAAGCTAATATTTCAGGCAAAATGTGCATAAACGGTTGTGTAATAAACTACAACAATGATGCGAAAACGACTGATTATCGTAAAAAAGAGCATGTCAAACTGCATGGCTTTCCTGACTCCATAAAGGATAAACAACAGCATAAACAACCTCATATTAACTCATTATGAATTATATGCCTATTTCCCTTCATAATTGTAAAAGTTTATTTTGGTTTAAAAAGTATATATATTTATGTACCGGTAGCCGCAGCAATTTAGTTACCGGTACCGAGCTACGTCTAAGCCATTTTTTTTTCAAATCAGTACCGGGTAATAAATATTTTTACATCATATTGGCCTAATCATATAATGTTCAAAACAAAATGGGTAATTAAGTCAAATTTATATAAAAGTAAGCCTATAATGAAAGATAATGTAGGCCCTATATATATTGTATATATTTATGGCAGACGTAGATATCATTTCTCATTTTACTATATTAGTGTCTCTAGCGACCGCTGCATTGCGGAAAATGGTAACTTTTAGTGAGTTCGTATATAGGGATTGTGCATTCTGTTCTATACCTATTCTGTGTATACGTCTTATAAACTTTGTGGCGGGAATTTTTTCAATTGCCAGGCAATGTTTAAATTGCCGAGCTCAACGTTTTAAAGTTTTAATTTGTATCGTATACGTCTTATAAACTATGTAGTGGGAAATTTTTATATTGCCGGGCAATGTTTAAATTTGCCGGACCAACTTTTTAAAGTTTTAATTCATGTCGTATACGTTGTATAAACTATGATTCATATCGGTTTCAGTTGTTATTGTTTTTCCTGTTGAATTTAAAATTTAATTTTTAGTTTGCTTCCAAAGCAACAATAAATAAATAGCAAATAACACCAACAAAAACAAAAAAAAAACAAAAAAAAAATATTGATCTACGACTAATGTTGTAGCAAAAAAATATATCAAACAATCATTGTCGAATTAACAGTACTTTTTAAAAGACATGTGAGTTCTGTTTTACAGAAAGAGTTTAATTACCCAATAAACTCACAAAATTCGATCATAGTGGTCATACTTTGAGCAAGAAATAAAAAAAATTATTATTATTTGTTTTTCCTTTTTAGTTGTATATTGAATTGGTGTATAATAAAGTGTGCAAAACAAAAATAAATTTTAAAAATACTGACCACAAAAAAAAAAACATACTACTTTATGTATGTTGCAAAAACAAAACTAAAAAACTATAATGTGTCAAGCATATTCTAAAAAAAAGCCCGTTCGAAGAATCGGGCACATAACGGCTTGTATATATATATAAATCTCAAAAGGAATATGTGGCTGGCTGGCTGGCTGGCTGGCTGGCTGGCTGGGTATGTACATACCGCATAATCTTTTTAAATACTGGACATAAAAACGTGAAATTTGCTACAAATATTCTTTGCGTTACGGCGGTGAACACTGTCAAGGTTTTAAAAAAATTAAAATGACCGCAGTGGTCAGTTTGGTCAAAAAACGCGAATAAAACGACATATTTTGGGTTCATGTTGAATTTTCCGTTCCAACTTTTTATAGTTTTTCGATCGATAGCGCTAAGAAAATAAAAAAAAAGGATGGCGTTGAGATTTTTTTCAGGATGACGTCATTAAAGTTTGCGCAGGGATAGCTGGTTGTCTTTTTTTTTATGGCGTCATCGAATTTTGCGTATTCATTTTAATTAACTTCGCTTCAACCTTTGCTAATGTACTTTATGAATGAATAGAACAAAATATATTCACGTTTTAATTTGCGTCGTAATTTATAGCGGGATATTTTTAAATTGTTATAATGGGTAATGATTAATGGTTTTAATGGGTATCTTACGTTGTATCTGGCAAATACAAAATTCCTTCACGTTTTTATTCGTGTTGTATATGTCCACATTTCATTTTAATTAACTTCGCTTCAACCTTTGCTAATGTACTTTATGAATGAATAGAACACAATATATTCACGTTTTAATTTGCGTCGTAATTTATAGCGGGATATTTTTAAATTGTTATAATGGGTAATGATTAATGGTTTTAATGGGTATCGTACGTTGTATCTGGCAAATACAAAATTCCTTCACGTTTTTATTTGTGTTGTATATGTCCACAGAATAGGTATAAAACAGAATGCGCAATCTTCAAATCTACAAGTTCGAACACCCAAAGCTAATATTTCAGGCAAAATGTGCATAAACGGTTGTGTAATAAACTACAACAATGATGCGAAAACGACTGATTATCGTAAAAAAGAGCATGTCAAACTGCATGGCTTTCCTGACTCCATAAAGGATAAACAACAGCATAAACAACCTCATATTAACTCATTATGAATTATATGCCTATTTCCCTTCATAATTGTAAAAGTTTATTTTGGTTTAAAAAGTATATATATTTATGTACCGGTAGCCGCAGCAATTTAGTTACCGGTACCGAGCTACGTCTAAGCCATTTTTTTTTCAAATCAGTACCGGGTAATAAATATTTTTACATCATATTGGCCTAATCATATAATGTTCAAAACAAAATGGGTAATTAAGTCAAATTTATATAAAAGTAAGCCTATAATGAAAGATAATGTAGGCCCTATATATATTGTATATATTTATGGCAGACGTAGATATCATTTCTCATTTTACTATATTAGTGTCTCTAGCGACCGCTGCATTGCGGAAAATGGTAACTTTTAGTGAGTTCGTATATAGGGATTGTGCATTCTGTTCTATACCTATTCTGTGTATACGTCTTATAAACTTTGTGGCGGGAATTTTTTCAATTGCCAGGCAATGTTTAAATTGCCGAGCTCAACGTTTTAAAGTTTTAATTTGTATCGTATACGTCTTATAAACTATGTAGCGGGAAATTTTTATATTGCCGGGCAATGTTTAAATTTGCCGGACCAACTTTTTAAAGTTTTAATTCATGTCGTATACGTTGTATAAACTATGATTCATATCGGTTTCAGTTGTTATTGTTTTTCCTGTTGAATTTAAAATTTAATTTTTAGTTTGCTTCCAAAGCAACAATAAATAAATAGCAAATAACACCAACAAAAACAAAAAAAAAACAAAAAAAAATATTGATCTACGACTAATGTTGTAGCAAAAAAATATATCAAACAATCATTGTCGAATTAACAGTACTTTTTAAAAGACATGTGAGTTCTGTTTTACAGAAAGAGTTTAATTACCCAATAAACTCACAAAATTCGATCATAGTGGTCATACTTTGAGCAAGAAATAAAAAAAATTATTATTATTTGTTTTTCCTTTTTAGTTGTATATTGAATTGGTGTATAATAAAGTGTGCAAAACAAAAATAAATTTTAAAAATACTGACCACAAAAAAAAAAACATACTACTTTATGTATGTTGCAAAAACAAAACTAAAAAACTATAATGTGTCAAGCATATTCTAAAAAAAAGCCCGTTCGAAGAATCGGGCACATAACGGCTTGTATATATATAAATCTCAAAAGGAATATGTGGCTGGCTGGCTGGCTGGCTGGCTGGCTGGCTGGGTATGTACATACCGCATAATCTTTTTAAATACTGGACATAAAAACGTGAAATTTGCTACAAATATTCTTTGCGTTACGGCGGTGAACACTGTCAAGGTTTAAAAAAAATTAAAATGACCGCAGTGGTCAGTTTGGTCAAAAAACGCGAATAAAACGACATATTTTGGGTTCATGTTGAATTTTCCGTTCCAACTTTTTATAGTTTTTCGATCGATAGCGCTAAGAAAATAAAAAAAAAGGATGGCGTTGAGATTTTTTTCAGGATGACGTCATTAAAGTTTGCGCAGGGATAGCTGGTTGTCTTTTTTTTTATGGCGTCATCGAATTTTGCGTATTCATTTTAATTAACTTCGCTTCAACCTTTGCTAATGTACTTTATGAATGAATAGAACAAAATATATTCACGTTTTAATTTGCGTCGTAATTTATAGCGGGATATTTTTAAATTGTTATAATGGGTAATGATTAATGGTTTTAATGGGTATCTTACGTTGTATCTGGCAAATACAAAATTCCTTCACGTTTTTATTCGTGTTGTATATGTCCACATTTCATTTTAATTAACTTCGCTTCAACCTTTGCTAATGTACTTTATGAATGAATAGAACAAAATATATTCACGTTTTAATTTGCGTCGTAATTTATAGCGGGATATTTTTAAATTGTTATAATGGGTAATGATTAATGGTTTTAATGGGTATCGTACGTTGTATCTGGCAAATACAAAATTCCTTCACGTTTTTATTTGTGTTGTATATGTCCACAGAATAGGTATAAAACAGAATGCGCAATCTTCAAATCTACAAGTTCGAACACCCAAAGCTAATATTTCAGGCAAAATGTGCATAAACGGTTGTGTAATAAACTACAACAATGATGCGAAAACGACTGATTATCGTAAAAAAGAGCATGTCAAACTGCATGGCTTTCCTGACTCCATAAAGGATAAACAACAGCATAAACAACCTCATATTAACTCATTATGAATTATATGCCTATTTCCCTTCATAATTGTAAAAGTTTATTTTGGTTTAAAAAGTATATATATTTATGTACCGGTAGCCGCAGCAATTTAGTTACCGGTACCGAGCTACGTCTAAGCCATTTTTTTTTCAAATCAGTACCGGGTAATAAATATTTTTACATCATATTGGCCTAATCATATAATGTTCAAAACAAAATGGGTAATTAAGTCAAATTTATATAAAAGTAAGCCTATAATGAAAGATAATGTAGGCCCTATATATATTGTATATATTTATGGCAGACGTAGATATCATTTCTCATTTTACTATATTAGTGTCTCTAGCGACCGCTGCATTGCGGAAAATGGTAACTTTTAGTGAGTGCGTATATAGGGATTGTGCATTCTGTTCTATACCTATTCTGTGTATACGTCTTATAAACTTTGTAGCGGGAATTTTTTCAATTGCCAGGCAATGTTTAAATTGCCGAGCTCAACGTTTTAAAGTTTTAATTTGTATCGTATACGTCTTATAAACTATGTAGCGGGAAATTTTTATATTGCCGGGCAATGTTTAAATTTGCCGGACCAACTTTTTAAAGTTTTAATTCATGTCGTATACGTTGTATAAACTATGATTCATATCGGTTTCAGTTGTTATTGTTTTTCCTGTTGAATTTAAAATTTAATTTTTAGTTTGCTTCCAAAGCAACAATAAATAAATAGCAAATAACACCAACAAAAACAAAAAAAAAAACAAAAAAAAAATATTGATCTACGACTAATGTTGTAGCAAAAAAATATATCAAACAATCATTGTCGAATTAACAGTACTTTTTAAAAGACATGTGAGTTCTGTTTTACAGAAAGAGTTTAATTACCCAATAAACTCACAAAATTCGATCATAGTGGTCATACTTTGAGCAAGAAATAAAAAAAATTATTATTATTTGTTTTTCCTTTTTAGTTGTATATTGAATTGGTGTATAATAAAGTGTGCAAAACAAAAATAAATTTAAAAAATACTGACCACAAAAAAAAAACATACTACTTTATGTATGTTGCAAAAACAAAACTAAAAAACTATAATGTGTCAAGCATATTCTAAAAAAAAGCCCGTTCGAAGAATCGGGCACATAACGGCTTGTATATATATAAATCTCAAAAGGAATATGTGGCTGGCTGGCTGGCTGGCTGGCTGGCTGGCTGGGTATGTACATACCGCATAATCTTTTTAAATACTGGACATAAAAACGTGAAATTTGCTACAAATATTCTTTGCGTTACGGCGGTGAACACTGTCAAGGTTTTAAAAAAATTAAAATGACCGCAGTGGTCAGTTTGGTCAAAAAACGCGAATAAAACGACATATTTTGGGTTCATGTTGAATTTGCCGTTCCAACTTTTTATAGTTTTTCGATCGATCGCGCTAAGAAAATAAAAAAAAAGGATGGCGTTGAGATTTTTTTCAGGATGACGTCATCAAAGTTTGCGCAGAGATAGCTAGCCGGCTTTTTGTTATGACGTCATCAAATTTTGCGTATTCATTTAAAATTAACTTTGCTTCAATGTTTGCTAATGTATTTTATGAATGAATAGAACAAAATATATTCACGTTTTAAGTCGTGTCGTATACGAAATATAAACTTTGTAGTTGTTGCGTGCAATCTCATTATAACTGCTTGAGTAGTAAGAGTGTATGTAAACATAACTTTTAGCTTTTTCAATTCGTTTGAAGCGGGCGTATACGCATTAAAATCTTTCTAGAGGGCAATATTTCACGTTTCAATCGTTTCTAGCAGGAAATATTTCACGTTTCAGTTCGTTTCGGTTGTAGCGGGCGTACAAAATGTCATTCACATTTAAATTTGTGACGTATACATCGATAAACTTTTTAACGGGCAAGGTTTTATTAATTGCCGTATATATTAACTGTGTAGCGGGCAATCTCATTATAACTCCATGGGTAGATAAAGTGTATGTAAAATATCATTATGCGATTACATTGAACACAATTTAAAAAAAAAAAGTTTCTTCTTTGTTTCTTATTGGTTTCATTTGTTATTGTTTTACATGTTGAATAGAAAATTTAATTCTAAGTTTGCTTCCAAAGCAACAATAAAAAAATAAATAGCAAATAACAAAAACAACACAACATAGGTCTGCGACTTAATGTTTGTCGTAAAAAAATATATCAAACAATCATTTTTTTAAAAATAAAAGTACTGTCGAATGTTCTTTATCAATGAATAGAACAAAATATATTCATGTTTTAATTTGCGTCGTAATTTATAGCGGGCAATTTTGTAATTGTTATAATGGGTGATGAGTAATGATTTTAACGGGTAATTCATGTTGTAGCGGGCAAATAAAAAATTACCTCACGTTTAAATTCGTGTCGTAGGTCATGCGGGCAATCTCATTATAACTGCCTGAGTAGTTAGAGTGTATGTAAACATAACTTTTAGCCGGTTCGGAGGACCGGGCACATAACGGCTTGTATATATATATAAAAACAAAAAAACAAACTCACGGTAATTATATTGGTTGCTGTTTTAAATGTTGAAGATAAGCGGAATAGATACGTTGTAATTATACAAAGTGGGTAAGAAAATGCAATGTTTTAAAATATACATAGATTATAAATTTTTTAGTCATATTTTATTTGTATAATTTTCAAATCCTTTTTTACAGTTTGATCATTTCAAAGTTATAAATTGTTAGCTATTTTTTCTTTTATAAAAGTAAAAAAAAAGAGAAACATATTGGAAGTATTAGCGCAATTAAAACGGGTCAATTATCTCCCTTTGATAAAAAAAAAACTGTCCACATTTGATTTTTTTGTGATGCCAAACAAATTATGTTTAGAAATACAAGAAATATCACTGACTAATTATTATTTCTTTATATAAATCCAACATTACGGTATTTAGAGCAGGGGTCGGCAACCTTTTGATAATAGTGTCCCAAAGTATGATTTCAATCTCATTCAGCGTGCCAACAACCTAAAAGTCATCCTGTTCTACCACTCAATCTATTTTAGAAGAGACTTGAAATGCCTTTTTAGGGGTCTTCCGCGCGCGATCGGAATTCGCTCTGCGTGCCAAGTCTGCGACTTGGCACGCGTGCAATAGGTTGCTGATACCTGGTATAGACGATACAAATGTTTGTGGTTCCAAAAGTATAAATATAAAAATAATCACGGCAAGAATTACAAAGTTGTTAATCGAAGCTTTACACTAACCCCGTACGATAAGTCTTTCACTTTAATCACCCAAAAAGTGTTTTTGTTTTTGTATCTAGTCTGATATATTCAATCAAAAAATGTATCGACCAAAGACCTCAATCTTGTTCCTGCTTGGAAAGACTCAACTTAAATTTAAAAAAAAATTAAATTGGTTACTTATATAGCGCTTCTATCCATGCTATTTCAGCATGCTCAGTGCGCTCTGTAAACACACTGCTGCCTGCTGGCGCAAATATGTTTACAGGCCCAAAACTCCTGCATCTCCCCCTATTCATTTCTCCGCAACTCCACCCTCTTCCAACCTCCCACTCCCCTCTCCCCCTTCACGGTTTGGGCTCATTTCAAACTCAATCCTTTCTTTTTTTTTTATTTCCACGAGACTATTGTTTCTATGGGCGTTTAATGGCAGGTCTGCGAGTGTATGGAAACAGGAAACCTGCTTTCCGCTTGGTGACACCGTTTCGGATACGATAACAAGTTCTGGGATGAAATTATCTGCACGGATTTCCCCATAGTATTGTATTTTATTTGTGTTGTTTAGGACGTAAAGTGGCCATGTTAGTACAGTAACATTTCTTTTAAATAGGTGTGCGGATTTTACCACTCCAATTGAATATGCTGCAACATATAATACCTATACTTTAAGTATTAGGCTGCAACATAAATATAGTATCTATACTCTAAGTCAGGGGTCTCCAAACTGCGGCGGAGACCTTTTTAGCTTCGAAACAAATTATGGAAATGTATCTATATCCTATCGGCGCATGCGTGGACGTTGTGTTTTTACCGAAATAAAATAGAGGCGCGCAATTGTGCGTTATGTTTTCCAACCAAGCACTACATTGTAAAAACCTTATTCGATGCTTACTTTTTCAACTTCCGTCTACATTCAATGAAATGATATAACGCCATTTTGTGGTGAAGTATGACACTATTACTGGACAGGATATATTCAATGATTTGAAAAAAACATTTGCTGATTATAACTTGGACTAACCACAGTTGCCTGACTGTTAATGCAAGAAAGAACATGAGTGGTCTATAGAACGGTTTGGTTGGACAAGTGAAGCAGATGTGTAAAGAGAAAAAACATTCCACAGCCAATGTTTCTACACTGTATTATTCACCAGCCATCTTTACGTGCTAAATATTTGGAAATTAGAAGTGTAGGCTACTGATTCCGGTGGTGAAGATGGTGATCTTAATAAGGTCACACCGGCTCAACAATAGACAGTACAGAGACATGTTGAAAGATACAGACACAGAATCGCAATATTTACCATATTACACAGCACTTAGACTTAGATGGCTAAGTTCAGAGCAGTATTTAAGTTAAGAAAGGAAACATGTGACTTCCTGGAAAGTAAAGGCAAGCCACAGCCATTACTGTCTGATGAAGAGGGAGTATGGAAATTAGCCTTTACTAATAATTTACGTTTTCTGAGCCTAAAACTACAATAAAAGGATTATCAAGCTTCTGATCTATACACCCACCTAAAGGCTTTAGATCCCAGCTTGTCTTGTTTTCGGAACAAGTACAGGCGAACAACTTGACGCACTTTCAGCAGTGCAAGGTATTCATGGTTGAAGCAACAGCTGAGTTCCCCACGACATTTTTGCATCCGAGATCAGGATCGGTTTTCTGACTAGAATTCAAAGGCAGAAGAAGTGAGACTGTTTCAAAAACAATTTGAAACAGATGTCGCCAGTTGCCCAGATGAACTCCAGTTGCAAGCAAATGACCTCCTTAGGGACAAGTTCAAAGAAGGACTGGTGGGTTTTTACCTGTTTTTGCCCAAGCAAGGCTTTCTTAATGTCAAAACTCTTGCATCAATATACCTTTTAATTTTTGGAACAACATACCCACGTGAGGAACAATTTGATAACAAACTTGTCCGATGATAATCTCAGGTCACTGTTAATGTTAAGGACATCAAACCTAAAGCTAGAAATGTCTGCTATTTTGGCATCCATGAAACAATTTATCTACATTTCCACTTATATAGATCTTTCTGTTTATATGTAGTGTGAAAATTTGTTATTAAATATTAACTGAATAAAAGAATATTAAATAAATAATTAAAAACAACATCCATATTTTGATTTTCTTTTATTCAGACCCTGCGCGTGTAGTCAGCCCCCGGACTGCTGTTTAATAGTTAATGCGGCCCTCGGGCTGAAAAGTTTGGAGACCCCTGCTCTAAGTAATAGGCTGTGGCTTATAAATATGTTTTAAGTAATATGCTGCAACATATAAATATGCTTTAAGTAATATGCTGCAACATATAAATATGCTTTAAGTAATATGCTGCAACATATAAATATGCGTTAAGTAATAGGCTGTGACTTATAAATATGTTTTAAGTAATATGCTGCAACATATAAATATGCTATAAGTAATATGCTGCAACATATAAATATGCTTTAAGTAATATGCTGCAACATATAAATATGCTTTAAGTAATATGCTGCAACATATAAATATGCTTTAAGTAATATACTGCGACATATAAATATGCTTTAAGTAATATGCTGTGTTACGTCCACAATCCCCTTGTGGCCAGAGCTGTGTAGATCTTGCTGATAATTCTCGTTAGTCCTAGGGGAGACTTTAATTATTAGTATTTATGTTTCAGTATTACACGAACTCTTCTTATAGTCCTGGGCACAAACTCAGTATTTGTATTCCAACATTTCCTTTCTTGGGCATTAGAGTAGTAGATAAATCTTATAGTAATGTATACAACACAATAGAATAGTAACTTGACAAGGAAGCTTCAGTGTAACTGTTGTTGATAGTTTATTTCAGGTGATATGTTCAATATATACAATATATCTATTATGTACAGTTAGAATAAAATAGTGCAAACACAAACGTTCTCAAAGGAACATCTTTTGAAACTCCCTGTCTTTCAGACAAAACAAATCATTAAATACTATCCGAGTGGTGCAAGGGACAGACCCATTACCAGTAGGGGTGAAAATCATGGTATCATTACTAAACTCATAACAAAAACGATAGGAACTTCCCCTATTAAATAATGAGTCGTTCCCAGACCCTGAGAATTACCTAGAATCTTTCGTTTTCCTACTAAACGTCCTAATATTGTGTGTAGTGAGAAAAGAGAGAGAGAGAAGAATAAACATTGCGTGTTCCAATTCTTGGAAAAACAATATACATGACACGCCCCCACCCAATGAAAGAAATAATGTACCATAATTACCCAAGTAATACTCAACATGGTACATTTTTCGTACTTAACACTATCGTTTCAACAACCATCAATCAATGGAAGATTATAAGACAATTTAAGCAAACATGGCTCACTGGCACAACTAAATTATAAAAAGTGTCACTACCCAATGGTAATTGTGATTATAACGTGATGGACAAATATTTCCCCTTTAATATTAATATTAACTAATGTCTCAACAAGTACAAATAATTCCAAAATATTCTAGTCATTCTTATTTTAACTATGTACAGTTGTGTGGATTTCCACCAAAAATTTGCAAAAAGTTTTAATCTATTTCAACAAATATAACATTGCTCAAACTCTGTCAATTTTCAACAGTTAACTTCTAATATACAAACCAAAAGATAAGTAATACGTAACTCGAATCAAACTATAGGTTACTTCCCCTTTAAATTGCAGTGTCAACTTGACATTAACAGGGTTCATACCTAAGATGATGATACTTCCCCTTTTCTCAAATATGAGGAGAAAATAAAATACGCTCTAGTTACGATTACTACAGTAATCTCAATATTAAAATGTAATCCACTATTATGCGTTTTTGGCAGATTTGAAAGTTTAATATAAAAGATTGTTCAGGGTTGAATGAGTGTACACCTTTAGGTACCTTTGTTTCCCTCCGTTCCTGGATATATGGAATATATAACAACCTATATACAACATAGTGAATATCCACTAGTTTTTCCCATTCTATTACCATGATATAACAATTTAGCAATAGATTTCCAATATTATCTATTAATTTATACCAATTGATATTACATCTCTTTCTAAGATAAAAATTGTACATATTATTATTTAGTTCCATTCATTAACTAAAATAATACAAGATAATAAATCAATTAGCTTAAAGTTTCCCACTTAATTGCATGCAATGACAATTTACTTTCATCCATCCATATCAAGTAAATACATGCATATATATTTATTGCATAGTGCATCAAAATTTAAATGGAATTTCTTTTCCATAATAAAATGAATTGAATCAAATGAATTTAAAATATATCAGAACATCAATATTATACATGATTATAAAAATTATTAATACTTTCAAAAGACTTGACTTCTGTATGATACAAGTATTCTATAGGTATTCCATAATCAAAATTCAAACGAATGATATGTTATCATGACACATTCTTAATGAATAAGTGAGATGATCTGAAAAAGAAGTATAGGGTTATTCAGTCAATCATGTAGCACCCGAGATAGAGTATCAGCTGTGACGTTGTCCCTACCCCTCAGGTGTTTTATGTTTAAGTCATAGGCTTGGAGGAATAAACTCCATCTAACAAGCCTCTGGTTTTGCTTGACCCTGAAGAGAAAAGTCAGAGGGTTGTGGTCGGTCAGTATTTCTATCGGGTACCCAGAGCTGTTTACATAGAAATCAAACTGTTTTAACGCCAGGATTAACCCTAAAAGTTCCTTCTCACTTGTATTATAATTACGTTCATGGATATTGAATTTCTGTGAGTGGTAGCACACCGGGTGCTCCTCTCCGTGGTCATCCTGCTGAGTCAGCACCGCTCCCATCCCAGTATCGCAAGCGTCTACTGCAATTTTAAAGGGTCTATCAAAACGCGGGGTCACCAAAATAGGTGCCCTGGATAATCTTAACTTCAACTCATCAAACGCCTTTTGGCACTTGTCAGACCAAACAAAGCGATTGTTCTTCTTTAGTAAGTCAGTTAAGGGGCAAGCTACCGTAGAAAAGTCCTGGCAAAACTTACGATAATACCCGGCCATTCCAAGGTAACTACGGAGCTGTTTCCTTGTCTGTGGCACTGGGACATTCTGAAAAGCTTCTATTTTAGCATTTACTGGTTTAACATTTCCACCACCCACTACATGTCCAAGATACTCGATAGTGGCATGTCCAAACTGACTCTTAGCCAGGTTTATTGTCAAATTGGCGTCATTCAGTCGTTCAAACAAGTGTCGTAGTTGACTGACATGTGTCTTGAAATCTGTACTATACACCACTATGTCGTCGAGGTAGGCATTACACTGGAAGATACCGCGAGTGAGGGTGTTTATAAGCCTTTGAAACGTCGCAGGGGCATTACGGAGTCCGAATGGCATGACCTTATACCTGTAAAGTCCGTCAGGTGTCACAAAGGCGGATACTTCCTGTGCCCGTGGCGTCAAAGGAATCTGAAAGTACGCGGAGAGAAGATCAATTTTTGTCACATACGTCGCGTCACCTATCTTATCAATGAGGTCATCAATACGAGGAATGGGATACGAGTCAGTCTTTGTCAAATTATTTTATTTCCTAAAGTCTGTACAAAACCGCAATGTGTTGTCGGCTTTTGGTACCAACACACAGGGTGAAGACCATTCGCTATCACATTCTTCCACTATGTCATTTTCTAACATATACTTCACCTCTGCTCTAATATGTTCAAGTCTGATGGGGTTAACTCTATATGGATGCTGTTTAATTGGCCTGGCACCCTCAGTTAATACTACATCGTGTTTTATTAGATGTGTCCTCCTGGGAACATCTGTAAACAGTGACTTATATTCATGTACCAGCTCAATAATCTTCTCCTTATCTTCTACCGGAAGATGTTCTAGCCTTGTATCTAAACTCTTAAGGGCATCTGTATTATTAAGTTTACTTTCTGCAAACTTATATTCTATCCTAGATAAGTCCGTCGGGACTCTAGCTAATGAAATCATGGGGACCTCCCGTGGTTTACTCTTTTCCCTTGAAACATAGGGCTTAAGCAAATTAATATGGCATACCCTCTGCTTTTGTCTCCGGTCAGGCGTCTTTATCAAATAATCGACCTCGCCAAGCTTTGACTCTATCTCATAGGGTCCACTAAACTTTGCACTTAAAGGCTGATTTTGCAAAGGTAGAAACACAAGAACTTTGTCACCTGGTGCAAAAGTTCTAGCTGTAGCTTTACGGTCATAGTTCTGTCTCATACGCTCCTGCATCTGTGGAAAATGAATCTTCACATGGTTAAAAGCATGATAAAGCCTATTTTTAAATGTATCTACATTTGACAAAAGTCCAATCGGTTCACTGTCCGTTAGCAAAGTTTCATGTAGAAGTTTCAACGGACCTCTGACTGAGTGTCCATACACAAGTTCGAATGGGCTAAACCCCAGGGTTTCCTGAGTGGCCTCCCTTGCAGCGAACAGTACATAAGGCACACCCTTATCCCAGTCTTTCTCGTTTTCATAACAGTACTTTTTAAGCATCGATTTTAATGTCTGATGAAACCTTTCCAGAGCTCCCTGGCTCTCAGGATGATAGGCACTTGATAGCCTATGGCTTATCCCTAATTGTTCCATGACTTGTTTGAAAATGTTCGAAGTAAAGTTTGTCCCCTGGTCGGACTGTACTGTCTTCGGTAGGCCATAACGTGTGAAGAAATTTGTCAGGGCGTCTACCACCTTCACTGTTGTTATGTTCCGCAACGGAATGGCTTCCGGGAAGCGAGTGGATGAACACATGACTGTGAGCAGGTATTGGAAACCGGCTTTTGTTTTCGGCAACGGGCCCACGCAATCAATGAGAATATGACTGAATGGTTCGTCGAACGCTGGTATCGGCTGGAGTGGAGCGACAGGAATTCGTTGGTTAGGACGTCCTACCATTTGGCATACGTGGCAAGTCTTGCAGTATTGTTCGACATCTCTTCTCAGTCCTGGCCAGTAGAAGTAAGGGAGGATACGGTGGTGCGTTTTTCGGACTCCCATGTGACCAGCGAAAGGAAGATCATGCACCATACGCAGTATATCTTGACGATAGCACTTAGGTATTGCAATCTGGTGAATACTGTCCCACTCGTTTGTACCTGAGTTGAGCGGTTTCGACTTTCTCATCTACACTTCATCTTTCATGTAGAAACATTCCGCCATTGCATCTGCAGTCTTTTCATGAACAGCTTTCATTCTGAGTTGCATTATTACTTCGTCATTCAATTGTTCTTTCACCAATTTCTGCTTTGGTGACAAAATGTTATCGTTCTCTGTTGCATCACCAGTTGTTAGTTCAGCAAAGAACGTAGCACTTAAATCGATGTCAGGTGTTTCTGTTATCACTGTTTCATTCGCATGTGTGTCTTCAGAACAGACAAACACATCTTTCGTTGCACTACACGGCGTAGCAGGAGTCTTTACCGACTTCTTTTTCTGCATTGCTCTTGTCAGTGCACATGTTGGGCGTTCATTGGCAGGACGTAGGTTTTTGTCCTCCGCCATCTTTGTCTCCAACACTTTTACCATGGGCTCGACAGTGACTCTGCCGCCCATAATGTCATTTCCTAATATCATGGAAACGCCTTTGACGGGTAGTGTGCGCCACACTCCCACTACGATGTTACCTGTAAAAATATCCGACTCGAGTTTTATTCTGTGCAGTGGAGCTTCCACAGCCTCCATACTAGCACCTCTCAGCACAACAGACTCACCGTTACTGGTGGCATCCGTTAACGGCACACTGCCCTCCAGGATCACGCTGACAGCAGAACCCGTGTCACGTAATATCTGTATTTTCTTCTTGCTGAGTACATCGACTTCTGTCGACACTGTCCCCTCGTAGACAAAGGGTCGAAAATCGGATAGGTCGTCCTCTTCCGGGACTTCAGGAACCATCTGTTCCTCACGGCCTTCTGAAAGCATAATAGATTGAGTACAGCTATTCTCTTTTACCTTAGATAGACTGTTCTCAAAAACCATCGACTCCACAACTATGGGCGATGCCGGCCGCATTTCTTTTGAGTTTCTTGACCCTGTGTTGCACACTTCTTCTGTCTGCTTGCTGTCTTTCTGCACTCTGGCACAGTGTAGAATAGCACCTTGCTTCTTGGTAAGGATCCAACAATCTTTCTTCATGTGGCCCTCTTTCTTGCAATTGAAACATACCACCTTTGCTTTATTTACATCTGTCTGCTTCCTGAAATGAACTAAGTTACTATTATTATTTACACCACTGTTCTTATTATTGTTTTCACTTGTCTCTTTTGGTTTACTAGCCTCCTTGGGCTCTGGTTTGTGCACTTTGGGTTTGTCAGCATAATATGGCTTTATGCTGGCGTGAATTATGGCATAGTTATCTGCCAATCTAGCAGCTTCATGCACATCTTCAACCCCTCGGTCTGAGATGTGGGTTTTAATATCCACTCGAATACAATCATTGAATTCCTCAAACAATATTAGGTTCTTGAGTTTATCAAACTCACTTACATTCTGTGACCTTAGCCACTGTTCTAACGTTTTCTCCTTTTGTCTCAAAAAGTCTACATGAGTTTGATCATATGCCTTCTTTCTGTCTCTAAATAGCTTTCTATATTTTTCTGGTGTCAGGGAATAACTTTTTAGCACCCTATCTTTGATTACTTCATAGTCATTTATTTCCTCGGGTGTTAAACTCAACACTACGTCCAATGCTTTTTCTTTGTTGAGAGTTGACCTTAACAATAAAGCCATCTTATCATCAGGGAACTGATAATCTACAGCTATCCTCTCAAAAAGCAAAAAGAAATCTTGAACATCTTCTTCTCTGAATATAGGCAAGTGTTGCTTCATTGCGCTAATATCCATACCATTGCTGTCCCTACGATGGTCAGGTCTGGTTATGCGTGCCATCTCTATCCTTTCTCTGCTTTCAATTTCTATCCTAATTCTTTCCAATTCCATTCTCTTCATAGCTAATTGGAATTTTAGGTTTTCACTCAACCCTTCATCTTCATCATTGTTTGATGATCTAGATGACATATTTCTTACCTCGTCTCCGTGGGCAATTACCTCATTCCCACTGGGAGCTACATAACCTTCATTGATATCGTTCTGTCCCACTTCAACTACATTACCAGTGTTCATGGCATTCTGCCCGTTCAAACATGTCATAATTTCTTTGATCAAACGATTACGATTAGGTCTTGCCTGTCCTGCCTCAATCCCAAAGGACTCAGCTAATTCTTTTAGTTCAGCAAATGACATGGCATTAAGTTCCTCACTTGATATATTCGAAGCCATAGTATAGCGTTCGAAATATTTGTGATAGTAGAGTAGTATATATTGTATAATAAAATATAAAGTTCCAACTTACGATTTGTCCAGAAATTTGCACAATATAATATTACACACTTCGTGGAATCTTCACACTTCCCAAGGAATAAATACGCAAACCAGTTCTCTCCTCTTTTTAGAAAGAATAGTTTCACAGTCCTAGAAAACGAAACACAAATATGCCGCTCTCAGTACTACTAATGTCACAAAATATTTCTAGGTCAGGAAAAATATAACTCAAATTTTCCAGACGAGATCAACAATTTTTTTCCAATCCTAGATCAGGAAAAGTAGAACTCAAATATATCGAACGAGACCACTAAATTTTGTTAATCCTAGGTCAGGAAAAGTAGAACTCAAATATACCGGGCGAGACCACCAAATTTTGTTACGTCCACAATCCCCTTGTGGCCAGAGCTGTGTAGATCTTGCTGATAATTCTCGTTAGTCCTAGGGGAGACTTTAATTATTAGTATTTATGTTTCAGTATTACACGAACTCTTCTTATAGTCCTGGGCACAAACTCAGTATTTGTATTCCAACATTTCCTTTCTTGGGCATTAGAGTAGTAGATAAATCTTATAGTAATGTATACAACACAATAGAATAGTAACTTGACAAGGAAGCTTCAGTGTAACTGTTGTTGATAGTTTATTTCAGGTGATATGTTCAATATATACAATATATCTATTATGTACAGTTAGAATAAAATAGTGCAAACACAAACGTTCTCAAAGGAACATCTTTTGAAACTCCCTGTCTTTCAGACAAAACAAATCATTAAATACTATCCGAGTGGTGCAAGGGACAGACCCATTACCAGTAGGGGTGAAAATCATGGTATCATTACTAAACTCATAACAAAAACGATAGGAACTTCCCCTATTAAATAATGAGTCGTTCCCAGACCCTGAGAATTACCTAGAATCTTTCGTTTTCCTACTAAACGTCCTAATATTGAGTGTAGTGAGAAAAGAGAGAGAGAGAAGAATAAACATTGCGTGTTCCAATTCTTGGAAAAACAATATACATGACACGCCCCCACCCAATGAAAGAAATAATGTACCATAATTACCCAAGTAATACTCAACATGGTACATTTTTCGTACTTAACACTATCGTTTTAACAACCATCAATCAATGGAAGATTAAAAGACAATTTAAGCAAACATGGCTCACTGGCACAACTAAATTATAAAAAGTGTCACTACCCAATGGTAATTGTGATTATAACGTGATGGACAAATATTTCCCCGTTAATATTAATATTAACTAATGTCAGACCCATTACCAGTAGGGGTGAAAATCATGGTATCATTACTAAACTCATAACAAAAACGATAGGAACTTCCCCTATTAAATAATGAGTCGTTCCCAGACCCTGAGAATTTGAGATCAACACAGAATCCCAACATTACCTAGAATCTTTCGTTTTCCTACTAAACGTCCTAATATTGTGTGTAGTGAGAAAAGAGAGAGAGAGAAGAATAAACATTGCGTGTTCCAATTCTTGGAAAAACAATATACATGACAGCTGCAACATATAAATATGTTTTAAGTAATATGTTGCAACATAAAAATATGCTTTAAGTAATATGCTGCAACATATAAATATGCTTTAAGTAATATGTTGCAACATATAAATATGCAACATGTAGGCCTATTATACGTTGGTCAAAAAGTTTCATTTGACCTATATTATTATTTGATAAATATGCTTCAGAATCACCTTTAAACAGCCATATCTATTATACTTAAATGAAATGCTATATGTATCTATATATACATATATAAAGTGGTTCGTATGTGTTGTATCCGATCCCTATAGGTTAATATGAAGACACGAGACCTTATTGTCTCATATTTTACTTTTGCAATCTCGCTTCTGACATGGACATGTGTCTTGTCTAGCTCATTGGTTAGCGTATCTGACTGCCATGCGGGCGACCTGGGCTCGATACTACACTGATACCTTTCTTTTTCTACTTTTTAAAAAATTGCCATTAAACATTAGCTTTTTTTTTAAAGATTGTATGGATTTTAGGACTTAAAGCTTTCCTAAAATGTTTTCAGCAAGTATAATTTTTTGTTTAAAAATTTCGTTTAAACCATGGGAGAGACGGTTGTTTGGTTCTCATCCACAGGGCCAGGGTTGTTCCAAATTTTTTATCATATAAAAGACATTGCAATATTTATTTGCAATTGCTTTCTAAATTTTTTCAGTAAATAAACAATAATCATTATTTTAAATTATCATAGCTTTCTGATTATTGTAGTTGAGAAAATTTTATGTGTAGCTTTAGTTATAGGCCTCTGCATTTTTTTCCACGGAAAAGGCCGGGCAGTTTAGCTTTTCGTTAACTTGCCTATCATTAACCCGATTACAATACTTATTTTACAATTACTTTCCTAAATGTTTTCAGTAAATAAAAATTAAAAATATTTTTTTCCAAATTATTAGATTTCTAGCTTTCTGTTCATTGTAGTTTAAGAAATGTTTATCTGTAGCTTATACTGGCCTATTTAATACCCCCCCCCCCCGGGGGGCAACGCCGGGGAATTTAGCTTGTATATTTAGGCCTATATATCTATATATCTATATATCACGAAGCATATCACATCTCTTGTTATATGCCCTTGAAATGTTATAGAAGTTTTGAACATCTAGAAAGAAGTGGTTGATTAAATAATTATTCTTTAAAACTACAACAAGGTTCAGCAGTGCTTATACCAGGCCAAGGGGATCTTTGCTTGCTGCACAGCGAGATTTACCAATTCAAATGGTGTAAGGAGTTTTAACGCCAATTCGCTAAAGGCCTTTCTTAACCAGACCAAACCCTATGTTCGCAAACCAGATCGTCGATCCTACCCGAACCGTTCTCCTTATTAACCTGCCGGTCTTGGGTTGGCGATCTCGGGTTGGAATGGATCGCGAACCATGGTTGGAGGTTTGCACGTCGTGTTGAGCAAACCTAGGCCGAACATCTCACCTTTTTGAGCGGAAAGGTGCAGGAAGGTGCAGAAAGACGCGAATGCATAATTGCGGTAATCAACATGGCGGAACTGTACTTAAACGATAATGAGACCATATTTGTTTACGTTTCCAGAGAAGTACGTCAAATGTAGGATCAGCCTTGTTAAGATTGCAAAGCCCGATCTGCGACCTCATAGAAAGGTTAGGGGTTTGTATTCGTACATGTGACTATGGTTTGCAAACTAGATCACCGATCTCAGGTTCGACCCGGTTAAGAACAGGCTTAACCAATCTTTTGTTGAAACAGGAAGGTAAAGGCCTTTCTTAACCGGGCCGAACCTGAGATCGGCGATCTAGTTTGCAAACCATAGTCACGTGTACGAATACAAACCCCTAACCTTTCTGGGAAATCGCAGATAGATTTGCTATCTTAACAAGGCCGATCCTACTATTGACGTACTTCTCTGAAAACATAAACAAATATGGCGATGTCTTCCACGAAGCGACAGAACATGATAAAACTTGGAGCTATTATTATTCTCAACGAAGAATTTGAAGATGAAGCAACAATGCGCAAACGCAAGGCAACTTTACCATCATCGTTTTAGTACAGTTCCGCCATGTTGATTACCGCAACTATGCATTCTCGCCTTTCTGTGCCTTTCTGCTCAAAAGAGTGCAATGTTCGGCCTAAGTTTGCTCAACACGACGTGCAAACCTACAACCATGGTTCGCGATCCATTCAATTCGAGATCGCCAACCCAAGATCGGCAGGTTAATACGGAGAACGGTTCGGGTAGAATCGACGATCTGATTTGCGAACCTAGGGTTCGGCTTGGTTAAGAAAGGCCTTTACAGTATTGCTTTGCAAAAATCTTTCTGAATGCCATGGACTTCTGATTTTATAGCTACGTATATGCCAAGAGCGATTCAATCGTTGATTGTTTTTTCTTTTCCGCAGAAATTGAAACAATTAATCCACACACACACAAATATCGGTAAAAATTTTTAGGGAGGGCTTAGCACCCCCTCCTCTCCCCCCCCCCCTCACCCGCCTGTGGCTTCGCCCCTGGATATATATATATATATAAATTTGTTTTCGGTTGTCGGGTCACATCTGATCACCTAAATTAGAGCTGGTGTGTTGCGTATGGAGGCGGTGACAAATTCGGTTTGAACTGGAACTAAAACTGATAAGTGCATGTGACCTCTCCTCGTACTTTCCGACATTTTCTTTTCCTATGACGTGCGTAGGAAAACGTCGCCATGGAAACGCGACATAGATGTATGTCATGCGCAGTGAGACTAATTAGTACGAAGAAATAGGACTTCTTTCTCAATGGACCAGAGACTTAGCCAGATGTTTTCTGGATGGATTCGATGATTCCCTGGGGAACATGTTTCCCCGCAACGACGCAATAGAACCAGAAAGCAATGGAGCCAGCAGGAATTCCGGACTGTTTATGAACTACGCACAAATTCCTATGAGTCGGATTCAAGTATTAAGTACAAAGTCAGCACCATCACTAGCATTCATTTGTATAGCCTTTTATTTTACAGGCTCAGATTAACTTTTCTGGCAGCACTGGTCCATCAACAGAGCGCTGGATTTCATTTTAGAGATTCTCGGCTTGTCGATAAGACTTTTTATTTTTACTATCTTGAGTCACAGTAAAGTTAGATGAAAAGTTTAAAAAAAAATACAAACTTGGTGCAGGTCACACTATCCTCTCGTGTGCTTTTTAAAGTTTCCATGGTCTGTAAAAAAAAAGGAAACAGGGAGTTATCGTTTTACTATGTACAACTAGGTCTACTACGTAACATCCATCTGTTATCAGACTAATCCACGCTACTGATGAAAGAGAAAGAAGACAGTCCATTAAAATCAAGGAGATTATTGACCGATTTTGTTTCACTATCTGTCTGATTCTAATTTACATAAAAACACTTATATACAGACAGCTAACTGCCAAAGGTATTTTTAAACGTCAAAGCGAACAGGTCTATCCATACGTTTCAATTTAGTTACCCTACGCGTGTTTGCAGTTTGTTAAGCCTGTAGTTAGGTCTTTAATTATCTTTCTTACTCTCAATGGATCAAGTTGGAAGATTTCAAACTCCGAACCAATTTACAGTGACGGACTGCAACGTGTTCTCGGTAGATCCTCCATCCTAATTTGGAGATTGCTAATTTTTCTGACCTCGGGTCAGGTGCTGAGTCGGTTTGAGTTGAACACTAAATTATTGGGAGGAGATGCTGGGCGGGGGTGGGGGGTTCACTTTACATTGTATGCACCCCTTATGGAATTCCTTTACCTGGGGGTACCTATCTAAGTAAATTACAAACTTTTTCATAAAATATTACACGTCGCTATTTGTATTGCTATCTGAGACTGAAATAAAGGCTAGAATTGCATAAGTTAAAGGTGCCTTCATGACAATGAAAAATATATTAAGAAACAATTATATTTATTAGAGATAGAGACAAGGAAGAAGGTACTAAAGTGCCACATTGAACCAATTTTACTATTTGTCTGTGAGGCATGGACACTCAACAAAAAATGACTGCATATTTTGAAAGTGTAGAGATGTGGTTCTATAGAAGAATGACGAAGAGTGGCATGGACAGATAAAATATATAGTGTGGAGGTGCTCAAAAGGTCAAACGCTAACAGAGAAATAATTGTAAAGATTGTGAAAAGAAAAACGACATTAGTAGGACACATAATTAGAAAAGAAAACATAGAAAACATCATAATAACCGGAAAGCTGGAGGGAAAGAAACGCAGAGGAAGACAGAGAAAGAAGATACTAGATGATCCAACGGAATGGCATGGCATGGCAGGAACAACGGAAATGTTGGAGTATGCCAGAATATAAGATACGTGGAAAGACATGATCGCCTACGCCATCCGGCATGTCACCTTATGATGATGATTTGAGTTAGAGAAACATCGATTCCAACAAAACTTGTCTAGAATATCTATTACCCGTGGGTTGGGATTATTTAACCCTTTGAGACCTCAACATTAACTCTGTGTTTAATTTCCCTGAAGAGGTTAACCGAGTGCACACACACGATAGATCGGATTTATTGCGTCGTATGTGTCCTTACAGCCATCTTGAATCGAAGTTAGGCCCGAGCCTGACAAAGTATGCAAACGTGATAATAGCCGATACTGAATTATGAGGAGTTTAGAGATTCCTTGGCGAAGTGTAGAATGACATTGTGTGGCCAGTACGATCCACTGTTCATTTTACGGCTACCATATTGTCATTATACATTATCTCTTGAGTGAACTTGTTTAATGCTACAAATCTGGCCAATCGGAATTGAGAATAACAAAGGGAAGCAACGTACGACAACAACAAACTTGAACAACACCAACAAATAAACAAACTAACAGACATACAGACACACGCGCGCACTAATCACATTTTCTTATCTCTTGCCTACAGCAGGTTGCCATGACAACGCTATACATAATAGATACAGGAGCTCTTCAACGCTCCATGTTTTTTCATGGTGTTGTCTTTTTTAACACAAAATGTAGCTAAAGAGAAATATCTCCCACAGAGACGGGTCTTAATGGAAAGTAGTGGAGCGTGGGGCGCCGTCATACTGTCAGCTCATCACCTGCCCCCTTGCGTCTCCCTCTCAGGGAGTAATGTGGGGCGTTGAAGGGCGTGTGGTGCTGTCATACGTGACCTTAAAAAAAACAAAAGGAAATGTTCAATAATATGAATGACATTGTTTTATGTTTGGGTAAATGAAATATATATGTCATTTAAAAAAAACATTTTTTAAGATATATTTTTTATCAATGTCAATATTTTAAAACGCCACGAGACACGAGTTTTGGAAGTAATTGATAACAGTCCAACATCACCATCTACAAATAAACACACACACACATATACACTTATACTTACGCTCTCTCACACACGCAGGGATATTGATGACGTGTCACACACATGCAGTTTCACATATCTATAGACGTAGTGCCTATGCCAACACAAGCACACACAAAGACATGCACAAAAGCTTAAATTCACATACACAATCAAAGACATGCACAAAAGCTCAAACTCACATGCACACACAAAGACATTCACAAAAGCTCAAACTCACATACACACACAAAGACATTCACAAAAGCTCAAATTCACATACACACTCAAACACAGACACGGCACTCATGAACACGATAAAACAACACTTTAACGTCTTTTGAAAGTAATGCCGAATATTTGTTACATATGTGAGAGTTCTTGTCTTAAAGCCTACTTACTCTATAGTCATTCATATATCACCTTCTAAATTAATCATACATTTAAAACAACTTTCACCCCCAAACTAGTGTTGCCATATCTAGCTGGGACCTCGACG
Source organism: Anisus vortex (assembly GCA_949126835.1). Lineage (NCBI taxonomy): Eukaryota > Metazoa > Mollusca > Gastropoda > Planorbidae > Anisus > Anisus vortex. Next base: position 20,324,212 of record OX421497.1, on the reverse strand, counting down.
GGACACTCTGAGATATGAGTGTAGAAATGAAGTAAAAAATTTATTTAATATTATTACTTTTTATTTACAACACAATTACATGGATCTTGTTGCGGCAGAAGTGGTTGGTACATCATATTTTTAGGAAGATTTCACCTTTTTCAGCAAGTCCTTTTTTTCCCATTTTACGTATTTATAAAACTCCATGTAAGTCATTCTGGTATTTTCTCAAATGTTGCCGCCAGTTGCCACTAGATCTAGAAGGTACTTGCATCATCGATACAGGATACGCAACATGCAATCCCATCTGTGAGACGACCTTGTTAACATAAACTTGTTGACATAAATAAAACTAAATGAGGCTGCATTTACATGTTGCGCTAACAGATGGCGTTACTTCATTACTTGAGCCAAGCTCGTAACAGTATTTTTGCAAAATCTGGAAAAAAATTGGGTCTTGTGTTGTGAAGATTTATATTTAATAATTAATGTGTCCCTCGCTATTTTGATGGTGACTGTAACTCTTATACTGACTAATTTTATCAGAGGCGGTGATCAGTGGAAGGGAGGGGTGTGTTAAAGATTTGCGTTACCATTACGAATTTCGAGGAAAACCATAAGAACATCTTTCCTGGGACCTGATGACAGACATCCATGACTCTTCTTATTTATTAAGTCTAGACATCTTGTGTTGCAGCAATGTCGACTGTAATTTTAATTATGAATGCTGACCCGTATTTCGTCATAAATATTGATCAGTCCGAATTTCATCATTCTTTTTCTTAAAAAAAATAAAAAGAAAGAAAGCCATTTTCTTGATAATTTTTATGGCTTCTTCAAACGAGAAGTAGTTTTTGTATTCTTGCTAATTAAAATATCTTTCTATTGTTACTTCATATATTTTTTTAAAAGAATAACAGTGTCGTTTTTGTCTCTATCTTCTCTCTCTCTCTCTCTCTCTCTCTCTCTATCTCATGTTTTCTATAATTTCTTCTCTTTCTGTTCTTTTCTCCATTCTTCTACCTTTTCTCTTGTCTTGGTCTCTCTCTCTTTCTATTACATTCTATCTCTCCTTTTCTCTTACTCTCCCTACTAACACATTCCATATCAAGTCGATTTTGTTGTTCTCGTCTCCTTCATTCCTTTCTACACTTCCTTTTTTTCTCTCTACTTCTCTTTGCCCCGTACTCTCTATCTCTATTCATATCTCCATGTTCTTCTTCCACTCCCAATGTATCCCCTCTCTCCCCTCTCTCTCCCCTCTCTATAACTCTTTATTTATTTTACTTTCCAGGTCTCAATTTCACTCCCGATGTTCTTCCCCCCCCCCTCCCCATATCTCACCCCTCTCTCTCTCTCATTTTCCTTTCTTTCTCTCTCTCTTCATCTCTCCCTCTTTCCCTCTCTCGTTCACCACGTCACACTGACTATGTCATACCTTCATAACTCAATGAGGTCTATCCACTTGGATTCAGGAACATAAAACCTGGATGTAAACAATGCAGACAAAACGATATTTGTTGAACTTGACAACAACAACAGTAAGTAAAGTACTTGAAGTAGATTAGTCAGCAGACTGGACGGATTAAAGGAAACTTCTTTTATTATTGTCAACATCTTCTATCAGCCTTCAACTAAATTATCATTTACTCAGTCTATTAATTGAACTAACTATATATCCAGCTATAAGTACATTTCTCTCTTTGTGTTTATATTTATTATATATATTTATTATATATATTTATATATTTATTATAGATATTTATATAAAGTAGACTGAGTCTGTGGATTCCTATTCCCATTTGTCAATTTAAAGACAAGTGACCTTATTGTCTCATATTTTACTTTTGTGATCTCGCTTTCGGCAGGTGTCTTCTCTAGCTGAGTGGTTAGCGTATACGACTGTCATGCCGGCGACCTGAGCTCGATTCACCACTGATAACTTTCTTTTTCTACCCTAAAAATAAAAAAATCCAGTAACATTACTTTTAAAAAAATTGTTTTATAGATAGGTACAGTCCTAACTTTTTGTTCAGTACAAAGATATGCTATTTTTTTACTCGATTACAATATTTATTTTAAATTACTTTCTTAAATATTTTCAGTAAATAAATAATAATTATATTTTTAAAAATATCATAGCTTTCTGTTCAGTGTAGTTTGTAATTTTTTTTATCTGTAGCTATACTCTAGGATTATTTTATTAAATAGAAAGAATCGTCTATTTTTAACCCGATTACAATATTTAATAAATAAATAAATAATAATTATATTTTTAAAATTATTAGATCTATAGCTTTATGTTTATTGTAGGTTATGACATTTTTATCTGTAGTTTATACAGGCCTATTTAATTTTCCCCCGGGCGTCGCCGGGGAATTGAACTTGTACTTATATATATACTAGAAGATATGTGCCCGATTCTTCGAACGGGCTTTGTGTAGAATATGCTTGACACATTATAGTTTTTTGTTTTGTTTTTTGCAACATACATAATATAGTATATTTTTTGTGGTTAGTATTTATTTTTTTATTGTTGTTTTGCACACTTCTATATAGGCCTACACCAGTTCAATATAGGCCTACAACTAAAAAGGAAAAACAAATAAGAATGAATTTTTGTATTTCTTGCTCAAAGTATGACCACTGTGATCTAATGGTGTGAGTTGATTGGGTAATTAAACTCGTTCTGTAAAGCAGAACTCACGTGTCATTTCGACAGTAGGCCTACTTTTAATTTAAAAATGATTGTTTGCTATTATTTTTTACGACAAACTTTAAGTCGTAGACCATTTTTGTTGTTGTTTTTGTTATTTGCTATTTATTTATTTAATGTTGCTTTGGAAGCAAACATAGAATTACATTTTTTATTCAATATGTATAACAATAACAAATGAAACCCATTAGAAACAAAGAAGGAATACTTTTTTCTTTGTTTGTCAAATTGTTTCCAATGTAATCGCATACTGTTCTTTTACATACAATTTATCTACCCATGGAGTTATAATGAGATTGCCCTCTACAAAGTTAATATATATACGGCAATTTAAACATTGCCCGTTACAAAGTTTATCAGATGTATGCGTCACAAATTTAAATGTGAATGAAATTTTGTTCACTTCATTCACAAACTTCATTCGCAAACTTGAAACATCGCCCTCTACAAAGCTTATAATTCGTATGCGCCCGCTACAAACGAATTGAAACTTGAAACATTGCCATCTACAAAGCTTTCAATTCGTATACGCCCACTACAAACGAATTGAGCCTTAAAACATTGCCCTCTACAAAGTTTTGAAATTCGTATACGCCTGCTACAAACGAATTTAAACGCCAAATATTGCCCGCTACAAACGAATTGAAATTCGTATACGCGAGCTAAGGGAAACTTGAAACATTGCCCTCTAGAAAATTTATAATTCTTATATTCCAGCTACAAACTAATTGAAACGTGAAATATTGCCGCTACAAACGAATTGAAACATGAAACCAAAGTAAATTTAACACGAATTAATTTTGAATCCCAAATGTGTCTTTTTATTTGCGTTTTTTGACCAAATTGACCACTGCGGTCATGACAATATTTTTTAAACCTTGACAGTGTCCACCGCAGTAACACAAAGAATATTTGTAGCCAATTTCACGTCATTCTGTCCAGTATTACAAGAGATTATGCGACATGTAAATACATATATAAATACGAATTAAAAGCTTTGTAGAGGGCAATGTTTCAAGTTTCAATTCGTTAGTAGTGGGCGTATACAAATTGTATACAACATGCGACATATACATATCCACCCACATACACATATACACCTTTTGAGATTTATATATAGGCCTATATATATATATATGATATATCTGTCAGTTTCCCAGTTTCTCTGTCTATTTCTCTGTCTATGAATACGTCTGTTGAATACATTATATAATATGTGTTTTTTTTCTGTTACTTTCTGTTCTTGTCCATCAATGTGAATCTCGTCTGTCTTTTTTTACGTCCTTATTTCATAGTGTCGTTCGATTTCAAGCTTACATCTTTTTGTCTTTCTCTCCCTCGTAGTCTATTGCGAATACTTTAAAACTAAAATTATACAGTAAATAAAAGAAAGAACAAGAAAAAGGAAAAATAAACTAATCGATTTATCTCTACATTTTTGAATATCCAAGTCCTATAATTTGGACGAAATCTACATTTAACAGCTTTTGAATTTGATTAAGTGGTTATTTCCCTTTGTTGAATTGTTCAGTTGCTGACTCTTTCACCATTCATAATTTTATTTCACACATATCGCTTTCACTTATTCAAAGTATTTCACTCCCATTATTTCAAAATAAGATGTTGTTGTTGTTTTTTTACATTTTTTACAATGTGCCATTCCTCTGTCATAGTTTTCTTTTATTCATCTAATGAAATATTCGTTGAATTATTCGTCTACTAAAAGGTCTACTTTAACTGCTCAATGTTGTGTAAAACTCAGAAATACACAAGTCTAATCAAGCGGTTTATATTTATCCATACCATAATCTCTTATGTATTATAGAATACTCTGTATGAATATTTTTTGTTTACTACCATCTGTAAATCTTTTTATATATCATGTATGTGTGTGTGCATGTCTGTTATTTTTTAGCCATACCTTCATTGAATACTAGTAGGTTTCTAGCTTGCATTTACACACTAACATTTTTCAATGCCATTCTCATACATCCTGATATTAATATTGCTTAGAAGTTGATCTGAAATATATTTTCATTATAACTAACTTCTTTACTTTCAAAACAAAGGAAGTTATAAAATATGATGGCGAGGATGACAGATTGTAGGTTACATTTATGTTGGTTGTTTGCACTTTGTCACGATTTTCTTATTACTGGACGCAGTTGTAATATTCAATGTATTTTTTATCTGCTGAGGATAGAGATGGAGTTCTTAGTGAGATTTTTAATTCATTGTTTTTATTTATATACTTGGGAAAGATATGTTTTTATAGATCTACGTGGAATTGAAATTTTAGCTGTTGATGGTTTATGCATTCTGGCGGCGAAGGTGGTCTTTAACGCCAATAAAACAGGAAAAAAATAAAATGTTCATAATATTATTGAGTGCCCGATGTGCGATCTGAACACAGTAGATACACTAATCACTAATGGAATACAGACACGGGAAGGGGGAGGGGGCAATTGAACAGCCATAATTACTTAGTACAATCGGTACACAGAATGCTACCTAAACGAAATTATAGTAAACAATCTTTATTTCAAGTTGTAGGACGAGAGAGGTATGGACTCTTCTTTTCTTTTTGACGGCACAAATACTATTTCTTCCATCCAGCCTAGTTTAATGTGGAAGAGTCCACGCATTGACGTCAAATACAAGAGATGTATTGTAATATTTTAATATACATATTTGATAACATATATTTATATTGGTTCTTTGTTTTGTTAACGACATAAAAAAATCAGGTGACATTCAAACATTTAGAGATCAGTGTTGTGTGTGTCGGTATCTGTTTTTTTCTCTTAAGTTCACCTTCTAAACTTAGGCTACTGGAGTACTTCTTAATTATAATGTATTATTACTTCCATTTAAAAACAAACCAAGCTTGTCTAGTAACCTAATAAGTTTGTTGAAAACTGCCCCACAGATCCATACGTGAAAGTCTGTCTGATGTGTCAAGGAAGAAGAATCAAGAAAAGGAAGACATCAGTCCAGAGAAACACATTGAACCCAGTGTTTAACGAGGCCCTGGTGTTTGATGTGCCACAGGAGAGTGTGGAGGATGTCTATTTGGTGGTCAAACTTGTTGATTACGACAGGTCAGTGAGTGGTCAGATGTATCTCTGACAGGTCATTAGGTCATTGAGTGGTCAGATGTATCTCTGACAGGTCATTAGGTCAGTGAGTGGTCAGATGTATCTCTAACAGGTCACTAGGTCATTGAGTGGTCAGATGTATCTCTGACAGGTCATTAGGTCAGTGAGTGGTCAGATGTATCTCTAACAGGTCATTAGGTCAGTGAGTGGTCAGATGTATCTCTGACAGGTCATTAGGTTATTTAGTGTTTATATGTACCAAGCAACAGGGTACTTAGATGTTTCTGACACATACTACTTAGATATGCCTTCAATAATTATATCTTGTATTATAATATTATAATATACAGTATTGTCAATAAATGAATTATTCCTCATTGGCTTTTTTGTACGACGATTAAGTTTAAGTATCATTTCAATTAACTCAAAATGGACGCTTTTTACTCAAAGATAAACTTTAGGCCTGGTCATGATTTTGTCAGTATTTTCGTTTACGTTATTAAAAAGAAATATAAAAAATATTATCAGCCTAAATTCATAAATATCATATGTTCGTATATTATCAGCCTAAATTCAAATATATAAATCTAAACTCTAAGTAACTAAAGAAAAACCATTCAGGAAAATTCAACAGATTCACAAAGAAGCTCTAAATTTTAGTTCAACTTACAAATACAGTTTGACAATGAAACCAATTTTCTTTGTTGTTTTGTTGATCAAACGTTGAAAACCAACTAAATCGAAACTTTTTTCGAGTCTAAATGAAGTTTATAGAAATGTTCAGATGTAGACAGACTTGAATTACTTCTAGAAATAACATAACATGATTTTGAAAGTTGTTAAAGTTAATCATTTAGACTCGCCACAAGTTTTGCTTTAATCAATAGGCTATTGTAAAGAAATAGATGTAATTTAAAACCCAATCGTGAGACTGTGGAATCTACAACGGATATCTTGACTCTTGACAGCGATCTACTTAAACAATGACTTATTGTAATAGTCGAAATAGAAAAGAAATACAATTTTAAAAAAAATGTTCAAGCATTATTATTCAATAGCATCAACTGTACTATATTGCATTGGGATGTGTGTTGTTAAATTCGTTGCTCAATTTTTTCTTTTATATTCAAATATCTTCTCTTACAATCCAATGCATTCGTTTACAATCCAATTTTTTTTCCTTACACGCCAATGTATTTTCTTACAATGAACTCTAGTCTCTTACAATCAAATATCTTCTCTTACAATCCAATGTCTTTCATTTAAATCAATGGACTTTTCTTTTCCATTTTTTATAATAAATAGTTCAACAAACAAAAAGAGATAATTCTATCTGTGTTCCCATTGGTTTGTTTCAGAATCGGAAGTGATGAATTGATGGGTTGCGTGGCGCTGGGCCCAAGGATGAACGGTCAAGGCCGTGAGCACTGGTACGAGATGCTGGAGAGTCCAAGAAAGCCCGTGGCCCAGTGGTACTCGCTAATGGAGCATGTGGCCCTTCCCACGAGCTACAACGGCAAGTGCTGTCTGAGACAACGCCAGTCTACGGAGGAGTCCAAGAACAGCGACGGCGCTTTGTAAAAAAAAATATTTCAGAACGGCCAAGTTCAAGGTTATTCCAGTTCAAGGTAACTTGGGTTCAAATTTCACCGAAACCCTTAGTGGCTGAAATGACTTCAAAGGTCAACGATCCCTTAAGGTCATACTGATGTTTCACGAAGCCTCGTTTCCATCAAAGATTTTTCGTCTCTTCGAAGCAAGAACGACCTAGACGGAAGCGAGGACAGCAGACGATCCATTTTTATAGTTTGGCATTGAGCTAACTTCCGTTATAAGACCTTGGTTGACGTCGAACCCCGTAGAAGAACCTATTTATGGGAGTCAGACCTCAGTGATCTTGTGTTATAAATTTGAAGCGTTTTGGTACCACGGGTGGGATATTAAAAAAAAACGCAACATTTAAATATGCACTATTAAGTGCAACTAACGGTTAAGAATCTGTAAGTGAAAGGCCTAGACTATATAAGAATAGAAAATTACGTTAGCTCACATAGCATTTTTATTCCATATTTAATACTTAAGATTTAAGATTGTTTAAGAGTTAGGGCTATAAGAACATTTTAATAGTTTGACATATTAACAGTTCAATTTGTTTACCGCCTTTCTCCCCATTATTAGGGCTGAGTTCATAGAGATCTAATTGGATGTTGTATAGTTAGCATAGTGTTGATAAAATGTTGTATAGTACGCATAATCTGATAGAATTTTTAGTTAACCGAATATTGATAGAATGTTGTATTGTTAACATAATCTAATAGAATGTTTAGTTAATCAGAATATTGATAGAATGTTATATAGTTAGCATAATCTAATAGAATGTTTAATTAACATAATATTGATAGAATGTTATATAGTTAGCATAATCTAATAGAATGTTTAGTAAACAGAATATTGATAGAATTTGATATAGTTAGCATAATGTAATAGAATGTTTGGTTAACAGAATATTAAAATAATATTATCTAGTTAGCATAATCTAATAGAATGTGGTCTAGTTAACCGAACATTGATAAATGTTATATAGTTAGCTTAATCTAATAGAATGTTTAGTTCACAGAATATTGATAGAATGTGATATAGTTAGCATAATCTAATAGAATGTTTGTTTAACAGAATATTGATAGAATGTTATAAAGTTAGCATAATATCATGGAATGTTTAATTTTATTAACTGAACATAATAGAATATTATATATTTAGCATAATGCAATTTTAAGTTTAGTTAACAGAACATTGATAGAATGTTATATAGTTAGCATAATATAATATAAGATTTATTCAAAAGAATATTGTTAGACAGTTGTATGGTTACAATAATTTGAAAGAATGTTTTGCTGTATTTAGAAATTTTTTTACAATATTGCTCAGAAAACAGAGTCCAGATATAAATATGTATAGTTAAGAAAATAGTGAAATAATCTGAACTAGTTTAAAAGTTATACTTAGCATGTTTTATGTTCATTATATTTAATTGTTGTATAGTTTACAATATCCTGAACGAATGTAGCATGTTTAACATAATCTGATAAAATGTGTAGCCGTTTTAAGTCTAGGCCCTACTGATAAAATGATGAATGTTTACTGAATTCCGATAAAATTGTTGTATAGAGAGTATCAGAGTAGTCATTAAGTTTTTAACAGTAAACGATTTGTATCGTTAAGAAAATCTGATAGAATGTTTGTTTTATATTTAACAGAATACTGATAGAGCTTTGTATAGATATCAGAATAATAATTCAATTTTACACATGATAGAATGTTGTATAAATATAGAGTTGTACTTTCCGCTTAATACTTATCACGCTCTGAACAGAATCTGCTGTAGAAATAGACTACAACATCAACTATGGATCAAATGTTGATAGACATCCATACTTTATTTTTTTTTCAAAGGAATGATAATAACACTTTTTTTTTCACATAATGGGAACACAGGAAGTTTGAAAAGAGTCTAAAAGGCTTTTCATTTTAATTTGATATCATGTCAGTATCACTTGTTTGTTTTTTGTATTGCGTGTTCATTATTTCCTTTTAATACTGAATGTTTTTTTTTTTTTTTCTTTATCTTGCTGAGAATTCTCATCCCGGTGTCTTTTCATTTTTTAAAAATCTAAATCTTCGTTCCTTTCCATTCCCTGGTTGTCGAAGTAATTCGATTAGTTTTCTATTTACACTTTTTAATTATTTTTTTTCAACCGAATTGTTTTCAACAAATTAACAATGTTATGGCTTGACAAACTTACGTCAAATCCGTATAGTGCATTGTCGGGATTAATGGATAAATGGATGATCAGAAATATAGCTTAGGTGTTACGTGACTTTCTACAAAGTCTGTCATTTTTGTTTCACCCCCAGCCCTTCCCATCATGCACACCCTTTCTTCTTCTTCTTCTGTTTAAACGTATTCTAATAAAAGAGATTTAAGATAGACTTGTTATCCATAAAGCTATAAAATTAATCGAGGGTATGGCTTTTTTCTTGACTTATCTATTGACTTCAAGGTGCGCTATAATTTAATGTCTGTCATTTTTTAAATATTACTTCCTACACTCAAATCTAGTTTTTGTGCATTTAGAGAAAAGTTTAAATAAATCTTAGTTTTTTTATTTTCATGACTATTTTTTACAACCCATTTTATGCCCGAATGCCCCTCTTTAGGAGTACATCAAATGGCATGTTACTAAATATATTCCAAACTACAGTATAGACCTACTACTTCACGTGATACCAATCAAAATCACACGTTACATTTGTCCATTCATGGCCGAAACATTTAAAAACCTGTTTTTTTATCTAAGGGCGATAACATTTCAGCAATTCTCTTTAATTTACATATTTAAGAGTTGTGGGGATCTTGTACAGTTTCTATCTACAAGAAATTTTATGATCACGTGCATTCGTTAGTCCACAGAAAGGAGAGTCTTAATTCTTTCTACATTTAAAGTTTGCAAAGTATTTTTAGTTCTACATTTTTAGATCAAGACATACGTGAAATTGAAGAAAAAAAAATACAATGAATAAAAATATTGACAATCAGACCTAATAAAGGAAGAAATTATTTGGAAAATATGGTTTTGTTGTTTAGTTTAGTGTGATAGAAGTCGTATTCACAACATCTTGAATATACCTTTGTTAATATGTAAACAGTATGAAAAGATATAGTCGGAAGGGTAGTTTACTTTCTGAAAAGATAGAATAGTACTAGCTTGAAAAGGAACATTAAAAAAGGACTTTTACAATAAAATATGCTTGAGTTAATAGAAGAGAATAAGCTTTGTCTGAATGCTAAAATACAAGTTTCATTTTCTTTTTTCAAAATGTCCACTAGCTGTATCTGTACATATTAAATTCATTCATCTCTTCATTTTCATCTTTTAAAATTAAATTGTGAAAAGAAGTAAAATTTAAATATTTTGGCGAATTTCTTTTTTTTTATATTTGAAAATTGTCAAGATAAAAACGTTGAGGAATGAATTCTTAGGAATCTTTGCAATGGCGTAAATAGAGAGACTGGAGGGAAAAAATAAACTAAACCGGAAGTACTACTTAGAGTTACATGGTGCAAGAAAAGTGATTTGACTGAATATCACATAAAAAAAATTTTTTTTTTCAAAAATTTTAACCTTTTTCAATGTTATCACTTTTTTTTCTCTAGCTTTGTGTGCTTCACTTGATGACAAAATTCTAACTAGAAAGATTTATAATAGATAACTTTAACATTTCTATAAGAGTGGCCTACTGCTTCTTTGATCACTTGTTAGATGTCACTCCTAACCACCTACAAAAAATATATTTACAAATAGATATATAGAGTTACATTTTTTTTATTATCTACAAGGAATATGCGTTTAGGTGCGTTAAATATCAATTTACCAATGCGCCAATGACTACTGATTTTGTTTGTTGGGGTGGGGCTATCTGGGTGAAAATTTCAAAGAATTTCTTGACCAGGGCTTTACGTCTTTGGGTCAAGGTTCAGATCGACGGGATGACGGGAAATGGTTCAATTAGCTTTTCAAATTTCGGGTCGTTTCGTTGCCAGCGAGTCAAAAACAAAGTCTGTAAATATAATATAATGGATTTTTAACACATTACTATTTTAATGTGGTTGTTAATTCTCAAGATTGCATTTATTTTATAGTGTTTAAGTAGTAAGGAAGATGTAACTTTTTGAAATTGCCAAAATAGTCAACTTTTCTCGGGAATATATTAGATTGTATACTCTGTATCAGGGGTCGGCAACATTTTGATGATAGTGTGCCGAATTAGGATTTCTAATTCATTCAGCGTGCCAACAGCCTAAATTCATCATTCTCTAAACTTGTGGAAAAGACTTGAATTGTCTTTTATAGGGGTTTTCCGCGTACCATTGAAAATTGCCACATGAGGCACGCGTGGCGTAGGTTGCCGATCCCTGCTCTGTATGATATGCTGTCTTCAATAACAGTCACCATATAATGCAATGTCAAATAGTACTTGTGTAAACTTGTACTGCTTGGTGTGTGTACTTGTGTAAACTTGTACTGCTTGGTGTGTGTACTTGTGTAAACTTGTACTGCTTGGTGTGTGTACTTGTGTAAACTTGTACTGCTTGGTGTGTGTACTTGTGTAAACTTGTACTGCTTGGTGTGTGTACTTGTGTAAACTTGTACTGCTTGGTGTGTGTACTTGTGTAAACTTGTACTGCTTGGTGTGTGTACTTGTGTAAACTTGTACTGCTTGGTGTGTGTACTTGTGTAAACTTGTACTGCTTGGTGTGTGTACTTGTGTAAACTTGTACTGCTTGGTGTGTGTACTTGTGTAAACTTGTACTGCTTGGTGTGTGTACTTGTGTAAACTTGTACTGCTTGGTGTGTGTACTTGTGTAAACTTGTACTGCTTGGTGTGTGTACTTGTGTAAACTTGTACTGCTTGGTGTGTGTACTTGTGTAAACTTGTACTGCTTGGTGTGTGTACTTGTGTAAACTTGTACTGCTTGGTGTGTGTACTTGTGTAAACTTGTACTGCTTGGTGTGTGTACTTGTGTAAACTTGTACTGCTTGGTGTGTGTACTTGTGTAAACTTGTACTGCTTGGTGTGTGTACTTGTGTAAACTTGTACTGCTTGGTGTGTGTACTTGTGTAAACTTGTACTGCTTGGTGTGTGTACTTGTGTAAACTTGTACTGCTTGGTGTGTGTACTTGTGTAAACTTGTACTGCTTGGTGTGTGTACTTGTGTAAACTTGTACTGCTTGGTGTGTGTACTTGTGTAAACTTGTACTGCTTGGTGTGTGTACTTGTGTAAACTTGTACTGCTTGGTGTGTGTACTTGTGTAAACTTGTACTGCTTGGTGTGTGTACTTGTGTAAACTTGTACTGCTTGGTGTGTGTCTTATTTATAACCTTCCCCTTGCGTCGCTATGTATTTCTTGTGATTTATTTGAAGAAAAAAAATGGATGTTTTCCCCCAGCCACCTTTAACTATAAAACATATAAAACCGCGGTCTCCAAACTTTGATTTTTGTTCATGACCATATTTTGTATGCTTTCATTTCGTAAACCAATAACATTATATTTCCTATACTACACAATTGGTAACATATTTCATATAATATGAATTTTCGCACAATTTTCTTTTCTTCTATTGTTGCAACTCGGTAATTTTGCTTCCATGGTCCTATACTGGGTCAAAACGCGACCAAAAGGGTAATTCTGATATATATATATATATATATATATAATATGTACCAGTAGATCACAAAGTAATGTGCAACCTCGTTTTGAAATGAAACCGGAAATACGTGTATACGTATGTCGGCATTGATTTCGAAAACAAGTGTATCAATTTTACTGTTTTAACAGACTTTTAAGCATTCGATTTTTACAAAGACTATAATAAGATGGACCGCTTGCTTTGATATTTCTGCCATTTGATGACTCGAAAACGCCTGTTTCTGTAATTTCCGATCACAAACTGAATTATAGACTTCCGGTTTAGTAACTCGCTATGATTTTATCAATGGAAAAATGTTTAAATTATGGCTTTCCCAGTTGCCAATTGTTGTCGAAGAATTTAAAGAAAAATTAGAGATAAATTAAAACTAAAAAAAAAATGTATTTGTAAAAGTAAATGTTTTTATTTTTAAATTTCGTCGTGTTGTAATCATTGTCTATTTGTTGTGTTGTTTCCTTTGTGTGAACTGTGAGAGTGCTGTCCCTTTTGATTGTTGACCCAGATTCCCAGTGTACGTTTGTTGTGCCTTTGTTCCTCAATTCTAATGTGTTAATCTTCATTACAGAATAAAGTCTTAGTACAATTTTGAACTGTTTCTATTACATTTCGATTTAGTACACGTCGTTTCATTACTTTTTATGTAGAATTGTAGAAGAATGCCTTTGTGGGAGGAGCGTCTGTAATAGGCCTATATAAAATTAGAACTCAAATTAAGATTAAAATCGAAAGTTGTATACAGCGGAAGTCTTTTGGACAGCTTTATTGGCAGCGCAAGGAAAACACGTCTCATTAAGCTTTTAAAAATAGAGCAAGCGGTCCATCTTATTATGGTCTTTGATTTTTTTCAATGTTCGTGGTCTTTGCTAAAGCTTTCAATAATTTATACCAAGTTTAGGTTAATTTTATGAAAGGCGCCAGACGCAGATTGTTTTATATGAAATTTCGGTTTTCTTTAAAATGCAACAATAACATATATACCGCATTATGTAAACGTCATGTTCTTAAACCAATTCTGATTGGGGCAGAAGGTAAAGACTGCCTTCGTATTCTGCTGGCTGCACGATGAGCCTAATGAGCCAACATAGTCTAAAATGGATTCTACTGCTTTTACTATTATATAATCGATAGATGTTTAAATTATTTATTGTATGATATGTATATAAAAGGTTTCTAAGCAGTGGTTTAGAACAGGGGTCGGCAACGATCTGATGATAATGTGCCAAACTAGGATTTCTAATTCAGTCAGCGTGCCACCAGCCTAAAAGCCATCCTGATCAAGTACTCAAGAGACTTGAATTGCCTCTTTGCGAGTCTTCCGAGTGTCATGGAAAATCGGTCTGCGCGCCAAGTTTAGAAGGCTTGTCGTAGGTTGCCGACCCCTGGTTTAAACAAATGGCTTATGTTTTAATCTGATCCCGTTATGATTTCTTGAATATTTCAAGTTTTTTTTACTACTTCACACACTACCTTATACTTTCCTTGCTTCTTACACTTTTATAATGATTGTAACACATTTTGTTATATATTCAATATTTGTTGTTCTTCTATTTTATTAACTACACACTTTGTGCCGTTGTAAAGTTTGTTATATAATGTTTGTATTCAAACCTTCGTCAAACATTTTTTTTTGTAAATTATATATTTGTAAAAATGTTGCTAAATATTTTCATTTACAAATTGAACACAATCTTGTGGTACGATACAAGACAAGGTTTTGTTCAGTGTTTCATTTATTTCTTTCATTCCTGTATTTATTTTAAAACCAAATCTGTTTGTGACAGTCAGTGAATTAGACCTATCTAATTCTAGTAATGAATCTCTACATCCTCGTCTACACTAATGATATGACCCAGGGTAGGAATGGAGGAAAGGGAGCGAACTAATTCTGCTGTTACGTAATGTTATGTTTACTATTTTGTTATTGTCTACACACATATAATCAGTGATTCAAATGTACATGGTGTTGTTTTCAACATACATATTATGTCCTGTGATGTTGTCAAAAAGTTGATATATTTATATATCCATTTTTTTCTATGAATTTTTCTTATTCCCAGATCATGGTCTATATTGTATACCAAATTCAGCTTTATTATATATATATATAACTATATATATATATCACTATAATGATGTCAGTTCACCCGAGTATATTGTGATGTTGTTGTATAAAGTATAAGGTGTGATATAATACCTGAGTTTATAAAACAAAAGTATATTTACATATTATATTCCTATGTCTAATACAATTGTTTTCTTGGTCTCAATAATTGTGTTTGGACTTGTTTTCTTTCATGTGTATGTTGCTGTTATTGGGTTTTGCTTTTATAAAAAAGGAAAAATGCTTAAATTTTGTCGTTTTGGATGCGTAAAAACGGACACAGTCAATGTATGTATTGTATTATATATGTGTGAATATTGAGTCTTATTTCAACATGATTAGATAGTTTTATTTCAACTACAGTCTAATGTAGTCAGTTGAAGCCTAGGATGTAAGGACCATGAGGAACTTCTAATCCTGAGCATTGGATTGGAATCGACCAGCACTCAGAGTTGATTTTGAGAAACTTTAGTATAGATATATTTTCAATTTATATTTTATCACGTTGTGCTTAATCTGTCATGTGTGCAGGGGCGAAGCCACAGGGGGGGGGGCTGAAAGGGGCTAAGCCCCCCCTGGAATTTGAAAAATATATTATTTTCAACTGATTTTTTTAAAATATGCACTAAAATCGCAAAAAATTTGGTAAATCTTTGTCATGCGAAAGTTTAGCCCCCCCTGATATTTGGTAAATATTTGTCACGCGAAAGTTCAGCCCCCCCTGGAAAAAATTTATGGCTTCGCCCCTGCATGTGTGTGCTTGTATTTGTGTGTGTGTTGTGTAGTTTCGTGTAGGTCTATATGTTTTTTTTTATCGTTTTTTTTTGTCTTTTTGTGTTTCAAGTTGTTATGTTTTTATTTTACGACTTTAAATTTGCATAGATACCCTACATTCCTATGGCTATGGGTAATATATTTATGTTTACGAACTGTTTTAAAAATATTGATTTTTTAATATGTTTACGCATTTTGATTTATTTAGTATGTTAATGTATAATGCTAAAGAAGTGCAACACCAATAGTTAAATCAATTACCCGTGTAACACTAGAAGAAAGACGGCAAGGAGTAAAGTAGTAATAATACACAAGACATTAATATCTAAGTTAGAAATACAACCCAATAACAATCTGTTACAATGCTCAGATGAACATAAGGACAAAAAAATATTCCTGTCCGTTATGCGAGAACAAAGGCTTATAAGTACTCTTTCTTCCCGAGTGGCAATCGGGCATGGAATGGGTTGCCTGAACAAACTAGAAAACCAGAGACTTAACATTATTTAAAATACTAATAAATCTGCAAGGCTAGACTCAGATCACGGATAAGCGTAGGACGCAATGATCTTCTTTTTAGAAGGAGTGCCTACTCAATAAGCGCAGGCTGTGTTAAATAAAATAAATGCTTAATATATTTCATGCTTTATAAAACATATTTTCTGTGCTAACATTAAGTATGAAGGAAATTGTTCAAGTACTGCATAATCTGTTTAAAGTACAAACTTACACACCTACATCACTACAGCCTAAGTAGAGAACTCATAGCATCTAAGCTGTGTAGGAATGTGTGTCTGACCCTTTCTACATAGCTGGATATAAGTACTGTCCAGTAATCAGTTACCATAATAATATAGCATAGCATCAGTGATATACCACATACCGATAAAGTGATATTTCACAGCGATATACCAAAGTGATATTCCACATCCTAATCAAGTTATATTTCACATCAATATACCACAGTGATATTCCACATTCCGATGAAGTGATATTTCACAGCGATATACCCAGGGCCGGAATTACCTATAGGCTATCAAGGCTTCAGCCTAGGGCCTCAAGATCAAGAGGGGCCTACATTCAAATTGTTAGCAAAATTAAAATTAAACCATTCTAAAAACATTGAACACTAAAACACTGGACCGAAAATAAGGAGAAATAAAGTTAAATAAAGTTTCTGAAAGTTCTGAAATCATAATAGAAACCTCATCATAAAATGCCTAAACATTTATCAGACACTAGGTGGGAGGCACATTCAAAAGCTACAGAAACTATTTTAGAAAATTACAATGATATCACCCATTAACTCAATTATTTACATTCAGATAATAATACATAGGGTGATACTCGATTTAGGGCCAACAATCTTTTAGATAAGTTGAAAGAATTTGAATTCGTGTTTATGCTCCATTTCTGGAATCGAAAACTGAGACATTTTTCAAGAGAAAATAAAATTCTTCAAAGCCCTAATATTTTACTTAGTACTGTGCAGATTGATACAGATAACTTTTGGATATTTTACGTGAAATTAGGGAAGATTTTGATGCATGTGAGCAACAATAAAAAAAATTACGTTGCCAAATACTGAATATAGAACTGTCAGAATGATAATAAGACGTAAAAGGCAATGGAATTACGAAAATTCATCTGACCCTGGTGATGCCTTACAAACTCTCTTCAAATGATAAATTTAGGATTAAATCATGTATTCCTATATTAGATGGACTCGAATCAAATTTAGGAAGAAGAGCTTCTGTTTATGATGATATAGTGAAAATATTTTCCTTTCTTGCCGATCTTACATTATCAAATGTAGAACTTCAAAGAGATGTTTAGCTGTTAATGCAAGAAAACCCAGAAGATGTCAACCAAAATCTTACTGAAGAATTATTTCATCTCCACACATATGTGAGACAAACGCATAAGCCTTCAAAAAATTCCACATTGTCGCACAGACTTGTATCAAACAATATTCAAAGAACATATTCAAGTGGCCTTCCCCAATGTGGAATCAATCTTACTGCTGTTTCTCAGTTTAATAGTCCCTAATTGTACTGGAGAAAGGTCATTTTCAAGACTTGAAAATATAAAAAATCAATTAAGAAGCACAATGATCTAGACTCTAGACGATCAGGTTGTCCCTGTTGAGTATTTTGTGCATCGAAAATGAGACCTTCAGAAAAATAGATTTTGATGAACTTATAGAAGAATTCTGTGTGAAAAAGTTTAGAAAGAAATTCTTCTAATCTATGCCCTACTATTTGGTTTTAAATGTATACTTGGATTAAATCAGTTCTTAAATAACTATTAACATAAAATTTAATATGATATACAATTTGTTATTTTCTTTTTTTGTGGTCTGGATTTTGTTTGAATAAAGTTCCATTTTTGGTTTAGTTTAAGACTTAAATTTCATAATAATTCATACTTAAGCTTTAACTGCGAATTATTATGATAAATTTATCTGAATTGAATTTGGTTTAATCCTCAAAGTATTGAATATATTTTATTTTATTTTCGAAGTCAAAGATTTTCATTATTTGAATTTTGTTTCTTTTGTTATAGACCTCTTTAGGTTTGACTATTATTACGACTCGTTAAATCGGATTCAATGAATATAGTTGTATCTTTATTAGAAGTCTCTAGATTCTGCTAATCTGTAGCCCAAGCTAGGGGTTCTTTGACTGACAGGTCTATGCAGTAATGTAGTTATATTCGTGATAATTATCTTCAACACCTTTCTCAACAACGATAGATCAAACAACTCCAGTTGTTGAATAAACAATTTTATTTAAATTGTAGACTCAATATAAACGATCAATAAACTTCATCAACTGGTGGCAACATAAGTATCAATAAAATGGCATTATATGTACATGTATGAATATAGCGACTTCACTCTACAAACGTTTAAACTGAACTAACTTTATTTAGGTCGGGACTTTACAAAGAAAACGATCATCGAAGATTCTACAGGGTCTTAATACGCATTTTAACCTCTTTCTCTATAATTACTACGATCCAGAATTATCCCCCAATTTCCACGGGATTTGAACGAATTATTTTATTTAAACTGCCCTCAGGGCATAAAGGTCAAACCTTGGTCGCTTTGGACTCTGATACGCACTTGTTAAGAGGTCAATGCCTTACTACGTCATTCATTTATGACCGATATTCGTAACATCCCCCCCCCTTCTAAAGCTTTATAATTATTTCCTTTACATTTTAACCATACGAAAAATGTTAATTTTAAGGAATAATTATAAAAGAAAATATTCCGGGAAAAACAATACAGTTCAATTGGCGATCCCAATAATTCAATCGAACTGATAACAATAACATAATAATATATGCAATATAAATTCATCTTATCAAATGGCTTAACTATAGTCATTCAATCATTCCATTTTTAATTCAAAACAATGGACAATTAAATTGTTTATCTAAATCTTGTATACAAGAAAAATACATAATCATTCTTAATAGATATAATATAATACAAGTTAATAATTTCTATTACATTGAACATTCCACTGTAATAAAAACTCTCTCGTCCATTTAATTATAAACTAATATCTTTTACATTTGTAATCAAACAACAAAAGAAAAAATCACTTAATGCCTATTCAGACACGACTTATTTTTTTATAAGGAGAAAAAAAAAAAAAACGCTCTTGATGAAAAAAATACTACTAGGCTTGACCTAATTACACAACAACACGATCATTTTCTCGACAGTATTTGTTTTTCAGCCTGTAGGCTTGGACAACATTAGACAACTGTCGGTGACGCGACACAGAAATTGAGGTCAATTCCGCCTTTCTCTCTCTCTCTCTCTCTCTCTCTCTCTCTCATTCTCAATTGATTTTAACAATGTTGACATCGCTATGCAAATTTACCTCATCACAGCCTAGGTCAAAAAAATTGCTACGCGATTAAATAGTTATCGTATTAAATGAGCATTCTTTAACATCTATCATCTCAAAATCAAATTCATTTATTTTATTTTGAGAACATTAAACATAGTCTGTTCACGAATTAAAATAGTTTATAGACAATTTCATTAAAAATATTTCAATCTTTCATTTTACCATGACCTTTCGACGTCATTATTTTCTTTTTAAAAGAGTTCACAGCAGTTTTAAATTGAAACATTCAGACAATCATGGATTTACTTGAAACAAATTGGTTAATTTACTTAATTAACTATCAATTAAAGCAAGTTATCATCTTCATACAATCTTATTACTAAACAGTAAGTAATTATTTTCTTTAGATTACATTAAAGACATTTCAAATACAATATTATTGAAGTGGAAAAGAGTTAAGCATAGGCTACTATTAATTTTTTTCAGAGAGAAATCAATGTAACAATTTATGTACAAAACAACTGCTGGTTTGACTGGTGTGGTAAAACATTTCATTTCCAATCTTTTCAGTGGTGTACATTGCTCTTTTCCATTTTCCATAAAGGTTTTATTCATTAGGTTCTAGGTTCTCCTGTTACTTCACAGTGTTCAGGTCTACCCAATCTTTTGCTTTTCAGTACAATTCATTCAATCTATTTTAACTAATACAAAAAAAAAAATAGATTAGTTTTACAATCTTGACATGAAATCCTTAATTAATAATACATTTGTTGAACATTGGTATGTCAACATTATAAATTTTCAACCATGAAATTCTCAATCATTCTGGTTTGCAGTGTCAAATCAGTGGCCCATATCCTAAATTTATACAAAACAAGGATAAGTTTTATTTTACATTAGTTTCACTTCTGGTCTGCTTTTCATGTAACAGTATCCTAAAAGTGAAAAATCATATATAATACATTTCTTGGAATTCTTGTTAGTCATAGTTCTGTCTTGCTGCAACTATTTTTACCCTACATTATCATACATTCAATGATAATATAACAAATGAATAAATTCACATAGAAGAAATTTGCATCTTGACTCAGTGCAATATTTCAACAACAGTACATGATAAAATAAATCCATAGTACAATCATAAAACATTTCTCAATACTTTAGTGATAGAAAAATTCTCTTTTCTTAAAACCATTTACATCTTTTTCAATCAAATTATCCTCTCTGTCAAATGTTTCAATTATCATTTCCAGAGATTCTCCAAACATATCTTATAATCAGTCCACATTTATAATGTCCTCTGATATAGAAACCAATTCTGCGGATAAAACTGATCTTTTTCTCTTATAGCAATTATTTTAATGCTCAACCTAACAAGTTTGTTTAGAAATATTACAATATAATGATATCTACTTTAACAATACTTTTACTCATTCCTTTTTCATCACAAGTAAGGGATTTAGTTTTAAAATAGTAAGTTTGGTAACTAACTATCAGTGAATCTGTCATTTTATTCATCCTGTACTCCAGGCATGAATTTTACAAATAAGAGTAACATTGTTAACAACATCAAGCTTATTCCAATTGTTTTCAGAAGGTAAGGCTTCATCATTTTCAAATGATATAATATTTTTGCCTTTCTTTCATCACACAACAATGGCATCTGCATGTGAGCAGTGTACAATTTTTTTCTCACAAAAACAGTTATGTCAGACAAAAAATTTATGTACTTATCTAGGTACTTGCTCAGCCCAAGGAGGTCCAATTCGGTCTGCCATTCCTCTGGAAGTAGTTTGAGTGGTCCTCGGACAGTGGGTCCAAAGATTGGTCCATAGGCTCCTCGACTTTCCGGATAGGATTCAGTTGTCACCTCATGATCCAGGCATAAGTTCTTTAGTACTGGATTGAAGAGTTCCGGGGCGAAGTTGGTCCTTCGATCTGTCGGTATGGATTGTGGTAACCCATAGCTTTTGATAGTTTCGGTCCAGCTCTCCGCACTCGTTTCTTCAGTGATGCTCCTCAAATCTTCATCTGTACCGGCAACTGCAGGTTTGCATTGTTGTTTGTTTATGCTGTGGTCTATCTGTTCATAGACATCAGTAGTAGGAGTTTCTTTCTCGTCGACAGCTTTCTCATGCAACTGTAGCAACTCTGGGTCTACTTTCTGCTCAGCAATCAATTCATTTTGTGATGACTTCTTTGATTGATCATTTCCTTTCGGACAATCTTCAATCATGGAGAAAATAGTAGTATCACGTTCCACTTCTTCTTCCTCTTTCTTCTCTCGTGGGATAATTTCTTCTTTCTTTTGCTTTTCTTGTGAGATAATTTCTTCTTTCTTTTTCTGTGGTGTCATACCATTTATGACATCACCTACAGGATAAAGTTCTTTTTCTTTTCCTGTCTCCACCATAGGACTAGGGTCTGGATTTTCCTTCACAATCAGTTCAGGTCTCACCCTCCCTTTCGCCAAATCATTTGCTAGGATAACAGATATGCCCTCAACAGGAAGTTTTGATATTACTCCAACTGTCACATATCCTGTCACCAAGTCAGATGTGAGGTATATCCTATGTAGAGGTATTTCTTCTTTCCATTCAAAACCTCTCAATAGGACAGTCTGTCCTGTCAATGTATTCACATTCAATGGTAATACATCTTTAAGCAGCAGTGTTAATGATGCTCCTGTGTCTCGTAATATGTTTACGGACTTCAGTGGTCCTTCCTTTTGTAAGGCCACACAACCTTCACTAATGAACGGTTGAAAACTGCACAGGGTCTCTGTGTCAATTTTTTTCTTCCCTTGACCATGACTTTCGGGTGTTGTTTCATCTTTCGATGACTTCAGACTCTTGTTCGAGTCAAAAATACTTTGGTCTACTTTTTCGTCTCTGTGGACTTGGACAATTAATCCAATAGTAGCCATTCTGTATTTATAATCAGGATATTTATCCTCATTATCTTCAGTTGTAGATTTCTCTACCTTCTGACTTTTGCTCTCAGGCAAATCCACCCTCAGTGTTTCTGGTTTAGAAGAATCTTTCTTCGAATTCAGTTCGTTTGTATTTTCGCTTTCTTGTACATTCTGTATTGGTTTATGGCTTGCACACATGACCACTTTGTTAGGTCTTTTGTTGCTTCGTATTCTCCAACAGTCTTCTATGCTATGTCCTGTCCTTTTACAAAAAGTACATTGGACGTTTTTGTTGATAGGTTTTTTATTAACATCATTTTGTTTCACAAAATGCTCTTTTTCACGATGTTGTTGTTGTGTGTTTTCTGCTGGCCGTTGTGGCCTATTAACATTCTTTCCATCAGCTGTCCTATGACACAATGTGTACTGTTCAGCTAAATCAGCAGCCTTATGTGGGTCAGTGATATCACGCTCGGATAAATACATTCTTATATCCGGCCTCACTTTGTTAATAAAATCCTCTAACAGAATGATATCTTTCATTTCTTTTAATGTGGAGATATTTCTGGATTTTATCCACTGATCCATTAACTTTTCTTCTGCTCTAAGGAAGTCTAAGTGTGTTTGGTAAGGGGACATTGTGTACTGACGGAACCTTTTCCGATAACTTTCCGGTATTTGGTTATAGGCTTTAAGTACAGTGTCTTTAATGATTTCATAATCATTTAAATTCTCCTCTTTTAACAATAGAACACAATCTCTTGCCCTTCCCTGAGTAAAAGCTGTTCTGACTAATATTCCCCATTTATCTTCTGGGAATTTAAAATCTCTGCAAGAAATTTCAAAGGTCTGGAAGAAATTAGCTATTTCACTTTCTTTATCAATGTAGGTAGGGACTAGCTTTTTCCATCTGGCCATCTCTACATCACTATGAGATTCTTTTTTAGTAGCTCCTATCTTCGCTAGCTCTATTCTTTCCTGACTTTCTCTTTGACTTTGCTTATCTCTTTCCTGACTTTCTATTTCTCTTTGACTTTTCTTATCTTCCATCTCAAGCTCGAGACGTTTTTGTTCTATCTCCATCCGTTTCATTTCTAGCTGAAATCGCAACTGTTCAGACATAGTCTGACCTTCAACTTGATATCCCTCCGCGCTTGATTCTACTTTCAACTTGCCACTCGCAATCAACACATCTTTTATCTGCTGTGTCAACACAGTCCTCGATGGTAGAGTTTCAGTAACTTCTATCTTTAAGATCTCAGCGATCTCTTTTAACTTCTTTATTGATAAAGTTTTCAGAACTTCTTCTTCTGGATTTTCAATAAATTCCATTCTTTAGTTAAGAGATTTATAAAGTGGTAAATTTTTCCAACTTACGTTTTTCCAATCGGAAGAATAATTTCAGCGTTCTTAGGCTTGCTCAGTAGGTCACTGCTCCAACACACAACACAACACAACTTGAATATATGCTTCACTATACAACTATATCGGACGCAAGCCCGCAAATTGTTATAGACCTCTTTAGGTTTGACTATTATTACGACTCGTTAAATCGGATTCAATGAATATAGTTGTATCTTTATTAGAAGTCTCTAGATTCTGCTAATCTGTAGCCCAAGCTAGGGGTTCTTTGACTGACAGGTCTATGCAGTAATGTAGTTATATTCGTGATAATTATCTTCAACACCTTTCTCAACAACGATAGATCAAACAACTCCAGTTGTTGAATAAACAATTTTATTTAAATTGTAGACTCAATATAAACGATCAATAAACTTCATCAACTGGTGGCAACATAAGTATCAATAAAATGGCATTATATGTACATGTATGAATATAGCGACTTCACTCTACAAACGTTTAAACTGAACTAACTTTAAGGAGGTCGGGACTTTACAAAGAAAACGATCATCGAAGATTCTACAGGGTCTTAATACGCATTTTAACCTCTTTCTCTATAATTACTACGATCCAGAATTATCCCCCAATTTCCACGGGATTTGAACGAATTATTTTATTTAAACTGCCCTCAGGGCATAAAGGTCAAACCTTGGTCGCTTTGGACTCTGATACGCACTTGTTAAGAGGTCAATGCCTTACTACGTCATTCATTTATGACCGATATTCGTAACACTTTGTAAATGTTCTGAGTTATGTTTGATTAGTTATTGTTACAAGTAGGCCCCCCTTCTGATAATAAATTTTAATGTCCAAAATGTTCTCAACATTTTTTTATTTATTTTCCGTGCCACATATTTTATCAAGGTTAGTACCAATTACAACATGTTTTATTTAACATATATATAACAGTTATGATATATTTTATTATCTCTCATGTATTTTAAAAACTTAAAAATCGGAGGTGAAAGGCCTCATAAGTGGAATAGCCTAGGGCCTCTGTTCATCTAAGTCCGGCCCTGGATATACCACAGTGATATACCACAACCCGATAAAGTGATATTTACAAACCTACAAACTTTTAAAAAATGTAGAAGATTAAATCCTTTTATAAGTCACTCGCGGCTATAGATTGAACTAGTTAAGCATTATCAAAGACCCAAGAAAATACAGACAATACCGTCGACCTACATGCTGGTATATTTCAAAGTTTTACTTCTAAGTTGTAACAGACCGTCAGTGTAGCCTATATCACTATATCGTGTACGATTATGTCAAGTTCATATAGTTTTTAAAAGCCTTTTTTGACCAAAAATGTCTTATGTGTAATTAATATTATTACTGTATTTATTCTATTACCAGGAGCAGACAATTTTTTTCTTGACTATCGACAGAAGCTTATCTTTTTAATTCACCCGGTTCGCTTATCTCTAGCAAGGAAAGTGGGGACAACTTTGATCACATTGATAAACACTAAGGGGAAGTCACTAGTAGCCAAATGTTTAGCTTGCCTGAAGTACGTTATGAATATAATATTAATAAGAAGATTTTTAAAAATAAGACGATCACATCCAGAATGAAATAAATTTGCAATTATAAAATATTTCGGAATTCTCTCAAATAAATATCAAAACAATAGGGGCCTATATTTATATAAGTGTATGCCTATATGTAGACCCTATAGGCCTATATATTATATAAAGGCCTATATATATATATTATACATATATTAGTTGGTTATGGACAAGTCTTAATGAGGCCTGATATTGTCAATAGAAAGGATTTCTTTGTGTATACGAACTTCCGGTTCAATTCCGTCAATACTCATTAAATGATCTTTTCGCCTTTTTGCTGGTGTTTGACAATTTATTTCTACCCCGTCGTCCAGTTCTGGTCTTTTAGAAATATATAATAAGACTACAATATTAGTTATGAGTTAATAGGAATCCGTTTTTAACATCAAAAGTGAGTGTAATAGTCGACGAGTTAGTCTCGTTAAGTTAAATTTAACTTTGTTTATAACATAAAGTAGTAAAGGGTAGCGGTTCCTAGCTTTGAAAAAAAACCATGATCTATAGATAAATAAAGACAAAAAAACGAAAATTATTTTGCATCAAGCAATACGTTTTGGGAAAATAAATAGTTGATTCTTTACGTCTGACGTTCACAATCCATTGTTGTTTTTCGGCAACATCTTGTGAAAACGAAATAAAATTCAATCCTCTACATCTTTTCTTACTCGCAGTACAACCAGTAACACAGCACAAAGACATGTTATGTTAGTAAATGATCGAACAGGACTGGAAATGTTGTTACACCATAAACTTTTAGATTCACCATGCTTGCATAATATGTAGATCTAGTTCATTATTTGGTTTTCCAATTTTAAATAAATCATTTAGATCTTCTAGTTTTTGTTTTGTGCAGTTATAATTTGAAAGTATAGTAAAAAGAAATGTAAATAAACATTGGTTGAGGACTTATAATAATATAGGCTTTTCTAAGAATTATATAAAAACAATATTTAACAAGAAAACCATAAAAACGAAGTTTTTATTATACTCCCTTTATCTGCAAACTAAGTTTACCATCGTGTAATTAAATAATTGATTGACTACTGCAAATGAAACGTACAGAAAAAATATGTGTCGCAAATGTCAAAATTATCTCCTTACTCCGTATGAATTTGTTCTAAAAATAATCTTAGCGCATAATTTTTTTTTCTAGCTTTGCGCCGAAAAACTATAAAAAGTTGCACAGGCATTTTTAAAGTGCAACCAAACATTTTCTTATACTTTCCTTTTAAGAAATGAATATTGTCATAAGTGTAGTATTATTAATTTGTTTTAACTGAAAATTTGATAGGATGTATTGTTAGTCGAGGCAAGTCTGCTGTCCAAATTTCAGCTCGATCGGACCACGGGAAGTGGTCGAAAAATCGAAGCAAATTTTTGCACCATTGCGGACAGACAGACAGAAAATACAACTTAAAATAAAGGGAGTAACAAGAAAACCATAAAAACGAAGTTTTTATTATACTCCCTTTATTTGCAAACTAAGTTTACCATCATGTAATTAAATAATTGATAGACTACTGCAATTGAAACGTACAGAAAAAATATCTGTGTCGCAAATCTCAAAAATATCTCCATACTTAGTATGAATTGTTCTAAAAATAATCTTAGCGCATAATTTTTTTTTTCTAGCTTTGCGCCGAAAAACTATAAAAAGTTGCACAGGCATTTTTAACGCGAAATTAAAATATTTCTTATACTTTCCTTTTAAGAAATGAATATTGTCATAAGTGTAGTATTATTAAGTCGTTTTAACTGAAAATTTGATAGGATGTATTGTTAGGCGCCCCAAATCTGCTGTTTAAATTTCAGCTCGATCGGACCACGGGAAGTGGTCGAAAAATTGAAGCAAAGTTTTGCACCACGCACGATTGACGATTGCAGACATTGCAACTTAAAATAAAGGGAGTAACAAGAAAACCGTAAAAACGAAGTTTTTATTATACTCCCTTTATTTGCAAACTAAGTTTACCATCATGTAATTAAATAATTGATTGACTACTGCAAATGAAACGTACAGAAAAAATATCTGTGTTGCAAATCTAAAAAATATCTCCTTACTCTGTATGAATTGTTCTAAAAATAATCTTAGCGCATAATTTTTTTTTCTAGCTTTGCGCCGAAAAACTATAAAAAGTTACACTGGCATTTTTAACGCGAAATTAAAATATTGCTTATACTTTCCTTTTAAGAAATGAATATTGTCATAAGTGTAGTATTATTAAGTCGTTTTAACTGAAAATTTGATAGGATGTATTGTTAGGCGCCCCAAATCTGCTGTCCAAATTTCAGCTCGATCGGACCACGGGAAGTGGTCGAAAAATTGAAGCAAAGTTTTGCACCACGCACGATTGACGATTGCAGACATTGCAACTTAAAATAAAGGGAGTAACAAGAAAACCGTAAAAACGAATTTTTTATTATACTCCCTTTATTTGCAAACTAAGTTTACCATCATGTAATTAAATAATTGATTGACTACTGCAAATGAAACGTACAGAAAAAATATCTGTGTTGCAAATCTAAAAAATATCTCCTTACTCTGTATGAATTGTTCTAAAAATAATCTTAGCGCATAATTTTTTTTTCTAGCTTTGCGCCGAAAAACTATAAAAAGTTACACGGGCATTTTTAACGCGAAATTAAAATATTGCTTATACTTTCCTTTTAAGAAATGAATATTGTCATAAGTGTAGTATTATTAGGTCGTTTTAACTGAAAATTTGATAGGATGTATTGTTAGTCGGGGCAAGTCTGCTGTCCAAATTTCAGCTTGATCGGACCACGGGAAGTGGTCGAAAAATCGAAGCCAATTTTTGCACCATGCATTGACGGACGATTGCAGACATTGCAACTTAAAATAAAGGGAGTAAAAATAGGATACCATACATAATTATGTATGAATATTGTTTGTTTATTTGTAGTCCCTTAACCTTGGCGGTCGTTGGGGGGAGGTAATGGATACTGGGTGTCCATTAGTCCTCTCTTGGGCTTGGTAGACTCCTCTCCAAGTCGGCGGTGGATTTATAGCTGACTGCACCGAGGGTCGAACCCCTGATGCGGCGCTTGGGAGTCGAGCTCGCTGTCGACTTTGCTAACCAGCCACCCGTATGAATATAGGCATACATAAATATTTATTCTAAAAAAGAGCAATATGTAAATTTTGAGTTTATGTGATGTTAGGAGTTGCACTGCAGTAGTCATTAAAGCTTTCAATGATTGAATCTGCACATGTTACAGTTAAGTTTTTAGGCTTTTAGGACTTTGGGTAAAGTGTGTTGTCAGAGAAGGAAGTGTAATTCTAGATTCGACCGGGCCGCCAATAACAAAAAAAACACACACCACCCTCTTTAGTGTTAGTGTAAGTGTGTTTGTGTGTGCGCAATTGCTCTGTGACGTCAAGTAGTATTTGGAAAGGAAGAAAAAAAAAGTTACAATATATACACGTAAACAGTAGGGAGATATTTGTAAGTATATACATGTACACGTAAACAGTAGGGAGATATTTGTAAGTATATACATGTACACGTAAACAGTAGGGAGATATTTGTAAGTATATACATGTACACGTAAACAGTAGGGAGATATTTGTAAGTATATACATGTACACGTAAACAGTAGGGAGATATTTGTAAGTATATACATGTACACGTAAACAGTAGGGAGATATTTGTAAGTATATACATGTACACGTAAACAGTAGGGAGATATTTGTAAGTATATACATGTACACGTAAACAGTAGGGAGATATTTGTAAGTATATACATGTACACGTAAACAGTAGGGAGATATTTGTAAGTATATACATGTACACGTAAACAGTAGGGAGATATTTGTAAGTATATACATGTACACACACAAACATGAGAGCACTATCATGGGACGTAAGCCACGGGTAGCTACTGGTAGCTAGGTTTCTTGGCTTGTGCAATGTAGGTGTATGGTGGTTTGTTATACTGCTGTGTTAGATTTAATATCAGACTTATACAAGTAGTAATATAATGATGTTTTAAACAATTTCTTTTTGCTTACAACTCATTCGTTATAATGAATCGCTGTTTGGTGATCTTGTTGTCTGTCCCTGGTCTAGTTGGGAGTCTTTAGACTAGTTGTGTGTTAATGGTCTAGCTTGGTCTAGTTGGGTGTTACTGGTCCAGCTCGGTTTATTTTAATTAATTAATTAATTAATTAATTGTTCATTTACATAGCGCCTTCCTTCATGCTAATGCTCATAAAAACGAAACGACAATAACATTCTGAAATAGTTTTAAACTAAGTTTTTGAGGATGTAGGTGTACTTGATCAACTTAGTTGAAAAGAAAGTCTTTAAATTCTTTTTGAATGCCTTATTTTTGCCACAGAGTTTTTCAATGTCTCAGGTAAGCCATTCCACAGTGAGGCGCCACAGACTCAAACGAGCGCACACCAAGAGTCCTTTTCTTGTGACCATCCAAACATGGAATTTCTAGGAGATACTGTGTCGAAGACCGCAGCATCCTTATTTTGGTCTCTCTGGTCCTGCTTGGTCTAGTTTAATGACCCTGACCCTGTTCGGTCTAGTTGATTGACCGTAGATTTAAATAACTGAAAATCTCACAGGATCTCTACATAACATTTATCTTTTCTATTCTAGTGTTAAGCAGCTAAGCAACTTAACTTTAACATTTTTTTTTTTAATAGTAGGCCTATAGTGTAAATAGCGTAGATTTATAACAAAACATTTTTTTTTAGTTTAGTTTTAAATAGCTCAAGTTTACAACTACAAAATGTTTCGTTTTTAAACAGCTAAGGTCCACAGCAACAAAAAAAAAGTTTAGTTTTAAACAACTCATAAAGCTAACAAAGTACCACAAGGAGAATTCTATATTCTATAAACATAATGATGTAGCCTATATTATTTCTATACACCAGGATATTCCTCCTCCCCCGATACAGAAATATAAATGTCTTAAGAAACCAAAGAATGACAAACGTCTCCAAGAAAGAGGTCAAAATAACAGAATACTTGAATGGTAATGGGTGAACGGCATGATGAATCCACAGAACACCTTACTAGATCATACAGTTATTACATGACATAGGACTAGACATGCTTATCGACACTGAAACTGGTTCATTTTGGAACATGTAGACTATATTAAATATTCGTTTCAAACATTATAATATAGTATGTGTGTGTGTGCGCGCGCTGTGCTTTAAACCTGTTAAGCTGGTTACTGTGTGTAGTTGTCGTCTCCATTCCGTATCGATACCGAACTGTTACACATTCCGTGCATGAGGAGGTACGATACCTAGTCACCGAATCTTAGCAGACGACTTTGTCGTAAGTCGTAATAGCTTCAAATAGCAGTACAGAACTTTTTTTTTGGTTCCCGATTCACGAACCATACACATATTTTATATAATGAAAAAGAGAGAAAGAGAGAGAGAGAGAGAGAGAGAGAGAGAGAGAAAGACGAGGGATGTTATTTGGTACGTACTTGGACTTAAAGTTCTAACAAGATAAAGCGATACTTGTGACTGTGTTGAAATGTAGGACACAATATTCTAAACTTGAATGAAAGAGACGATTGCGCCAACTTATTGTGTTTATTACGTTTGATTCATTTCTTGAATGGATAAAACCCGTTTCTGGAATTTCCAATTCTCAATTTGATTTCAAATTTAAATATATATATAAGGGAATGTAGTCAAGCCTGAGTCTAGTGTGTTATTTGTGTCTGTGATACTGATTGATGATATCTCAAGTTACATGCCAGGGTTTACCTTTCTCTCCATAAAAGACTAAGTAATAGCGAGTGTCGTTTAAATACAAATATGTGAAGTAAACATACATTATGTTTGTATAGGCCTATATATATATATATGTAGGCTACAAATATGTGATAAAAGGGTTAAATTATAATAATATATAATATATAATATAGGATAATGAATTAATATGTGTATGTACATAATGCGAGGGTTCATATAAAATGAGATTTCGGTCTGCAAATGTTATGGCTTATGTAATGTAGTGTTTGCAATTCAATGCATCGAATTTTGGAAAATTTGCTTTGAAAAAGCTTGATCTGTTGGAAGATGTCAGATTTGTCAGCAAACGTACTCGTTGATCTATTCAGCATTTAAATTGTAACCTCTAACCTCTAGCCTCTACAGCTGATGGAATTTTAGGAAGAATACAATTATTTTGAAGAAAAAACAACTCACTTCAAAGAACAAAAAGCAGGTAGGCCCTACGTTAGATTATATATTTCAATAGTTAGTTATTAAGCTTTATATTTATATAAAAGTTGCTTAAGTAGGCTATAGCCTGGCGATATCACCAAAGCAGTTATTTTTAGAATCAAAAGAATACTTATAAATAGAATCTATAGATCTAGGAGGTTGGGGGGGACGGACCCATATTCCAAGGCTTTTCTTCCATAAGTCTCGCTGAAAAGGTGATTTGTATGCCCTCTGAGAGATATGCAGTAGAGCATAAAAGGAATATTGTTCTGGCCTTACGATCCCTTCGTAAATCTTGGTCACGGAATCGATTTTAAAGCATTTTACTTGTACTAAAATGGACTCACAAGGATGTACGGGTAATATTTATTATTGATTAAATAATAAATTGGACGTCATATTTTGATTAAGATATCCCTGGTGATAAAAATGTATCAGATGAGAAACTACTCAGGTATATAGTAACTAGACTGTGACCTAAGTATAATACATACCCAGGAAGTAAATAGATTAGAAGTATATGTTATCTTCTACACTGATATAGTGATATAAGGTGATATGTTAGTTATAGTTAGTGCAACATACAAACACCTTTCAGAATGCAATAGAATATAGAATTTAAAGCACATTTATAAACACCCGTACTTAACACACCGACAAAACACACCTGCATATAGAACAACCGTACTGAACGCACACCAACAAAACACACTCATAGATAGCCCATATTGATCACACACCAACATAAAACACCTTTACATCACACAGAAATATAACACATACTTCTTCTTCTATTAAATTTGAAACATATATATATATATATCCACATGCAATATATTATGATATAATAGGTAGTCAATGATACTGGTCAACTCCGCTTTATCAGTTATTAAACCGTTAAGTTTATAAGAGGTACTGAACGTAAAAGACGTACACAACAAAGCAACGGCCTGCCTACTTTAAGAATGATTGTTATTTGTCAGATTTGAAGGGCAATAAAACTTGAACAGGATTTAAACAAGATATGTAAACGAACCTAAACTTGATTGCAGACCCTTACCCCTACACACGATTCCAAACAAATCATCCATTACTTTTTGCGGACATCATATATTAACAACCCCGATGAGACAAAGCATTTCAATTTTGCCAGTTTAGAATGTAAGGGCTGGCAATTCATTACAATCTGAATTTTTCAGTGCATAGTTATCCAGTGACTGTTTATTTACTGCCCCTGTTTTCTAAATGTCATCACTGGTTAATATGTTTTTATGTAACAAATTAACAAACTTTGATTACTTGTATGTTCCATCGTCTATGTATATGCCTTTGAGTGTTTTTGTCTCAAATATACCATAATTATTATACATATATTTACCTATTTGTGAATTATGACTTATATGCTCGAAAATGTCATTATACTCAGCATACCTATTTGTTTAGAATGTTCGATATATATTTAAGCATACATTATGTCGAATACATATCTATATATATATATATCATACATTAGTATATCTATGTATTTTGTCACGTATGATTGGCAAATATATATATTATGTATGTATTATATATATGGGGCACGGTAGCCGAGCGGCAGCGCGTTCAACTGGCGATCCGAAGGTCCTGGGTTCGAATCCTGGACTTGAGGGTGTCCCTGAGTCTACCCAGCTCTGATGGGTACCTGACATTAGTTGGGGTAAAGTAAAGGCGGCTGGGCATTGTGCTGGCCACACATCCCCTTGTATGCCGTGGCCACTGAAACTGGTGAACGCTGCTTCACCAGCCCTATGATCAGTTTGGTCCGAAGGGTACTTTACTATATATATTCTGTCGCATACAGCGTAAACTTAAAGTCCATAGAATACATAATATATATATATATCTTTGAAGAAATTTCATTTCAG
Source organism: Anisus vortex (assembly GCA_949126835.1). NCBI lineage: Eukaryota > Metazoa > Mollusca > Gastropoda > Planorbidae > Anisus > Anisus vortex. Next base: position 20,290,380 of record OX421497.1, on the reverse strand, counting down.
CTTTAAAATTTGTCCTTTAAAATTATGGTCTAGGTCAGGGGTCAACAACCTTTTAATAATATTGTGCAAAAGTTCTAAGTCATTCAGCGTGCCAACAGCCTAAATGTCATAGTACATTTTTCGTGTAGAAGTGAACTGAATAGCCTTTTTGCTGGTCTTCCGCACGTCATTTTAAGTCGCTCTACGTGCCAACTCTACCTTGCGTGCCATAGGTTGCCGACACCTTACCTACTAGGTCACTATTATTGTCTTCGATTTATTTTGGATCTCGTTTAAGTGTTATATCTAGATTCAGTCTTCTATTCTCTATACCAACATTTCCTAAACCTTTTTTTAGTGATACGGTTAGGTCTATAATTAATTGTATTGACTCGAATCCATTAATCTGGGGTATACTAGTCTATGAGTAACATAAAGTATGATATACAATATACTTCTTCTGACTTCCATATTTCCTTCTACTGCTTAGTGTACCTGTCCCGTCTCTCTGATAAACGATACTGTCTTCAGAAGACTTGGTTTTGGGCCCCAAAGATTTTCTTGCATGATGGCAACTTGAGGCCAGACCAGGTTTCGGGCTATTCCTTAGAGTGGACTCCGTTGTACAACTGTATCGATCTCCTATGAAGCCATGGTAGGACATAAGGGACCCGACTATATTTAGCCACTCTTCATCTCCTGTAACTTTATCTCATCTTCTTCTATTTCTGATTTCTTCCATGTGGTATATGACCGGCCTCTGTTTCTGCTTCTATCACTGGTATTTCATAATAACCTGGACTAGATTTTGAAAGAAATGTCTCCTATTTTTGTGACATTGTAATTTTTCATGCATGGCGGCTACCAGACATTACGTAGTAACTAGGACTAATATATAAAGGGCTAACCCGGACTGTTCTCACGGTTTGACCAGAACATTTATCACGGTTTGAACAGAACATTTATCACGGTTTGGCTAGAACATTTATCACGGTTTGAACAGAACATTTATCACGGTTTGACCAGAACATTTATCACGGTTCAACCAGGATATTGTTCACGGTTTGACCAGGACATTGCTCACGGTCTGACCAGGACATTGCTCACGGTTTAACCAAATTATTTCCCTCGGTGAAATCCAGACCATTTCCGTCGTTGAAACTGATTCTGTGTGTATCATTAAAAACGGAAGATCTTCTGGCTCTTTAGTCCAGGGCGTAACTCGAAGTGGTTATTCCAAGAGACCTAGTCCGAGGCATACCGCTATGCGGCATGCCGATAAAGCCCGCACGCCGCATGTTGTTTTCCCGCAGGCACATGAACTACTCTGCCTCTCCCTGCGGAATATTCCCACGGATCATTAACATTGCTAGTATACCGGCACTTACGCTAAGTAGCACAATTAACAGAATATATGCCTTGTCACTTAGACATTGTGCTTGACGAGACGAACATTGTTGCGTCTAGACCTTCCTCCGAGTAGCGACGGGTGGTTGCCTGCGCCGTAATTCTAGCATGCGCAACGGGGAACGTCTCCGCTCCACCATCCCCCATCCGCCTTAAGCCCACAAGCGTACTCTTAACCCTTACAGTCCCGGACGCGTATATAGCGGAACTGAAGGTAGCATAGATAGAAGTAGGTCGGTACTGGAAGGGTTAAGAGAAGCGTATCGGTGGTTTACACCCTTCACCAGCGTTTATGCCCATATGTGTACAGCATTACGTCGGTGTAACCAGGCTATTCCCGCTTGTGTAACCAGGCTATTCCCGCTTGTGTAACCAGACTATCCCCGCTTGTGTATCCAGACTATTCCCGCTTGTGTAACCAGGCTATTCCCGCTGGTGTAACCAGACTATTCCCGCTTGTGTAACCAGGCTATTCCCGCTGGTGTAACCAGACTATTCCCGCTTGTGTAACCAGACTATTGCCGCTTATGTAACCAGACTATTCCCGCTTGTGTAACCAGACTATTCCCGCTCGTGTAACCAGACTATTCCCGCTTGTGTAACCAGGCCGCTTAAAATTTTTAGACCGTATCGTTATACAATCTACTCCTGAAAGTAAATTGTATGGATTTCTCAAGCCAGACCGCCTATGAAAAGAAATAGGTCTGTAATAAAGAGCTATATGAACTATGAACTTATACTTCTTCCAAGTCTTTAATATTAAACAGGGGGAGAGAACTCAACATTGTGACGACTTACTAACAAATTACAACGTTGAAAAAAAAAAGTCGGGGGGTGTTTCTAATAAAGCGTGACGTTCCTTTAACTTAAAGTTTAAGTTACACATGTTTTATACGATTAGTTCCCAAATTGGGAACCGTGGTATCTTTGACAGGTGTGAGGAATTCAAAATTACTTTTTTGTTTGTTTAATTTTTAATTCAGTGTTGTATTATTTGACACTGTGAGAAGGGCGATATTTAAATAAAAACTTACTTCAAAAAGGGATCCGCGAGTGGTAGGTCTTAAATGTTTGAGAGCCATTGTCTTAAACCAACAGCGTGTAAGGGGCTAAAAATACCGTATCGTTGGATTATAGTAGGCCTAAGTCAATAATGGCTGGAACATTATTTCACCTCCAGTTTTAGTGTAATTTTACTTGTTTTGCTGCATTTAGTGTTGCCTTAGTTGCGAACAATTTGTAAAGTATAAGTATATATATACATTCTATATCTTTTTAAATTTATCTATCTCTGTTTATATCTATGCTATAGCATAAAACGTGTCTATAAGGGGAAAATTGATTAAAATATATTAAAATTAAAATATATAAAAAATATATTAAAAGATAGTTATTCTTTTGCAAGTAACAAATACACATATAAAAGAAAAGATAACACACAGAAGCCTACACCACATATAACATAGCACACAACACACATAGAGATGAAAACACACACACATATAAAGACGCACACACACACAGACACACACAAAACATTCACAGAAAAACAACCAATTATAAAAAAGACAGAAAAGCAGAAAGACAGAAACATCCAGTGCAGGGGAGGGCAGAGGGCACACTTCCAGGGGGTGCGGCAAATGTGTCTAAATATAGCAAATATAGTATTAAACAAGCAGTTGCAATATGCAAAGGGGCGGCGCTGAAACTTTTGTCCTGGGGCGCTACAAAAGCTTGTAAAGGCTCTGGAAACATCACACACACTTACACACACATTCACACACAACTTCATACTAGACGAGAGCTATTTCATTTAATTTTGTACATTATTTATAATATTTATGTACTCCCTCGTGACACCTTACTTAGAACACGGAAGCAGCACACCGTGTGTGGACTTATAAAACTAATTATACACATACTTGAGTTTTCACTGTGGTTTTTTTTCATGTTTCACTGCTCACTTCAACTTGAAACAACTGTAATGAATTATGTACTCATTCTCTGCAGTCTGACGGGATGTGCTTTTTGCCTCAATGGCCTGATAGTTTATTTTCGGTGCACATGTAACTTTCAAACTAACAAACTAACTAAAGAAAACCCCCCAAAATGAAGGTTTGACAAGTGGTCATCTTTACCCCTTACTTTTGACCGCACCTCGTTAAGTAGTTCGTCTCAAAGGTCAGTCTCATCTGTAGGTCGTCACGTAAGAAGGACGTAGAATGGGTATGATCTTATGATGACAATGTGTTTAGTCTCATAAACATTACCTCATAATTGTATGGCCCATTAGTATAACTTCAACTATAGGTCTCAAAGACATTACCTCATAATTGTATGGCCCATTAATATAACTTCAACTATAGGTCTCATAAACATTACCTCATAATTGTATGGCCCATTAATATTACCTCAACTATAGGTCTCATAAACATTACCTCATAATTGTATGGCCCATTAATATAACTTCAACTATAGGTCTCATAAACATTACCTCATAATTGTATGGCCCATTAATATTACCTCAACTATAGGTCTCATAAACATAACCTCATAATTGTATGGCCCATTAATATAACTTCAACTATAGGTCTCATAAACATTACCTCATAATTGTATGGCCCATTAATATTACCTCAACTATAGGTCTCATAAACATTACCTCATAATTGTATGGCCCATTAATATAACTTCAACTATAGGTCTCATAAACATTACCTCATAATTGTATGTCTCATTAATATAACTTCAACTATAGGTCTCATAAACATTACCTCATAATTGTATGGCCCATTAATATTACCTCAACTATAGGTCTCATAAACATTACCTCATAAGATAAGATAAGATAAGATTGCTTTATTGATCCAAATAAATGGAAATTTGACTTGATTACATAAATTCCGTCTTTCAGCATGCCTAAAACAATATTAAAGAACCATTTGTACTCAAACACAATAGACATTCACGCACACTATCATACCATTTATCATACAAGAAAAATGTAGGCCTATTATTTAGGAGTCAGCTATTGAGCCATTGTATTTCCTGGCTGAAAGATGATTCGTTTGAAAGAGTCTCACTGACAGTGGAACAAAAGAGTTCCTAAATCTCTCTGTTCTTGCCCTTATTGAAAGAAGCCGACCACTTCGACTAGATATTATGTAACTATCATGAAGCGGGTGTGCATGATCTTGGAGGATTTTATCAATCATAGACAGGCGCCTTGAACTGAAAATATCCGCAAGAGATGGTAATTCTGTCGGTGTAGTACGAGAGGCTTTGTTTATTAGGCGGTCTATCCGGTGTTTGTTCAATGTGGTGGTATTACCATACCAGCAGGTGATTGCAAAGGTTATGATGCTACCAACAGTCGCCGAGGAAAATAGATTCATAATGGTTTTCTCTATGTTAAATATTTTTAATTATATAATTGTATGTCTCATTAATATTACCTCATTATTGTATGTCTCATTAATATTACCTCAACTACATGTCTGTCTCATACAATTAACCAATTCTATTGTTAGTCATCCGTTTTTTTTTATCATCAACTATCCAGTTCTGTTAACAACCAATCATCTCCGTGAGCCATTATCCAACTCTATTATCAGCTATCCACCACTCTTTTCCGTTATCCATTTCTAATATCAGATAAGCGTCTCTGTTATCAATCGTTTTTAATCCGCAATCCATCATTGTTATTAGTTTAGTATTTGAATGAATTCTATCTTGAAGATATTATGCTCTGTGTTCCCATTTTGTTTAGTCTGTCATCACCAAGCTAGAGTTGTCTTTCTTTAATCCTTTTTTTAGGTCACACGCTTTTCATCTTGTCACTCGTCTTTTGTCAACCAAGTAAAAAATGTCTACTTGTCACAAAACTTTTCCGGAACAAAAAAAGCTTATGAGATTATACAAGTGTTAAAAGAATAACGGCCTTTCGGTTTCAACTAAATACTTCCCTACTAGGAATAAGACTACAACCTATTTTAAGTATATTGTTGAATGAGGATTTAAATAGTTTTAAGAATTATGTATGACAAAGTTTTTTGGTTTCCCCTAAACTATTTCCGGAAACCCCATCCATGCCTGAGTGCCACTCTGAAAGAAATAAAGCCTGTACGAGTTAAACTTTGCATAGGAAAAAAGAAAATAATATGTATAACTATGTCTTTTAATTTTTTTAGATCAATATTTAAAATTTTGGAAGATTGAATTGTAGAATTGTACGCTTTATTATAATTGTCCTTCTTTTTTTTTATTGCTTTTACTTTTAGAATATTTATAACTGGTACGCTCATATTATTTGTTAATTTTACTTTTAGAATATTTATAACTGGTACGCTCATATTACTTATTAATTTTACTTTTAGAATATTTATAACTGGTACGCACATATTATTTGTTAATTTTACTTTTAGAATATTTATAACTGGTCCGCTCATATTATTTGTTAATTTTACTTTTAGAATATTTATAACTGGTAGGCTCATATTACTTATTAATTTTACTTTTAGAATATTTATAACTGGTACGGACATATTATTTGTTAATTTTACTTTTAGAATATTTATAACTGGTACGCTCATATTATTTGTTAATTTTACTTTTAGAATATTTATAACTGGTACGCTCATATTACTTATTAATTTTACTTTTAGAATATTTATAACTGGTACGCTCATATTATTTGTTAATTTTACTTTTAGAATATTTATAACTGGTACGCTCATATTACTTATTAATTTTACTTTTAGAATATTTATAACTGGTACGCTCATATTATTTGTTAATTTTACTTTTAGAATATTTATAACTGGTAGGCTCATATTACTTATTAATTTTACTTTTAGAATATTTATAACTGGTACGGACATATTATTTGTTAATTTTACTTTTAGAATATTTATAACTGGTAGGCTCATATTATTTGTTAATTTTACTTTTAGAATATTAATAACTGGTACGCTCATATTACTTATTTATTTTACTATTAGAATATTTATAACTGGTACGCTCATATTATTTGTTAATTTTACTTTTGGAATATTTATAACTGGTACGCTCATATTATTTGTTAATTTTACTATTAGAATATTCATAACTTGTACGCTCATATTATTTGTTAATTTTACTTTTAGAATATTTATAACTGGTACGCTCATATTATTTGTTAATTTTACTTTTAGAATATTTATAACTGGTACGCTCATATTATTTGTTAATTTTACTTTTAGAATATTTATAACTGGTCCGCTCATATTATTTGTTAATTTTACTTTTAGAATATTTATAACTGGTCCGCTCATATTATTTGTTAATTTTACTTTTAGAATATTTATAACTGGTCCGCTCATATTATTTGTTAATTTAACTTTTAGAATATTTATAACTGGTCCGCTCATATTATTTGTTAATTTTACTTTTTTTTAAACTTAAAATTTAATTGTATATTTAGCCAAAAAATAATGTATAAGTTGATGAGTCACAGGCAGATGATGCATAGTCTAGTAGCCGGTCAGACTGATATTAGAGATAATGCATAGTCTAGTAGCCGGTCAGACTGATATTAGAGATGATGCATAGTCTAGTAGCCGGTCAGACTGATGTTACAGATGATGCATAGTCTAGTAGCCGGTCAGACTAATGTTAGATATGATCCATAGTCTAGTAGCCGGTCAGACTAATGTTAGATATGATCCATAGTCTAGTAGCTGTTAGAATGAAGTTAGAGATGATGCATAGTCTAGTAGCTGTTAGACTGATATTAGAGATGATGCATAGTCTAGTAGCTGTTAGACTGATATTGGAGATGATGCATAGTCTAGTAGCTGTTAGACTGATATTAGAGATGATGCATAGTCTAGTAGCTGTCAGACTAATGTTAGATATGATGCATAATCTAGTAGCTGTTAGACTGATGTTAGAGATGATCCATAGTCTAGTAGCTGTTAGACTGATATTAGAGATGATGCATAGTCTAGTAGCTGTTAGACTGATATTAGAGATGATGCATAGTCTAGTAGATGTCAGACTAATGTTAGATATGATGCATAATCTAGTAGCTGTTAGACTGATGTTAGAGATGATCCATAGTCTAGTAGCTGTTAGAATGAAGTTAGAGATGATGCATAGTCTAGTAGCTGTTAGAATGATGTTAGAGATGATCCATAGTCTAGTAGCTGTTAGAATGATGTTAGAGATTATCCATAGTCTAGTAGCGGTCAGACTGATGTTAGAGATGATGCATATTCTAGTAGCTGTTAGACTGATATTAGAGATGATGCATAGTCTAGTAGCTGTTAGACTGATATTAGAGATGATGCATAGTCTAGTAGCTGTTAGACTGATATTAGAGATGATGCATAGTCTAGTAGCTGTCAGACTAATGTTAGATATGATGCATAATCTAGTAGCTGTTAGACTGATGTTAGAGATGATCCATAGTCTAGTAGCTGTTAGAATGAAGTTAGAGATGATGCATAGTCTAGTAGCTTTTAGAATGATGTTAGAGATGATCCATAGTCTAGTAGCTGTTAGACTGATATTAGAGATGATGCATAGTCTAGTAGATGTCAGACTGATATTAGAGATGATGCATAGTCTAGTAGCTGTTAGACTGATATTAGAGATGATGCATAGTCTAGTAGCTGTTAGACTGATATTAGAGATGATGCATAGTCTAGTAGCTGTCAGACTAATGTTAGATATGATGCATAATCTAGTAGCTGTTAGACTGATGTTAGAGATGATCCATAGTCTAGTAGCTGTTAGAATGAAGTTAGAGATGATGCATAGTCTAGTAGCTTTTAGAATGATGTTAGAGATGATCCATAGTCTAGTAGCTGTTAGACTGATATTAGAGATGATGCATAGTCTAGTAGATGTCAGACTAATGTTAGATATGATGCATAATCTAGTAGCTGTTAGACTGATGTTAGAGATGATCCATAGTCTAGTAGCTGTTAGAATGAAGTTAGAGATGATGCATAGTCTAGTAGCTGTTAGAATGATGTTAGAGATGATCCATAGTCTAGTAGTGGTCAGACTGATGTTAGAGATGATGCATAGTCTAGTAGCGGTCAGACTGATGTTAGAGATGATGCACAGTCTAGTAGCGGTCAAACTGATGTAAGCATAAGTCAAAAGTATCATTTCATTATTATGTCATTGTTAATAAACTTTTAAGTAATAGTGTATGGACATTTGTTCAATTAAATAACTGGGATATTCCATTCAATACATTCTGTAATCTGTGTAAATCTAAAGGTAAAGAACATAGAATAATAGCAGGGTATGGGCCGTTGGTTGAATAGAAAGAGATATCAGAGATAAGAAAAAATGTATATCGTATAGAAACATAAAGAAAGAGAGAAATTTGGGGGGAGGGGGTTAAGAATGAAAGAGAGATAGAGTGTAAGAATGAAAGAGAGATAGAGTGCAAGAATGAAAGAGAGATAGAGTGTAAGAATGAAAGAGAGATAGAGTGTAAGAATGAAAGAGAGAGAGGGAAATGTAGCAAACAAAAAATGGAAAAAGAAAATGAGAAAAAGAGTGAGAGAGAAAAATTAACAGAAAAAAGCAAACTTTTGATGTTAAAAACGGATTCCTCATAACTAATCTTGTAGTCTTTGTATATTTCTAAAAGACGAGAACCGGCCGTCGAGGTTGAAATCGATTGTCAAACACTACCAAAAGCATGGTATTTGTTTACGAAAATGGCGGGAAATGTCAACGGATGCACGTGACCTCTTCCATTTGAAAAGGTTACGCCTAATTAAGACTTGTCAATATGACTCGTGGGATTAATTGGTGCATGTTAGTTGTAGGCTGTGCTGTTCACCCATTTATATATTCATCTATAAATTCTATTAGGTGTGTGAAATGGGGGTGGGGGGTGTATCTAACAGTACAGAATCTATGCAGGCTTCTGACTTTATTACACTTAAGATAAATCGACATCGATAAAAGGAAAGCAACTGACTTTCGACTATTTACCATTCCAAAGCTTCTAATGTTGAACCAACACCATACAAACAAACCAAACCTAAAACAAACAAGTCCTTAGACTTTAGAGACAAAGTTCATTCAGTTCATTTAATACACACTGTTGATTAGAGGTAGCAATACTGGTCCCATTGTCCCAAACCAATATTTTTGATATCTTCGATATTTTTTGCATATTCGTTGAGTATCGAATAAGAAGTGACGATTTATCAATGGAAGAAAAACATTATTAAAACTAAAAAATGATAAGTCTAACTTGTCTAGCTTCGGACTTTAATCAAACAAACACAAATAATAGGCATAGTCTTAACTTTAAAAAATAATTTAAATAATTTTATGAATCAAATATTACAATAATTTGTTGTTTTTTTCATAATATTTGTAAAGATTTAACTAAAGAGAATATACAAATGACAAGGTGTCTAACGTTGGATTGCTTATTGTTGAGCGTAAAGTGTTACAAAGGTAACCTGATGACGAGAACACCCATTCAGACTCCGCACTTGTCGGAGCAATAGACTTAAAGTTATCATACACGATTTCTCTAGATATGTTCTTCTTAAACCACGATTTACTTTTATTTTTTTTACGAATGTGTCAATACCTCCATCACTTAATCTGGAAGTAGTATTATAAGCCTGAAGTTTCTTTTGTATTTCATGTTTCTAATTGTGTTATGGCAGTCTGTCTTTAGTTTCGTCATGCTCAGATACTAGATCGTGAAATCGAATTCATCAATGAGGAATCCACTGTTTGATTTTGAAGGTTCACTATATGTTTCCACATCTGTTCACAATCCGGCCTTAGAATCACGTTAAAAAAGCCACATGATAATTCATACGTATTAGAGTATCATTTTAACTAATTATATATCTAGCCTATATAAGTATATATTTATTTATTCAAGTATCTATTTATCTATATAAGTATCTATATATCTATACAAGGATCTATTTATCTATATAAGTATCCATTTAAGTATCAATTAATCTTTCTAGCCATTTATCTATCTAAGCTATAATTTATCTATCAATATAAATATCTACCCATCCACTTATCCGCCATTCTATTGACTGCACCTAATCTGTTTATCAACAAAAGTCTTCATTCAAACTAGGAAGTGTATTAGTGACAAACATTTCACATCCACTTCCTCCTTGTGCCATCCACGCCCGTTTATTGCGTTGCACACATTGCATAAGTATGTTTACACATGATCATGTTGCTGTTTATCATAGCTACCAATAAACATGCACAGTGTGAGTCAACATGAAATAACTATAACTTGGCTATAACATGAGTATAACACGAGCAAAACTTTGGTATAACATCAATATAACAATACAACATCGATAACATTATAACATGATTATAACATGGCTGTACGATGACTATAACATGACTATAACATGACAAAAACATGACTATAACATGATTATAACATGGCTATAAAATGACTATAACGTGACTATAACATGAATAAATTATGACTATAACACGACCTAAGTGCATTCCGAAACATCAATCTGATTAATATACACAGTACACAATGAATCAGAGTCTATAAGTCGTATTCATGAAGTACGGTTACACCTCTGTAGTAAGGTTACACCTATGAAGTACGGTTACACCTCTGTAGTAAGGTTACACCTCTGAAGTAGGGTTGCACCTCTGAAGTAGTGTTACACCTTCGAAGTAAGGTTACACCTCTAAACTTTAATTAATCTAGTTTAGATTTACAAGAGTATAGTTAGGACGGGGAACAAAAAGACGATGGGCTAAATATGCAAAAATTACACTTGTTAATAATATAAGTTGTTAATGTTAATAATTTAAAAATTACACTTGTTAATATAAGTTGTTAATGTTAATAATTTAAAAAAAAAGCGCATTAAAGCAGTTTTGAAGTGTTCGTTTAATATTTTATGAATGTAGGAGAGCTTTAGAATGAGGAAGTTATTTGTTGTTATTTGTGTGTGTGTTTCTGTATGCCTCTCTCTCTCTCTCTCTCTCTCTCTCTCTGTCTCTCTCTCTCTCTCTCTCTCTGTCTTTCTCTCTCTCTCTCTCTGTCTCTATCTCTCTGTCTCTCTCTGTCTCTCTCTCTCTCTAACTTTGTGTGTGTTTACGGGGGTTATCGCTTTTTTTTTTCAAATGCGTTTTTTAAAAAGCTAATAAAAAAAATTCTAGATAAGAAATGAAATCGGGGTTTTACTATCTTTCAAAAAAAAGTTAAGAGCAACTTAATTTAATTAAGTTTACAATTTGATTTGTATACAGAAATCAATATCCTCAGATAAATGTTTGTTGCTATTAAAGGTTTGGAACTGATGAAAACAAATATTACTTCAACATAACATTGTATATAGTAATATAGCATCGTTCTATTTATGGTCGTACACGGACACGAGTTAAGGGAAAATTTCGGCATAACAAACTATATGTCACGCTAATATGATTCGTCGTTGTTTGTCTGAAGGATTTATACGACAACAGCGAATACCATCAAAACAGGGGAATTTATCACCAAGGTGATATGATAGCGCAGACATGACACAAAAAAATTCTTTTTCAAAAAAGGAAGCATATCAATGTTTCGTTTGGCTATATCAATGTTTTCTTTGGCTATATCAATGTTTTGTTTGGCTAAATCAATGTTTTGTTTGGCTAAATCAATGTTTTGTTTAGCTACATCAATGTTTTGTTTGGCTAAATCAATGTTTTCTTTAGCTATATCAATGTTTCGTTTAGCTATATCAATGTTTTGTTTGGCTAAATCAATGTTTTCTTTAGCTATATCAATGTTTCGTTTAGCTATATCAATGTTTTGTTTAGCTATATCAATGTTTTGTTTGGTTATATCAATGTTTTGTTTAGCTATATCAATGTTTTGTTTGGCTAAATCAATGTTTTGTTTGGCTATATCAATGTTTTGTTTAGCTACATCAATGTTTTGTTTGGCTAAATCATTGTTTTGTTTGTCTATATCAATGTTTTGTTCAGCTACAATTTTGGCAATGTGAGGTCTAGTGCCATACGCGATACAGCCCATTGCATTGTAAAATCATAGAAGGTCAAGAATCAGAATTGAAGAATATGATCAAATAGCATCTCACAATCAAAACTAAACATATGAAATAAGAGCTTGACGTTTGTTTTGGGATGAAATGTTAACAGCAAACAAAATACTGTGCTTGACACACAATACTCTGGTATACCACAAAAAAAAAACAACCATAAGATGGATGGATCGTTGAAATAACGATGCCAAACATACTTCATTTATTTATTTCGACGCGCCTGATAACTAACCGCGCACTTGCTTTGATCTTCCCTACAGATTGCCTCAACATGAATAACTCTATTACTGAGAACCCCAACACCACAGAAGCAACTACAACTAGCACTATAACTAGTACCCTTGCTACAACCACCTTTGCTCCAACGACGACTACAAATGGTGATGGTGAGTTCAATTTGTACTATAACATTTATACGCATACCTTATTGTCTAGGCCTTTCTATTTTATCCTACTTTTTAAAAGCTATTAAAATGGCATAACTATTACCTGTATATATGATATATGTATAAATACTGAGAGATATATTAATTGATTGATATATAATATATATATATATATATATATATATATATATATATAATATAATCAATGTAAGAGATGTTTGCTCATCTGAATGACTAATTTAAATCAAATGTTATTATATCGGACCCAGAAATAAACAAGTTACTGTAAAATATAAAAAATGTTGGCAATGAAATTAAGGAGAATGTTAACAGATTAATAATTGTTTCTATCTCGACACGAACATTAACGATTCGTTCCTAAAATACATCCCGCTTTCTATAGGGCATGCACCTGGCGATTAAATTCTCACCTTTTCTAGCGAAGGCAGCTTGTTTTTATTACTACAAACTACAAACGATAGCAACGCATGCAAGAAATGTAATACTTCTTCACAACTTCATTAGGATTTAGGTCAAAGCAAAGGCGGCAACTGAGATTCCAAAAAGATTTATTATAACAATGTTGAAGTATATAATTTTAAATGTATTAATAAATCTAGACTATTAACAGTATAAGCAAAACTCTGTTTTCCAAAAAGGGAAATATTTTTATAGATCTATTTATTTCAATCTTCGTAATTTTTTTAATTTTATTTTGGAAGGCTTGTTTCTTTCTTTTTGGCACTATCTCTAAATATCTTGTCGCTGTCTATTAATAAATAATAAATAAACAATATTTGTTTCGTTTTAGTTAACGTTTAGAATCTTACAAGAGTTCTTCTATTTACTTATTTATATATCAGAGTATATATTTTCTCCACATTTGTATGATTTATTTTAAGTGATTGAGTGCTACGTGTATATATATATAGAGCTTATTGGTTTAGAACACTGATCTATAAAAAGAATGGATTAGGCGCGGAAGTAACATCCTTGAGGAAATTTCCGCCATTTTGTTTATACTGTCACTTATCAATATATATAATTACCGTGAGTTTGTTTATTTATTTAGATGTTTGTTTCTGCTCGATAGACTCCTAAGCCGTTTGACTAATCGGGTTAAAAGTTAAATGTATAAATTTTAAACTTCCTGTAAAAGAAATGTTAATTTTATCATAAATATTGCTTAATTCGTTAATTAATTTTTTTAAATAAACTTAGACCTATTGCTAATCACCGTATGTTAAGGTTATGAAACGGGCGCCATTTCCGAATTATGTCCCTTTGAAATGCTTTCAAATTTAGTGAATTTCGGGAACGGGTTTTCCCGATCTGCGAAATATTGCTGGCTACTTTTTTTTTTATTATTAACTTTTTTTTATTGTTTGGTATTTGTTTTCTTTTTCTTTCCTTTTGATCGTATTATTGTTAGTTTTATATTATTAATAAAAAGTCAGAAGCTTGACAGGAACAATTCATATGCAAATTGTGTAAAAATGGCAGCAACATAGATTCCGTTCCGATTTATTTATAGATCAGTGGCGTTGTAAGTTTTAGACACAAATTTGTTTATATCGATAAGTGCGGTGAGACTGATTAGATTTCCCTGTCTTCACTTTGCTCAAACCATTTTATTAAGAAGGCGCAATCCATTATTTTATAGATCAGTGGTTTAGAATCTATTTATTTTTGTGTGCTCGAGAATCTGCTATATTTTGGGGGGATTTTAGTTGGCATGTAGAAATAAAAATCACACCAGTAGAAAAAACTCAATTAAAAAAAATATTGATTTGTTTTAGTCCCAAATGATACATACAATTAAGAAAGGAATATATTCATATACGAATTAGTAAAGTATTCAAATTAATAAAACACTCAATGAAAGATGATTTAAAATTAGTAAAAAAAAAATACTTAAAGCATTGTAACTAACTTAGAAATGCATCGCAATAATGAAATAAAAAAAGACAAAGAGATTACTTTTATTTTTACTTAACCCAAGATGCAAGGAACAATTAGACATTATTTTTCTTCACAAGCGATAGTCGGGTACGGTTGTCTGTGCTAGTCAGGAAAACCAATATTTTAACATCATTATAACACTTAGGAGCCTATAGAAATATTCTTGACTAAAACCATGGATCTTGGGGAGGGGGGGGGGAGAGAATAATCTTTAGCTCATGATGTAACATACAGGATATTAGATCAGATCAGATTGAATTGACGGATTGAACTACCTATATATCTGTGCGTATGTCAGGGCACGGACTGCCTGGTTCAGGACCCACTTTTTATAAAAATACATCACACAGTAGATCATACAACATATCAGACCATAAAACCATACAACAAATCATACAATACATCACACAGTAGATCATACAACATATCAGACCATAAAACCATACAACTAATCATACAATACATCATACAAAGAGTGGCTTAAAGTACATCGCAGATTTATAGAACAATATTCTGTCCTTTCTGGTTACTAAATATTGTCGAGAGCTTGGGCCAAAATCAATTCTTATGCATTGGCCTTATTGCTTTAACTTAGCCAATATATTTGCCATAGTTTTAAGAAATGGTTCAAAGAAAGGTTTAATTGACCCCAAATATTAATTTATTCAATCTATCTTCATACATACAAGTGGCATAATTGCTGGCAGTGTTTAATTCACCCTAATCATTAATGTATTCAATCTATCTTCACAGATACACATTATTTAAAATAATACAATAATCAAAATGTAAGACTAAACTGAAACCAAGGATAAACGTAGGACGCAACAATCATCTTTATAGAAGGAGCGTCTGTAACATATAACATAAGAAATATTTGAAATACTTCTTAAATTGACATTTTGGCCAAGGTTAAATTTTTTCCTTATAGATTTGAGTTCACCAATATGTTTAGATACTATTTACATAAAATGAACTATAATGAGACGTTTATCTTTGACTGAAATCATGGCCCGGGGGGAGGGGGTGGGAGGTCCTGACTGGTGGTATCATTGCTGGCAGTGTTTAATTCGCCCTAATCATTAATTTATTCAATTTATCTTCACAGATACAGATATCATTGTTGGCAGTGTTGTCGGAAGTTTGGCAGGAGTCGCCTGTTTGGTGTTGATTATCATTTTCATCCTGAGGCGATATAATAAATGTAAATGTAAATGTCGGAACAATGGGTGAGTAAACAAAGTAATAACGAACATGTTTTACCAATCGCGTGTATCAAATCGATCAATCTATATAACCTGATACATTTTTTTTCTTTGTACCCAGTAGGAAAAAGGAGCCACCAGTATTACCCGATCTACGACCTCCTATCATAGAACCAGACGTACCTCAAGTTAACAATGAATTTAACGAGCCGTCCAATGCCAGAGGAGACTCTTTAGTGTTAGCTCCAAGAGACTCCTTAGATGACCTGCCCCAAATTCCAACTGTTTCTCTAAAGCCTGTTACGCCATTAATCAAAAAGGCGGTTTCTGATAATCTTATCAATAAACCTCCGCGAGAGGTATCAATATTTCCGAAAGAAGCTAAAGACGACAGCTATGTTTCCATGAATCAAGCACCTCCTGTTCACCGCTTCGGTAAAGGATACGTGAATATTCCAAAAGTGTCTGGAAATAGTTTGGTCTCGCTCCAGAAGAGCGCCAAGGAGTTGTCTTCGTCAAATGGAAAACACACTAAGGTTTCCAGCTCCAGCGAAGGGCCACCGGAAGATTATATCGACATGAAAGAAAACTTACCAAATCTTACGCCCCAGAAATATAACCAGTCTATTAAGGCTGCAGAAAAAAGGGCGAAAATAAAAAAAGACAACATTTTTGACAAAAGCACACACAAAAATTATGTCAACTTATCAAGATCTCGTCAAGATGTTTCCATTTCTGACAATTCACCCGAACAGTTAGTCCAATCAGAATCTAGCTCCAGCAATGACTCGTCTGATGAAGATGAACCAGATGAGTATATAAATGTGGAAACGATACCCAACATGGCACAACATTTGAACAACGAGACCTCCCAAAATATCGCAACAACTCCAAATAGTGCAAACAGTTCACCCGATACAAACCATAAGGCCAGCCACATCAATGACGAAAATCCCCCTCAAGATTATATTAACGTGGATAAGCTGGTTATAACACCACCGCAAGACGCAATGAAACCGACTTTAAAACATTCAAACTCCACAAGTAAACAAGAAAATAATTCGCCCAAAATTACGCCTAAAAAGGCGCCGGCAACATTGCCGAAGCCAAAAGCAAATTCGGCTGTTGATAATAAAGAATCACCGGGGGAAATCGCTAACCACCTGCCCAGCTTGGTCAAAAATAATGCTTCCGAGAATCAGCATACGCCAATCGAAGACGAAGATGATGGAATTTATGAAAATGCCGGTGAAAAGGTATCTAAAATATCGGAACATTTGAAATCGTTAAATACTTTGAAAGTAATGCCACCAAACACGTCGCATGGTGTTCACACACCTCCACAGAAGCCCAACGTATCGCCCAAACCCACAAGGCCAATGGTTTAAATAAATAGCAGTAGAGGGAGCAGTAATGTAAGGCTGGTGATAAAGTAAAAATACATTTAATTGAGGTCATAATATAAGACTCAATCAAATGATGGAATAAAGTAGGTATAGCTCTTCAAGTCGGACGGTACAAGTGGCAAAGTTCAATATTTTCTGAGCCCACATTGTACAAGACCATTGTATTCTCCGATGTCCTAGCCACCATATCGAATACGCCTTCCCTTGCTGATATCTGAAAATTAAGGTGGAACCAAGCCTGAACATAAATTCTTTAAAAAATTCGGACCACCAATGCTGAGCTTTTGTGAATGACCTGGTCTGCTTAGAGAAGAATGCCTATTGTGGTTATAATATAGGCATACATTATGAATTCCGCTCAAAACAATTCTCTCACAATCCCTGTACATATATTTTATATTTATTACTTGTCTTCCAATCTTTCCATTCCAATCAAGTTTCGAACCACCTCCTTATAACTCCAGTGTATTATGTGTTGTTTTTAATTACAGTATTATACGTCAATGTTACTTATAACAAAAAAAGAAGAAATAATTTGACCTATGTAAAACACTCTTCATGTTATATAGTAACTATAAATGTATAAATAGTTTATCTCATATTTTTATATTACGTTTTTAATTTTAATAATACATTTGTCAATGTTCTTAAGAAAAATAAAAACAACCTCATAAATGTCTAATGACCCCATTGATTGAGCTGACTTTGTAAGTTATTGATTCACACACAGTATAAATCTATCCACTCATCCAGGGTAGGATTTACCTATAAGCTAAACATGCTATAATAAATGGCAGCAGGCTACTGACAAAGTTTTCTTGAACGAGTTATGGCAGTCTTAATTAGGCATACTATGGCAGAGCGTGGTTTACCTTTCAGAGGAGATAAGGAAACGTTTGGTTCTCCTCAATGGCAATTTCATTGGATTAGTTAAACTTATAGCAACATTTGATCCTTTTCTAGCAAGCCATATAAAAATAATTGGGAATAAAGAATCAGGTGTCACATCTTATCTTTCTAAAACAATATGTGATGAATGTCCAAATTATGTATGGTACATAAAGTAAGAGAATCAGTCTTGGATGATCTAAGAACTGCAGGGTACTTCTGTAGATTCCACCCCAGACCGGTCCCATATTGATCAGCTCGCTGTTATTTTGAGGTGTGTTTCACCAGATGATGGGCTCCCAATTGAACGTTTTCTAACTTTCCTAGAGATGGGTAGTCACACGGGGAAAAGTATGGCTAAGACCTTACAAATAAGTGCGACATAGATTTTAGTAAGTGTCGAGACCAGTCATATGTTAATGCTGCCAACATGTCTTGCAAATACAATGGTATGCAAGAAATAATATTGAAGATTAACAAGTATGCTATGTATATTCAATATTTCATTTGCTGGTTATTCCCTGAATCGTGTTGGTAAAGCAGAAGTTTACTGTTGTTTAGATGCAGTAAACGTTTTTGGAATTGTTCAATTTCTATTCATCATCTATACATAGATGGGCAGTAGGCCTACTGTTGTCATTCTTCAAAGATGATTCAAAAGTTCCCAAGTCCTTGTCAAATACTAGATGGGAAGCACATTCAATGGCCACAAGTGCAATACTTGATAACTATGACGGAATATGTTCTGCATTGCATCAGCTGCATATTGATACTGCAGAGAAGGCGAAACAAGAAATCAAATTTTGAATAAAATGGAGGAGTTTGAATTTATGGTAATGTTATATTTGTGGCGTTACTTGCAGGATGAATTTCACAAGACTAGTCAATCTCTGCAAAAAAAACAAAAAACAAATTAGTCTATATGTAAGCTTATGTTGGAAACTGTATGTTGCACTTTCGGATTTTGTTAAAGGTTCCAGTGATAAGTTCGATCATTTTGAAGAAAAAGCAAAGGAAAAATTGCCTAATGTTTATTACGAGAAAAGAAAATATAGAAGAAGGCATATCAATGATGATGAAGGTTTTGCTTTAGAGAACCTTGAGCCAAGAGCCAAGTTCAGAATCAAAACATTTATACCTGTGATAGATGCATTAGAGTCAAGTCTGGCACAGATTCAGAGGGCCTCAGTAGCCTATATAATGATGCTGCAACAAAAAAATTAATTCTTAACAAAATTAGAAGGTACAAAAGAAGAGATTCGTGAAGGAGTTAGTGCTTTATGCCAAACATATCCCGAAAACATGAATCTTGTAGGAGAAATCAAACATTATCATCAATATGTTAGACATAGACAAGTCTATGGTTCAGCGGAACATGATAGTCTGACACATCAGGATCTGTATAGGGTAATATTTAACGATCCTGTCCAATCAGCATTCTATAATGTAGAAGCGATGTTGAGGTTGTGTTTTAGTATGATAGTTGCGAATTGCTATGGAGAAATAACGTTTTCCCAACTGAAGAGGATACAAAATGAATGTAGAATAAAAATGACTCAAGATAAATTATGTTCCCTCAGTCTCATGTGCATAGAAATTGTAATGGTAATGGTAATGGTAATTTATATAGCGCTTCTATCCATGCTATTTTAGCATGCTCAGTGCGCTCTAGAAGACTATTAATCTGTGAGAGGTTTCACTGCTGCCGGTTAAGCGCATGTGATAACAACTCAATATTAACGTCATCTAGTCCCAAAACTCCTGTAGGGCGACTGGGATCTGCCGGTGGCGAGGCTCGAACCCGCGACGGGTCAAGTGATTTTTTGGTCTGGTGAGCTAACCGCTAGGTTATCATTAAAATTTTATGATAATGGCAAAAGCAAGAAAGAAAATATTTTAGTTTAATATAATTCCTGAATCCTTATAACATGTGTCAAAAGATTAGATAATAAGCCTTCGTAAATTGTGCCTTTTAAAAGAACTTTTGTTTCTTTTTACCAGAGTTTGCATTTTTAAGTTTAGTTTGTTATGAATAAAAATGATTTTAAATTAAATATTTATTTTTTCTCTATCTATATACTTCTTAATTGATTTTCAGTTTAACCCTCTAAGACTCTTAGACTCTAAGTATCCAAAAATCATATTTGGCACTGACACAAAATATCTTGAGACTTATAAAGGACCCCATATCTTAAATAGCTTAGGGCCCCATCAAGTCTAAATCCGGCCCTGCACTCATCTATCAACTCATTAAACAAACTATATATTCATCCATCTACCCATCCAACCATCTATCTATTCACCCATTTACCCGTCTAACTATCTATTCTATCTATCCATCGATCTCTCTATCCATGTATGAATCTATCCATCCATTCAACCACCTATCTATGAACTTACCTACCTACTTAACCACACTCCTATATATCTCTCTGTGTCTATTTATACATCTATCTTCTTTACTCGATTTACTCCAAGTCTAAGTAATATCAATCTGTCTGTACCTGCCTTAACTTCCTATCTATATAATCTATTCTTCTTTCTATATATCTATCCATCAATCATACATCTTTCTCCTCCGCTGGTTGTGCCCTTCTATGATTGTTTTGACAAGCCCTTACGATCTTGTGATGTGGCTATACAACTCTAGTTTTCTCGTCCTCGCTTTAGCTAGGCGGCCATCGTGTTGCCCAATAGCGTGAAGTCTCGTTGCAGATGTGGTCTCTATAACAGATTAGATGCCAAGAAGGTTTCTGAAGTATGCCATACTGTTTTCATATTCATGACTCGTATCTAGGGTAGGCGGCGCTTTATTCTCTCCATGTCTGACCACAGCCAGTGACCTCAAACTAGGTGACTCGCCTTGACCGAACACACATTGCCTTTCAAGTTCGTCTGCAAACTCTTGCGAACAACCAGCTGGTGAACTGGAGCGGAGGGAGATCTTTTCTTTTTTTTTTTTTTCTTTTTTAAATATTTGCCTGTTTTTGTTATTATTGTTTGTAATTGTTAAGCGCCGCATAGAACTGATTGCGGGATATGCGCTATATAAGCTTCATTTATTATTATTATTTTTATTACGCCCAGTGGTGTTAACATCCCTCCCTCACAATGTTTGGTCCGTCAGCTGTGGTAGTTTACCAGACCCCCAGTAAGCCTATACACCCAGCTGTGGTAGTTTACCAGACCCCCAGTAAGCCTATACACCCAGCTGTGGTAGTTTACCAGATCCCCAGTAAGCCTATACACCCAGCTGTGGTAGTTTACCAGACCCCCAGTAAGCCTATACACCCAGCTGTGGTAGTTTACCAGATCCCCAGTAAGCCTATACACCCAGCTGTGGTAGTTTACCAGACCCCCAGTAAGCCTATACACCCAGCTGTGGTAGTTTACCAGATCCCCAATAAGCCTATACACCCAGCTGTGGTAGTTTACCAGACCCCCAGTAAGCCTATACACCCAGCTGTGGTAGTTTACCAGACCCCCAGTAAGCCTATACACCCAGCTGTGGTAGTTTACCAGACCCCCAGTAAGCCTATACACCCAGCTGTGGTAGTTTACCAGACCCCCAGTAAGCCTATACACCCAGCTGTGGTAGTTTACCAGACCCCCAGTAAGCCTATACACCCAGCTGTGGTAGTTTACCAGATCCCCAATAAGCCTATACACCCAGCTGTGGTAGTTTACCAGACCCCCAGTAAGCCTATACACCCAGCTGTGGTAGTTTACCAGACCCCCAGTAAGCCTATACACCCAGCTGTGGTAGTTTACCAGATCCCCAATAAGCCTATACACCCAGCTGTGGTAGTTTACCAGACCCCCAGTAAGCCTATACACCCAGCTATGGTAGTTTACCAGACCCCCAGTAAGCCTATACACCCAGCTGTGGTAGTTTACCAGACCCCCAGTAAGCCTATACACCCAGCTGTGGTAGTTTACCAGACCCCCAGTAAGCCTATACACCCAGCTGTGGTAGTTTACCAGACCCCCAGTAAGCCTATACACCCAGCTGTGGTAGTTTACCAGACCCCCAGTAAGCCTATACACCCAGCTGTGGTAGTTTACCAGATCCCCAGTAAGCCTATACACCCAGCTGTGGTAGTTTACCAGACCCCCAGTAAGCCTATACACCCAGCTGTGGTAGTTTACCAGATCCCCAATAAGCCTATACACCCAGCTGTGGTAGTTTACCAGACCCCCAGTAAGCCTATACACCCAGCTGTGGTAGTTTACCAGACCCCCAGTAAGCCAATACACCCAGCTGTGGTAGTTTACCAGACCCCCAGTAAGCCTATACACCCAGCTGTGGTAGTTTACCAGACCCCCAGTAAGCCTATACACCCAGCTGTGGTAGTTTACCAGACCCCCAGTAAGCCTATACACCCAGCTGTGGTAGTTTACCAGACCCCCAGTAAGCCTATACACCCAGCTGTGGTAGTTTACCAGACCCCCAGTAAGCCTATACACCCAGCTGTGGTAGTTTACCAGACCCCCAGTAAGCCTATACACCCAGCTGTGGTAGTTTACCAGACCCCCAGTAAGCCTATACACCCAGCTGTGGTAGTTTACCAGACCCCCAGTAAGCCTATACACCCAGCTGTGGTAGTTTACCAGACCCCCAGTAAGCCTATACACCCAGCTGTGGTAGTTTACCAGACCCCCAGTAAGCCTATACACCCAGCTGTGGTAGTTTACCAGACCCCCAGTAAGCCTATACACCCAGCTGTGGTAGTTTACCAGACCCCCAGTAAGCCTATACACCCAGCTGTGGTAGTTTACCAGACCCCCAGTAAGCCTATACACCCAGCTGTGGTAGTTTACCAGACCCCCAGTAAGCCTATACACCCAGCTGTGGTAGTTTTTAGACCCCCAGTAAGCCTATACACCCAGCTGTGGTAGTTTACCAGACCCCCAGTAAGCCTATACACCCAGCTGTGGTAGTTTACCAGACCCCCAGTAAGCCTATACACCCAGCTGTGGTAGTTTACCAGACCCCCAGTAAACCTATACACCCAGCTGTGGTAGTTTACCAGACCCCCAGTAAACCTATACACCCAGCTGTGGTAGTTTACCAGACCCCCAGTAAGCCTATACACCCAGCTGTGGTAGTTTACCAGACCCCCAGTAAGCCTATACACCCAGCTGTGGTAGTTTACCAGACCCCCAGTAAGCCTATACACCCAGCTGTGGTAGTTTACCAGACCCCCAGTAAGCCTATACACCCAGCTGTGGTAGTTTACCAGACCCCCAGTAAGCCTATACACCCAGCTGTGGTAGTTTACCAGACCCCCAGTAAGCCTATACACCCAGCTGTGGTAGTTTACCAGACCCCCAGTAAGCCTATACACCCAGCTGTGGTAGTTTACCAGACCCCCAGTAAGCCTATACACCCAGCTGTGGTAGTTTACCAGACCCCCAGTAAGCCTATACACCCAGCTGTGGTAGTTTACCAGACCCCCAGTAAGCCTATACACCCAGCTGTGGTAGTTTACCAGACCCCCAGTAAGCCTATACACCCAGCTGTGGTAGTTTACCAGACCCCCAGTAAGCCTATACACCCAGCTGTGGTAGTTTACCAGACCCCCAGTAAGCCTATACACCCAGCTGTGGTAGTTTACCAGATCCCCAGTAAGCCTATACACCCAGCTGTGGTAATTTACCAGACCCCCAGTAAGCCTATACACCCAGCTGTGGTAGTTTACCAGACCCCCAGTAAGCCTATACACCCAGCTGTGGTAGTTTACCAGACCCCCAGTAAGCCTATACACCCAGCTGTGGTAGTTTACCAGATCCCCAGTAAGCCTATACACCCAGCTGTGGTAGTTTACCAGACCCCCAGTAAGCCTATACACCCAGCTGTGGTAGTTTACCAGATCCCCAGTAAGCCTATACACCCAGCTGTGGTAGTTTACCAGACCCCCAGTAAGCCTATACACCCAGCTGTGGTAGTTTACCAGATCCCCAATAAGCCTATACACCCAGCTGTGGTAGTTTACCAGACCCCCAGTAAGCCTATACACCCAGCTGTGGTAGTTTACCAGACCCCCAGTAAGCCTATACACCCAGCTGTGGTAGTTTACCAGACCCCCAGTAAGCCTATACACCCAGCTGTGGTAGTTTACCAGACCCCCAGTAAGCCTATACACCCAGCTGTGGTAGTTTACCAGACCCCCAGTAAGCCTATACACCCAGCTGTGGTAGTTTACCAGACCCCCAGTAAGCCTATACACCCAGCTGTGGTAGTTTACCAGATCCCCAATAAGCCTATACACCCAGCTGTGGTAGTTTACCAGACCCCCAGTAAGCCTATACACCCAGCTGTGGTAGTTTACCAGACCCCCAGTAAGCCTATACACCCAGCTGTGGTAGTTTACCAGATCCCCAATAAGCCTATACACCCAGCTGTGGTAGTTTACCAGACCCCCAGTAAGCCTATACACCCAGCTATGGTAGTTTACCAGACCCCCAGTAAGCCTATACACCCAGCTGTGGTAGTTTACCAGACCCCCAGTAAGCCTATACACCCAGCTGTGGTAGTTTACCAGACCCCCAGTAAGCCTATACACCCAGCTGTGGTAGTTTACCAGACCCCCAGTAAGCCTATACACCCAGCTGTGGTAGTTTACCAGACCCCCAGTAAGCCTATACACCCAGCTGTGGTAGTTTACCAGATCCCCAGTAAGCCTATACACCCAGCTGTGGTAGTTTACCAGACCCCCAGTAAGCCTATACACCCAGCTGTGGTAGTTTACCAGATCCCCAATAAGCCTATACACCCAGCTGTGGTAGTTTACCAGACCCCCAGTAAGCCTATACACCCAGCTGTGGTAGTTTACCAGACCCCCAGTAAGCCTATACACCCAGCTGTGGTAGTTTACCAGACCCCCAGTAAGCCTATACACCCAGCTGTGGTAGTTTACCAGACCCCCAGTAAGCCTATACACCCAGCTGTGGTAGTTTACCAGACCCCCAGTAAGCCTATACACCCAGCTGTGGTAGTTTACCAGACCCCCAGTAAGCCTATACACCCAGCTGTGGTAGTTTACCAGACCCCCAGTAAGCCTATACACCCAGCTGTGGTAGTTTACCAGACCCCCAGTAAGCCTATACACCCAGCTGTGGTAGTTTACCAGACCCCCAGTAAGCCTATACACCCAGCTGTGGTAGTTTACCAGACCCCCAGTAAGCCTATACACCCAGCTGTGGTAGTTTACCAGACCCCCAGTAAGCCTATACACCCAGCTGTGGTAGTTTACCAGACCCCCAGTAAGCCTATACACCCAGCTGTGGTAGTTTACCAGACCCCCAGTAAGCCTATACACCCAGCTGTGGTAGTTTACCAGACCCCCAGTAAGCCTATACACCCAGCTGTGGTAGTTTACCAGACCCCCAGTAAGCCTATACACCCAGCTGTGGTAGTTTTTAGACCCCCAGTAAGCCTATACACCCAGCTGTGGTAGTTTACCAGACCCCCAGTAAGCCTATACACCCAGCTGTGGTAGTTTACCAGACCCCCAGTAAGCCTATACACCCAGCTGTGGTAGTTTACCAGACCCCCAGTAAGCCTATACACCCAGCTGTGGTAGTTTACCAGACCCCCAGTAAACCTATACACCCAGCTGTGGTAGTTTACCAGACCCCCAGTAAACCTATACACCCAGCTGTGGTAGTTTACCAGACCCCCAGTAAGCCTATACACCCAGCTGTGGTAGTTTACCAGACCCCCAGTAAGCCTATACACCCAGCTGTGGTAGTTTACCAGACCCCCAGTAAGCCTATACACCCAGCTGTGGTAGTTTACCAGACCCCCAGTAAGCCTATACACCCAGCTGTGGTAGTTTACCAGACCCCCAGTAAGCCTATACACCCAGCTGTGGTAGTTTACCAGACCCCCAGTAAGCCTATACACCCAGCTGTGGTAGTTTACCAGACCCCCAGTAAGCCTATACACCCAGCTGTGGTAGTTTACCAGACCCCCAGTAAGCCTATACACCCAGCTGTGGTAGTTTACCAGACCCCCAGTAAGCCTATACACCCAGCTGTGGTAGTTTACCAGACCCCCAGTAAGCCTATACACCCAGCTGTGGTAGTTTACCAGACCCCCAGTAAGCCTATACACCCAGCTGTGGTAGTTTACCAGACCCCCAGTAAGCCTATACACCCAGCTGTGGTAGTTTACCAGATCCCCAGTAAGCCTATACACCCAGCTGTGGTAATTTACCAGACCCCCAGTAAGCCTATACACCCAGCTGTGGTAGTTTACCAGATCCCCAATAAGCCTATACACCCAGCTGTGGTAGTTTACCAGACCCCCAGTAAGCCTATACACCCAGCTATGGTAGTTTACCAGACCCCCAGTAAGCCTATACACCCAGCTGTGGTAGTTTACCAGACCCCCAGTAAGCCTATACACCCAGCTGTGGTAGTTTACCAGACCCCCAGTAAGCCTATACACCCAGCTGTGGTAGTTTACCAGACCCCCAGTAAGCCTATACACCCAGCTGTGGTAGTTTACCAGACCCCCAGTAAGCCTATACACCCAGCTGTGGTAGTTTACCAGACCCCCAGTAAGCCTATACACCCAGCTGTGGTAGTTTACCAGACCCCCAGTAAGCCTATACACCCAGCTGTGGTAGTTTACCAGACCCCCAGTAAGCCTATACACCCAGCTGTGGTAGTTTACCAGACCCCCAGTAAGCCTATACACCCAGCTGTGGTAGTTTACCAGACCCCCAGTAAGCCTATACACCCAGCTGTGGTAGTTTACCAGACCCCCAGTAAGCCTATACACCCAGCTGTGGTAGTTTACCAGACCCCCAGTAAGCCTATACACCCAGCTGTGGTAGTTTACCAGACCCCCAGTAAGCCTATACACCCAGCTGTGGTAGTTTACCAGACCCCCAGTAAGCCTATACACCCAGCTGTGGTAGTTTACCAGACCCCCAGTAAGCCTATACACCCAGCTGTGGTAGTTTGCCAGACCCCCAGTAAGCCTATACACTTACAATTATAAACGAAAAACACACACCGATAAAGAATTAAATGGCGGGGATATTGAAAAAGTTTTTTTCCTCTCGGACATGGTGGTCTAGCGTCAGAGCTAGTGAGGAAACATTCCAAGATGCTCGGTACAGTTGGGAACTAGAAGGGGTGGGATCTTTGTAACCGCTTTTTGAGCGCGCTCCCTCTTGACTAACATGGCCCCTTTTTAAAAAATGACCACAATGTAATTTAAGTCTAGGGGAGAGTTGGGATGATTGGGCCGAGAAAATGCACATTTCATAAAAATTGATATATTACAAAAACTAAAAAAGATATCACAAGATTAGTTTTACATGAATGTTTATTTAGTTGAAAAAAAAACATCATGAATGCACAGCAATATTATGAACAGAAAAAAGTTATTAATGTTTTAGTGAGGTATATCAAAGTGGTGATATATGGTCCACTGGTATAACTGGGCCATCGGGTGGGGATAACTGGGCCGTTTGAGTAACATTTTTTTAAAAGGCCAATAATACATTTTAATTACACGAGGTGGAAGAGTGATGATGTAAATACTATTTTTCTTTGCCAATTCTAGAGCATTGTAGGAAAGATGGCTTTTATGGTTGTCTAAAGTCACATTTATTGGGAAGTCTTTTGAAGGTCGTACATTTTTTATTATGTGTTTTATGACTTTAATAAAGTTATCCCCAGTCATCCATCATGATGGATGAGCAAGACCTAAAGATTCTTCTGGTGCAGTATTCAGCATAAAGTCTTTCAGATTCTTACAAGGAAACACAAATACTGGTGGCAAGCTTTGACCAACTGCTGAAATAACACAACACATTGTCACTAGCGCACCCCTTTCTCCTGATGTGATTTGTCCCATCTGCTTAATACCACGTGGACCAACAACTTTTGGTAACTTGTGGACTGTAGCAATCCCCTTTTCGTCCAGATTAAATATATGTGCTCCTGTTTTCTTTAGTTCACGATAAGTTTTCTCAAGCAGGGTAAAAAATATCACCACTGTATGTCCATTGAATGCTGTTGCTCTTGAATATGATGTAGCTATGATGTAGCTTCTGGTTGTGGGATACTTAAGCGAGGATTTCGTCTCATGAAACTTATCATCCATTCTTTGCCTGCTGTTTTATTCTCGTCCTACTGGGACGGGTGTGAAATTTTGAAAGCAACAGCCATCTCATAAGCTAAGTTTCTCAAGTTTTGGGTAGTCAAGCCCATAACACATTTTTGCACAAGTATCGAGATATTCTGCCAAAATAGCTTCTTCTGCTGGTGAAAATATGTCTATTTTGATAGTTAGGTCGTTGTTCAGCTCCAGACTTTGCCTTTTCTACGTTGTGCTGTAGTGTGCTCCTTGGTATTCTGTACTGTCTGGCTGCCTCCCTCACCTTCATTCCATTAGCCACTGCCTCTACTGCCTTTTCATTTCCTCTGGCAAGGTTGTCCCATGTGCTGTTCTTTTACGTTTATAGAACTGAGGCATGATGCACCTAAAATATATAAATATATAAAACAGAATTTACATGGCATACTTAAGGCTATATCAAAATATGAATACAATTTCTCTACATGTCATGACTAAAAAAGTCTATAAGGACTACTACATAGCCTATATTCTATAATAATTAATCTAATAAATAGCCGAAAAATATATTAAAAAGGGTCATTAGTATTTTTAATCGTATAATTATATGTTTGAATGCAGAATTTAATATTTTTTTCAATATTTGAAACACTTAAACAAATTAACATTAAAGTGGCAGCAGTGGGGATAAGTGAGCCACTGCTGGTCAAATCATCCCCACAGTGAGCAGTTGTAAAGAAAGTGACCTAGATTAAAAGCTTTAATCTATATTATTATAAAACTTGTTTCAAAACGTCCTATGAAGAATAAGTTAACATAAACTTGTACTTACCAAAGACTAGTATTCAAATTGTGGTACTTAGAATAAGAAGAATGGGTGTGAAAATCTGGCTTTAGCGGCTTGAAAACAAAAACTGATTGTAAAAACGAAGTGGCTATTCGGACCCGGTAGACTTAGTGATAAATATTAGTATCGGTTAGTTTATATAGGTTAGGGATGGATTTGTAGTATTTTTGGTAATAGTTAGTATCGGTTAGGTTATAAAGGATAGTGATAGATTTGGTGTTTTCTGTGCTACTTCTTATGATATATATTATGGTAAAACAAACATTTTTTGTGTTTGTTTCCCTCTTTTTTTATGTTTTCTATAAGTTTTAAGGAATTCTGACTGAAGCCGGGTCCGAATAGCCATTTCATGCTAAAGGGACCCGGGTCCAAATAGCGGCAGCCTTGTAAAAATGTTTGTTTTCATTAAAAGTGCGGGAAAACAGATCTATTGTAGAGGAAACAACATTAGTGAGTTTTTTCATTATGTGCGGAACTGCACTGGATGTCTTGTTTGGGCTGTAGAGGGGGTGGCCCATATATCCACTATGCCCAATCAGCCTCACTCTCCCCTACTATTCAAATATAACTAGACTTTTTCCTTGCGGTCAGTAATGTGTGATTAACACATAATTTTGTACCTGGTCAGCTTTGTCGCGTCAAAAAAGTGTGGGACCTGCTGTTTCTGCCGGCATGTTAGAAAATTACGACCTCTTAATATGACAACAGATAAACAATACATTTGAACACAACAATATTAGGCCTAAGAAGGAACAAAAATCGTTTACGGCTGGTTTTTGGCGAAATATTTCCGTAGGCTACATGCTTCGGGGAGCATCTGTGTCCCACCCCCCTCCCCGTCACACATAGTGCCTACACACAAATAAGCTTATTTATTTTTAAGTTGCATGTTGCATGGGGGATGGTATGTGTGCGTGGGGGAGGGGGTGAAGGCCCGTTTCCTGAATTTAACAGCCGCCAGGTTTCAGTCTGTAGACATGTTTATGATATCCCACTTCCTGTTTCTATGACCCTTTATATGTTTGTTGTTATCTCTACTTTCACTTTCATAGTTGTACATGAACATGGTATGAAAACAGTGAAAGTGTCGCCTTATGTTTAGTTTGTATTGACAAATATGGTGGATCTGTGTGTAGACTAGACTATATGCTTTGGTTGATCTTCCTTTTTATTTTTTGGACGAAGAAGCCTATGCAGCATTCGCCTCAGTCGACAACTTATTTGGCAGTGTAGCGGCAATGCCTTCTCGTTGGGATTCCAAAGGTCACTAGTTCAAATTCTAGTTATTCCAAGTTTTTTCCGTGGTCTGGCGTGGTGTCACTTTGTCTGTCCAGCTCTACTAAGAGTACCTGATACTAGAGCTAGGGATAGGCCTACAGGGCGTTGTGATCACATAATCCCCCCTTCCCCTACCATTTGTCCTGGCTACAGAAATGTGTCTAACGCTGCTTCACCATACATCCAGTAAAACAGGAAGGTTGATGTGGTAGGTGCGGCTGTACGAGGCCTTAGCAAGTGTTTTAATTAAGTTACTATAGTCGGTTTGGCAAGTAGACGTACATTAAAGGCAAATAAGCTATGTCACGATTAAAGTCATTTCATTGGTCTGTCTGTCGTGTCTAGGTGAAAGCCTTCCTGATTATGTAATTGTAATAATAGGTTAACACATAATTACACAATAACGTTCGTGTGATTTGAACATGTAGGCTATTTATTCTTTTATATTTAGGGTCCGCAGCAGGCAGCAAATAACTTATCCACGCCAATGCAGACATAATTTGAAAGGGAAACTTTTTACTCTGCTAATTTTGTGTACAATTAAATGATTAAAAAAAATTTACATCGGTCGAAAACACTAGACCTTAAAACCTAATAGCTACACATAGAGTCTATAAATCTGTCGATGGATCTGTATGAGCTTAATATGTCCACTTATTTAGTAGGCTACAACTTTAACAAATAGACTATGTGTTATTATTAGACTATATTAGGGCATTACATAACTGTAACAGTTCTCTACCATCAGTAAATCTGTGTAAGCCTACATTTTAAATTGTAAGCCTACCGATTAAGTGAAATGAAGGACATTTTGTTAGCCCCCAATTTTTCAGTTCACATCTGGGCCTAAATGCTGCAATCTGGCAACAAAAACAAAACAAATTATGGCAACAAAAACAACAAAATTAAATAATCAACAACTGACATCAATTGACCAATCCTATGTAAGAACAAACACATATAATATATTATTTGACCAATCCTATGTAAGAACAAACACAAATAATATATTATTTGACCAATCCTATGTAAGAACAAACACAAATAATATATTATTTGACCAATCCTATGTAAGAACAAACACATATAATATATTATTTGACCAATCCTATGTAAGAACAAACACATATAATATATTATTTGACCAATCCTATGTAAGAACAAACACATATAATATATTATTTGACCAAT
Source organism: Anisus vortex (assembly GCA_949126835.1). NCBI lineage: Eukaryota > Metazoa > Mollusca > Gastropoda > Planorbidae > Anisus > Anisus vortex. The sequence continues at coordinate 20,258,645 of OX421497.1, read as the reverse complement.
CCTATGTAAGAACAAACACAAATAATATATTATTTGACCAATCCTATGTAAGAACAAACACAAAAAATATATTATTTGACCAATCCTATGTAAGAACAAACACATATAATATATTATTTGACCAATTCTATGTAAGAACAAACACATATAATATATTATTTGGCCAATCCTATGTAAGAAAAAACACATATAATATATTATTTGACCAATCCTATGTAAGAACAAACACATATAATATATTATTTGACCAATCCTATGTAAGAACAAACACAAATAATATATTATTTGACCAATCCTATGTAAGAACAAACACAAATAATATATTATTTGATCAATCCTATGTAAGAACAAACACAAATAATATATTATTTGACCAATCCTATGTAAGAACAAACACAAATAATATATTATTTGACCAATCCTATGTAAGAACAAACACATATAATATATTATTTGACCAATCCTATGTAAGAACAAACACAAATAATATATTATAATCCTATGTAAGAACAAACACAAATAATATATTATTTGACCAATCCTATGTAAGAACAAACACATATAATATATTATTTGACCAATCCTATGTAAGAACAAACACATATAATATATTATTTGACCAATCCTATGTAAGAACAAACACATATAATATATTATTTGACCAATCCTATGTAAGAACAAACACATATAATATATTATTTGGCCAATCCTATGTAAGAACAAATACATATAATATATTATTTGACCAATCCTATGTAAGAACAAACACATAAAAAATATTAGTTGACCAATCCTATGTAAGAACAAACACATATAATATATTATTTGACCAATCCTATGTAAGAACAAACACATATAATATATTATTTGACCAATCCTATGTAAGAACAAACACATATAATATATTATTTGACCAATCCTATGTAAGAACAAACACATATAATATATTATTTGACCAATCCTATGTAAGAACAAACACAAATAATATATTATTTGACCAATCCTATGTAAGAACAAACACATATAATATATTATTTGACCAATCCTATGTAAGAACAAACACAAATAATATATTATTTGACCAATCCTATGTAAGAACAAACACAAATAATATATTATTTGAACAATCCTATGTAAGAACAAACACATATAATATATTATTTGACCAATCCTATGTAAGAACAAACACATAAAAAATATTAGTTGACCAATCCTATGTAAGAACAAACACATATAATATATTATTTGACCAATCCTATGTAAGAACAAACACATATAATATATTATTTGACCAATCCTATGTAAGAACAAACACATATAATATATTATTTGACCAATCCTATGTAAGAACAAACACATATAATATATTATTTGACCAATCCTATGTAAGAACAAACACATATAATATATTATTTGACCAATCCTATGTAAGAACAAACACAAATAATATATTATTTGACCAATCCTATGTAAGAACAAACACATATAATATATTATTTGACCAATCCTATGTAAGAACAAACACAAATAATATATTATAAGCTTGTTTTTCTCCCCCGAGTAGCATCTGAACATACATGGAAAACCATGAACTTAACATAATTTAAAAAACTGATTAAAAAAAATCAAGAAAGTAGGCCTACTATAAGAACGGATAAACGTAGGCCACAACAATCTACCCTACAGTCATAGTAATAGCAACTGTAACATTATTTGTCAAAATGAGCCTTCTATTTGTATTGAACCATTGACCTGATTCAGCCTCTTACCAACCATCATAATTAGAGTGGCCTCCCTTAGTAGCTACAAATGCCACATGACGACTCTTTGTTTACAATGACCACTAGGTAGGCCTACATAGGATGACATCTAGCTCCCTAGGAAATATAGAATTACCTTTATCTACTTAAGATATGTCTATATTAGATTACCTTTCTCTCTACATAGAATTACCTTTATCTACATAAGATGACCTGTCTTTATTAGATTAGCCTACCTTTCTCTACAAAGAATGATCTTTATCTACACAAGATGACCTGTCTCTATTAGATTACCTTTCTCTCTACATAGAATTACCTTTATCTACATAAGATGACCTGTCTTTATTAAATTAGCCTATCTTTCTCTACAAAGAATGATCTTTACACAAGATGACCTGTCTCTATTAGATTACCTTTCTCTACATAGAATGACCTTTATCTACACAAGATTACCTGTCCTTATTAGATTACCTTTCTCTACACAAGATGACCTGTCTCTATTAGATTACCTTTCTCTACATTTTGACCTTTATCTACACAAGATGATCTTTCTCTGCATAGAATGACCTTTATCTACTGCAGGCTTCTCTGACTCTCAGGTGAGTCACACACAAAGTGGTCCATTATTCCCAATTACAAAAGCTAAATTATAAATAATATTATTGTTTTACCAACATTGGTATTTGATCTATTTCTTATTTTCTAATTACCAAGGAATAAAATTTTTAAAGTGTTTTGAAATTTCCTTGTTATCTTGTTTGTTTGGCATTTTAAAAGAAGTAATTTCTCTTTAAAAAATGTTCCCAGTCCATGTATTATGAATGTTGATCAATGAGTAGGAAGCAATCTTCTTATCTCTGTAGGAGGGTCTGTATCATAGAAGTAAAGTACCCTTCGGACCAAGCTGATCATAGGGCTGGTGAAGCAGCATTCACCAGTTTCTGTGGCCACGGCACATGAGGGGATGTGTGGCCAGCACAATGCCCAGCCCACTTTAGTTTACCCCAATTAATGTCAGTTACCCATCAGAACTGGGTAGAATCAGGGGCACCCTCAAGTCCAGGGAAAAAATCATGGTCTACGACAAGATTCAAACTCAGGACCTTCAGGTCATCAGTCGAATGTGCTGCCGCTCGACCACCATGCCCCATCTATCATTAAAGTAAAAGATTAATTATTGTCCCTTTATTGGGCTCTAAAATATGAAAATAAATAGTTTTTATCAAAATATATACATAATTAAATAAATCTTTATTTAACACTTTTGAGTTGCATTTGGAATTGATTAATTTAATCATAAAATATATTACATTAAAAACAAAATTTTTATAAAAATCGTCTATATACATAATATACAATTATCAATAGATATATACATTATATATATATATATTATATATAAATAAATCATAGCAAATGTAAAAATTAGGAAAGCACAATGAATCTAAAGTCAGATTAAAGGCCAAGTCCCAGTAGATCAATTGGTCTTCCTACAAGTAAAAATAGTAACACCCATACTTTATCAAAAACTAAAGAAACATCAATGTGGAGCATTTCCTTACCAGATGTACAACACACAAGACAATCCCATCAATATTTCAACTTCTACAACAGACTCAAGACTTTTAACATCGCTCAACATCCTTTAGCAACCATCAACATTATCATCCATACATAGCCCAATCACACACAATATCAACATAATAGGAGGAGCAAAGATAACAAAAAAGGACATGGTGTTTAATTCAACCAATCACAGCTAGGTACAGGTCACTTTCAACCAATGAAATTGTGCGTAGTAATAAAAAAAAGGTAGTCCATGAGAATGAGAGTTGCTTCATCTTGGCTCCTCCTGTTATGTGTTCCATTCAACCAATCACAGGCAAGATACAGATACAGTGAAGGTCAATAAATAGTCCATGAGAGTTGCTTCATCTTGACTCCTTCCAACATAATTAACCTCTCTTCCAATGCAACTCTTGCTTTCTCTGCTCATAACAAACAAAAATAGGCCATTAGTTGGTGCCTTAATCTGTACCAACAAATCATTATGGTAAGAATTATTTATACAATTTGAGCATGAAATGCTTTTATTTTATCATTTCTTTTTTTTTCTTCTTTTTTCAAACAACCAAATCAATTTACTAAACTAAAAGTTAATAAATTGTATAACAATTTCAGAAGCTAATACTATTATAAATACAATAAAAAAACATCCAACCCAAATTTTATAATCTTCAAGTTTTCTATATGTCTATAAATAGTAAAATACAGCTTCCTGAAAATATTTAAGACTGTATTGGCTTCTAAAGCTTAAAGACCAAATGAAGAGGTTTTTCTCAAAGGAACGAGATTTAGAATAGCCTCATGCGGAGGTGACGTTTGAGAAGGAAAATAAATAACAAAACTTGACGCTTTAAATCTATATTTAACCATTCAAAACATGTGGCAATATTAATTTTTCCTAGTCGGAATCCTTTCTCTTACGTCACTTTCCTATGTTGCCGGAAATAAGAACATCTCAAATGGCTACGAGATTTGGATTTTTCCTCCGAAAAACACACACATTTTAGTGCAAATAGTGAACTAATTACTTAAAATGTATCTTTAATATCTTGTATAAATGATTTATATTAACATTCAGATGCTGAATACACTATTTAATATCAAAATGAAATGTTAACTCAATTTCAATAAAAAGCTCTTCACTTGGTCTTTAAGTTTTGAAATGTACAGAATTTCACACTTTTGAATTTTCACAAAGAGAATTGGGCTAAATCAAATACCTGCAACATTTTTATATCAACTGAAATAATATCCATATCAACTGATAATTGAACAAACCCTAAAACATTTTTGTAATAATCCTTTAAACCCTTTAAATATATATATATGTTTTTTTTAATTTTGCGTTAGTCTTCTGAAGACTTTGCTCTTAACTACTCACAAAGAAACACTGAAAAAGCTAAGCTAATAGATTTATAAATGATAAAAAAATCAGTTCTAATCAGGCAGCTATATCATATATATAGCTCTGTTGGGGAAATACCACTGAATTATAAAAAATGGATTAGGCATAGAAACAATATTCTTGATGCAAAAAGTGTATGCAATTCTTATATGCTTTCACTTATCTATAAACTGGTATTTCCTAAACACTGACCTTTAAATAAATATTATACGACTTCCTTTTTATCTGATAGGTTTGTGCTGGTTTATTCCTATTACTTGCTTATATGTTTAACTAAATGTGTATGAAAATTGTAGCTTCCACTGGCATAAATGGGTACAAACATGTTTATTAAGAAGACTCTATCGATTCTTTTTATAGATCAGAGGGGAAATACACATATATGTCAGAGCTGCACTCAATAAGGATTTTAAAACATGCACCATAAAATCTAATGAAAAAAACATTTGAAAACTGATTTTTGTAGGTTGGGGTGAGGGCTGAAAGTTTGAAAGAATGTGTTGTCAAGTGAAACACATCTTTGTGACAAGATTTAGTTCAATAGCAAGGCAGAAAGTGGGTCAATTAGCCTTCCAAAGATCAGGTGGTATACAATTAAAGATTTGCCAAGTTAATATTAAACAATTTTAGAAAAAACATAATACAGTATACACCTACAGTATAAACTAAACACCAGATTGCACAATGATACACATAGGTCAGATAAACCCAATAGGTCGATCAACATATTCAGTGAAATAGAATCCAAGGCCATTAACTCTAACTCTAAGATAATTTTTGGTGTAAAAAAAAAGGTTTAGAAGTCTGTACAGAAATTTTTTTTTATAAACATAAATAACGTTATAGAAAGATACATATGTTGTGCCAGTATCAAAATGTTAGCCACACAATATGGCCACAGACATACAACAGCAATTAAAAGAAAAAGACAAAAAACTACCTGTAATATTTGGGCATCTTGCAAACAATAAAATTCTGATCATCGGACACATCTGTATGAGTATTTCAACACTGTCATCAGTCAAACTCGTACAGCCACTGATGTCTATTTCCTGAAAGGGCCGGAGAGATCAAACTGATTACATTTGTTCTTCTAAGCCACAATGAAGATTTTATATATTAATGATTACATTTGTTCTTCTAAGCCACAATGAAGATTTTATATCTAACTGTTTACACATGTTTAGCTGATCATAAAGACTACTTAAGTCTGGTGTTAAGCTCTTCAGAGATGTGAAATTAAAGCAACTTACTGTAAGCACATTGGAACAAAGACCTTGACACAAACTATAAATGCCAGAATCTGTTGTCTGAAAATACAAATTTATAGTATCAGATTCATGTTTGAACCAAGTCATTAATTGATCTATGACAAGATATAAAATTGATGAATATATTTACCATGTTGTAGATTGATAGATTTAGCCACAAAAGAGGAACTAGAAACTGGATTACAAATGTCTGCATTGGATTGCTATTCCAAAGTCTCAGGTTGAAATCCAGGTAAAAAAGACCAGGATTTTTTCCCAAGGTCTAGAGGATGTACCTGAATACTTGACATTGGTTGAGGAACATAAAGACAGCTGGGATAGAGCTGCCCACACAGTATCCACATTGTATAACTCCTGTTCTTTGACTATACTAATAAGCTTTAAACTAAACTTTAATAGAAAACTTTCTTAATGGAAATGTCACCAGTTTCAGTCTCTTCCATTTTACAAACTATTCTACGCACAGAATTGTAATTTTTTTTTTAATTTTACAATTCCTTGTATTTCTAAACAAAGTGCAGACATGCCTACCTCCACAAATCAAAATGAGGAACACCCAAGGTAAAAATGAGGAACATGGGACCAAAATGAGGAACATAAGCGCGGAGAAAGTATTTTCGAGCCAATATATACGCTAAATAATATTGTTAAAATACGTAAGAAAAATAGTCTCATTTACAGTGCAAACACTGTATATTAAATATATATAAGATCTAGAATACAATCTAAGTCAATATAGAGTTTATGAAAAGAAAATTATTGTGGAGGGGGGAGGGATTACATTTATCTATGTTTAAGTAGTTTAACTAAGGTTATAAAACTATTAAAAGGAAAAACAGTGGCTTTTTATGTAGCTATATGATTTAAAGCTATTACTCAATAATAACAATGCTGTGGGTTTTTTTTAATAAACCTTTCAATCTATTAAGTCTTAGGCCTAGGACAAAAACTCAGAAAGTGGCTAAATTCAAATTAATCAGTATGTCTACCTAGCTAGGGCATATCTATATTCTTAACTAATGACTAAACTAAGGTCAATGTAGCCTCATTGAGTATCAACTTAAATCATAAATGCTTGATATTGGTAAAACTAACTAAACAAAGTAAATTCATAAGCCTAGGCCTAGGACTAAGTCTAAAGGTCTATGCCACTTTACGCCTAAGCAAATTTATTATAATAGGCTTTAATAGGCCTAGCTAAATGTACTAGGCACTTACACTAGTACCGGTATCACTATGTCTGTTCTAATTTTATTACACCAACATCAGTTTTAGTTTTAGCCTACCAATTTAAAGTTAAAGCAGTAGGGAAAATATACTTTACTTTATTTTGAATTTTAATTTAGCAACTACTTTTATTAGGTTACTAGAAGGTAACATTTTGTTTTGGCTAGCAATGATTAGTTTAGTTTTAGTGTCCCTAAAATTATTTGACAAGTAGTCGGCAGTGCCGCGAAGCCCTAGAGGCGCCTAGCGCTTATGCACTCTCGACCAAAAATAAATAGGAAATAGTTTACATTAAAACGGAAGTGACATGAAGAAAACAAAAGTTGGCAAACGCCTTTTGTTTATTTCGCGTTATTACTTTCCTAATTAAAATGTCGGCATTTCCAGAGACACCGATTTTGCGGAACAAACTGGTCTGATGCGGAATGGGGGGGTAATTTTCGGCCATTTTACAGAACGGTTCCGGAAAATCCGGAACGGTAGGCATGTCTGAAAGTGGCTATTCGGACCTGATAGAATTAGTAATAGATAGTTAGTAACGGTTAGTTTATATAGATTAGGGATGGCTTTGTAGTAATTTTTGTAATAGTTAGCATCAGTTGGGTTATATAGGATAGGGATAGATTTGGTGATTTTTGTGCTATTTCTTATAAAATATAAGAATTACAATATATTTTGTGCTTTCCCCCCCTCTTTTTTATTTGAGTATAAGGAATTCCAACTGAAGCTGGGTCCAAATAGCCATTTAATCCTAAAAGGACCCAGGTCCCAATAGCCACAGCCATTTCTGAACGATTGTGTTTTGAGCCAGGGCTCATGTCGGGACAAGGACTAAGACAAACAACAACAGACTCAGCAATATTGAAAACACGACAACAATCATTGAAACTCTACCTGTGTGGATGTGATGTTTAGCGACTTGAGGTGGTGTGAATTTTCACCCAAGGCTATCAAAGACTCATCTGTCAACAGAATACACCCACCAACATTAAGCTCTCTCAGCCTGGGGCAGTTCCTGGACAAAGCAACCACAGCATCGTCTGTTATTTTCACGTTACGACGCAGGTAAACAATCTGGAGATGGGGACAGGATTCTGACAACTTTATTATACCTGTTGAGAGTAAGAGATTCCATTGAAGCTACATGTAAAGTTAACAAATAGGTTAACCCTTACAACCCTGGATGCGTATATTTTCCTCCAACTATTTCTTTCCTTTAGTCCCGGACATGTACCAAATCTCCTGGAACCCAGCCGCGTATATTTGCCTCAAGGAAGGGTGTCTATTTAAAGATCGAAATAAAGGATTTGACCTTTCACCATAGTCTCAGGCAGAATATTTATTTGATAGCTGAATAGTTGAATTTTATTTCGCTTTTTAAATTATGAAAATTGACCCATTACTGAGTTGTTGTTTTTTTAAATTGAAAGTGCGGGCCTAATGGACGCTACTGAATTACCTTCCGGTATTATGGCGGTACTTGTTGATTAGACTTTTTCTTATGGATTATTTTTTACAAATGAATACAATTACGTTATGAATTATATTATTCTAATAAGGTATGTTATTATGTTTCTAGCAATTTACTCTCTATCATCAATTTTTACCAACAAAAAAGTAATAAAAAAAATTCTGAACCCTATCGATGTCTCAGCCATTCTAAAATAATATCTGGGATGGAGGGGATGATTAGTAAAATAATGTCTGGGACTGAAGGTATACATCGCAGCTAAGTAGGTCGGTACTGTAAGGGTTAAGCTCCAACTGATCCCAAATGTAAGTACTTCTGATGAGATGATGACTACAGTTCACTTTTAAATCTTGTTTTGTTAAAACTATTTAAAACTCCAAATGTTAGAAAAATTCTTTATCTATCAATTTGTGAAAACAAAGATTTTTTAGAATGTCATAAATATGTATAAATAAAGTTTAAGGTTTAGAAATATTTCAATGTAAAGAAATAGGAAACTTTGAAAGAACAAAGATCTGTTCTTAATAAGGTCATAATTAGTATGTGCTAGTAATATCATTTTTTTTTTAAATAAAAGAGTATCATTCAGTAAGTGTAAGGCCAACATAAGCGTATTTAGAACAAAACATGTATATGTTCCATGTCTTAGAAGCAAAAAAAAAAAGATTTATGTAACAGTGTTTCAAAATACATAGTATTTGAAATCATAAATGGAACAATTTACATAAAATATATCACAGAAGCTTTTTTGTTTCAGTTTTTTTTTGCATTCTACAGCATTTTGTGTTGATACTTTTAGGACGTGGGAATGTGTCGACACATCATTGATTATATAAAATTGTTACATAATAAATAAATATGATGCAGACACATTGTACAGTATACATGTAAAATATTAACAAAACAAAACCCTGTAAAGCTATTACACAAAATAGGGAAAACCAGAAAGCCTTGATAGTAGGGGAGTGAAGGCAAAAGCAAAGGGTAACAGCTCTTGGATTACTTTTAATGGCCCTATGAATTAATTTGGCCAGACAGGCATACTTTACTTTAATGAGTTGCCATTAACTGTTTGCATTATATTATAGTGTATAAATAGTATAAATTATAGTGTATATATTTTTATAAAATAAACAAATTCAGCAATGTAAAAGTTATAATGAAAATAATTTTTTTTGCAGGAAATTTAGAGAGAATGTGTTTAACTTTTAAGGCCATCAGACAAAAGAGTCTAAAGCAAACAAAAAATCAACAAGAAATCTAGGTTGACAAGACAATGGAGGTCACAGTCACAGGCTTTTTTTATCAGTGTTAAAATTAAAATATGTTTTGAAAAAAATAAAAGTGCAATAAATCAGATTTTAATATAAAAATTAGGAAAAAAAAAAGAGGATACCCATATCTGCCTCTCTGTGAGTAACATTCAGTTTACCACTAAAGAAATTTTAAAGAAAAGTACTGTCAAAATCAAAGAAACATAAACACACACAATAATTTTTACTTTTTTTTTAAACTCTGAAATACAGAAGCCATGCATTCCCAAACTGTCTATCCCACTAATATACTAATATGTAGAGATGTGTAAAGAAAATAAAAAGGATTCAACAATTTTTACCACTTGATGTTATTGTTTCATTAGCTTCCTTGAAAGAATTCAGATCAACCTTGCACAACTGTTTCATGTTGGCTAATTTGAAAAGACATGTGTCAGACACTTGACTGATGCTGAGATCTAAAGACATCAGCCTTGAATAAAGCACCTGGGGAAGGGAATACAGTTGACAAATTGTACAACGTCTCAAATTATTCAATGATAAATCTAAAATCTCTAGTATACATTTCTTACAAAAAGATGTGCTGTGGAATTGAACCAGAAATTATTTAACAACATCATACATGGATTTATTTAAATCACTCGATATTTTTAAACATTATCATGGAGAAAAAAAGGAAATTCAAACTTAACAAAATAATTTAGTATTATACTAATAACAGTTACATAGTCCGAAAAATTTCTTGTAGATCCTTTTCTTTTATTGTCTTAGGACCAAAATATCAAATATATTCAATAAACAAGAACATTGTTCAAATACATTTAAAAGACTATATCCAGAGATGTCTACCTCAGAAATGATGAATGGGCATTAGCAAAAGTTGAGAATTAAATGAGCTTTTTATTGTCAATTGTATTTTCTTTATATTATTTTGTATGATGCAAAAAATTAATTTTAAACAAATCCATTTTTTCTTATTAAGAATGTATATCACCACTTTCATATATTTAACAGTAGGCTTAAGTTTGCTACTTTAAAGCTGGATGGGGATTAATTATAAAAAATGTGTGATATAAATAGTCTATATCTTGCATTAAGGTAAAAAAAAAAAATTTTTGAATATGCAATTCAGTTGCAATACTGTTTTTATTAATGGTTTATAAAGAACCAATTTACACAACTACTGAAATCGGGGCTGGTCAACTTTTTACTGCTCAAGCTTTAAAATGTAAAGAAAAATATGTAAAAATTATAAACTTCATTTTTTTTAATGAATTATAATTTTGGTTTAATGAAAAATTTAATTATACATATTAACACTCTATGTTGCTAAAAAATGCCTTTGTTGGTAAACCCAGAATTTGTTTGTTTTACATTTGTTTTGTCACTAGATGAATTTGAGTCATTAACTTACTATAAAATTCATTTAATTTAATTTGCTGGAGCTTGGAGCAGAGTTGATAAAAATGTGACTACACTTATACCTCTGTCAATGATACTATATATCCTACCTTATCAATGTTCTCATCTGTAATGAGGCCTCTTTTGCTCATCAGACGTAACACAGCTTGCTTGATGTTTGCAGGTGTCTCCCTCAGACTGTCTTCATAATTGCTTAAATGACGAATCACAGCTGTTGTGGATCTATTACAAAAGATCATTTATAATATATAATGAACTATTATGCTCTGAATATTATCTGCTGAGCTATTTAGTTGAACATAACAGAAACAGACAGTTAGTTCTGAGTTTTTCTTTCCGGCAGTGACATAACAAAAAGGCATGCAGTGCTCTATTGGCTTAGAAATGAATTTCCATTCCAAGAGTCTTAAATTTGACAAAGCCAGTTGAATTTTTTTTTCAAACGTTTTTAAAGCGCCCACCCAGCATGGATGCATGCAATCTGTTGGGATAACAAAGGTAATAAAGCAATCTGGTCACCAGAAATAAGCTTCATCACACTTGAAACTGGTAGTGGCAGAGGGCAGAGGTAAACAAGAAAATAATGCAGGCCATCTGGAGAGAATAACAGAAGACTGAGGAGACAAAAACAGACCAAGACAAATGGATGATGCGGAGACATTTGGACATGGAGGCCAAAAGCAAGGATATGCTTGTATGGAACAAGATTGGTGAAGCAAGCCCACTTGTGTATCCATGGGCGGAAACCACCAGTACGCTTGCAACAGAAGCACACTGGTGGGCTAATGCATAGGGGCAACCCCTGCTGCGCGCCCAAGGTCTCGTACTGCAGAGAGGCACCGAGACCCAGTGGGGAGGAAGCAATGTGCACAGTATTCCTGTCTAAACCCCGCCCTGGATGCCCATACCTATAGTATAATAGGATTTATGCTACCGGGCGACATTGCAGGTATACAGGCGAGCCACCACAATAATGATCCAAGGGGAATTCATCAGTGGGAGACAGTAGTATAGTGCCCTATCAGCATGCTGCGGGTGGCTGGTCGCCGTACAGGACCTTGGTGTGCCCCAATATAGTGTGCATTAGTCAAAAGAAATAGCCTACTCCTAAAACTAAGCCAAGCTATTTTAAACATAAAATGATAAGATAAATGATGTTTGCAAATTAGTGTCATTAGTTAGAATGTAGTCTGATCATGCTTGACATGCGTGCATGCTCTTTGGCGAAAATAAAAATCATGCCATACATTTTTAACAAACAATATAACAATAAAAGCCTTAAAATAGAAAAGTAGGCCCTAAAGTCTACATCTAAAAGCTACTAAATAATAAATAAAAGGCTTTTGGTTTTTGAAAAGGGGTCAGGTCAAGTGAAGTCATTTTAGTCAAGACCCAAGCAAGTCCAAGTCGCAGAAAACCAACTGCCAAATAGTAAATTAACAGCTTCCATAGTCTAGTCATTTTCATATGAAACAGATAAGGATTTCCTTTATTTTAATAGACGTTTATACATTTTTGATTTACATGGTAAAAAATGAACACATAACACTCACGTTTGAAATAAACTTGGGATACTAAAAACGTAGGGTGCCATGGCCGCCATATTTCAACAAACCGTTCGTGATACGCAGATACGGGCTTCTGTGTGCAAGGAATATTATTTTCTATTGGCTAAAATAAAACCACATCAAATTAAATACAATTGCACATACAAATCTAATTTTTTAAATAAATAATAAGTACTGGGCGAATATTGAAATTTTTCAAAAAACATTGAAAGGCATAAATCTCTGTCTATGTTTATTTTTTTTATATGCATTAGCTGCTTTGGAATCCAGGTCAAACTCAACACCGTTTCGATGTAAATAAACAATGCAAATGTTTTAATAAGAGTTATCTACGCTTGGTCTTGGAACTCACTGAGCTATATATGCCAGTGGGAAAAAAAAACGCAGATGGTATAAACATCAGCAATGTCTTTTGGAGAGACAATAAAACAGTCACACTTCTATCTTCATTTGTTGGCGTGGATCCTCTAGGTGACATTCAACATTTTGACAGAAAGTCCAAACAGAGAATTACAATAGCTTGCCCAGCAGTAATTAAGCAATATAATGAACATATGAGAGGAGTTTATCTTTTAGACTTTAGACAGTATAAATTCCATAAATGAGGAAGAAACAAAATCAGAATGAGATCGAGAAAGTGGTATAGTATATGATATGATACTTTTCTACCACATTATAGATATTGCTATAATAAATTCATGGACACTTTTTAAAAAGTGTCACCCAGATGAACCAGCAATGAAAATGACTGACTTTAGACTTCATTTAGCCATGACATTATGCAATAATGGAACATCATCTATAATACATCCAAAAGAGGAAGGCCATCAGATTGACAGATAAAAATTGATTCCAGGAAAAAGAAGCCTAATGTAGCACCAGTACCAACAAGAGATGTAAGAATTGACAATGTCTGGCACTTCCCCATTGGGAATCTTGTCAGTTGTGAATATTCGCTACCGGTAGTAATGAACTATAAATATATACCTATTATTATTATATTATGCAGCTCTTAAATTTCTGAATTTGTTATAATTTTTAAAAGTTTTCTTTCGTTGAAGAAGATGCATATTCTAGTATATGTCTAACTAATTTTTATACTCTTATTACATTTGTGAAAGATCCTTTTTATGAAGATACAATGTTTTGTTTGATTTTTTAATTAGGCCTACCGTACTTCATTTTCATCAGTATGTGGATTCCAAGATAGTAATTTAGTCTGACTTGTGAAAATGTTTTTGAGTTTCACCACAAAATGTTTACAAATTTATTCTCTGCCTTGTATTGTATTATACGTTGTAGTGAATGTACTGAATATAACTTTCATATAAGACTTGGTTAGTTAATGTTATAACAAACCTCTTCATTCTATCAGATTGTTTTCTCTTTTTTTGTTCCTGGGGGCAAGGACTACTTCAGTACTCCTTGTCCTGGGGCTACATTTGGTTCTTTTTGACTTTGACAATTTCAAGTCATAAATATCAGTATCAGCAATTTATAAAAGCTAGCTTTAAAAAAATATGTATCTATAATATAATCTAACCAACTTAAAATAAATGATGACAAGACAGAGGCAATTATCTGTGGTTCTGATGTCAGACTTTGGAAAATCTCTATTACTACGATCAAGGTTGGGGCTTCCGAGATAACGTTGTCCAACACGGTTAGAGACCTTGGCCTTTTTATTGATAATAAAATATCAATGCCCATATCAGTGCTGTGGTTAAGTCTTGTTCGTCTCATCTACGTGTCCTGGGTCAGCTGTGACCTCAACTCAATAGAAGGACTGCCAATACAGTAGCAGTCTCTCTTATCCAGTCAAGGTTGGATTACCGTACTGCATTAGTTGCCTGTGGGGTTTGCACCAGAACCAGCTGCAGAGATTACAGAGAGTGCAGAACACCGCAGCGCGCATCATTTCGGGGGTGAGGAGGCAAAATCATATCTCCCCAACACTAAGGGATCTCCACTGGCTCCCGGTGATAAAGCGAATAGAGCACAAAATTATGTCCATTACGTATGAATGCATAAAGGGCATTGCTCCTTCTTATCTTCGAGAGCTTATATCAAGGCATGAGCCATCTAGGGAACTGCGCTCTTCAACACAGTCTCTCCTCAAAACTCCTAGTTTGGATGGACACAGAAAGAAGAACCTGGGAGTGCGCTCATTTGAGTCAGTGGCGCCTTTTTTATGGAACAGTCTATCTCAGACACTGAGAGAATCTGGGACAAGAAAATCTTAAAAAAAAAACTTAAAGACCTATCTCTTCTCATCTCTTCCTATCTCATCTACCACATCAATTCACACCAAGAGCGCACTGAGCATGCTAATTTAATAGCATGGATAGAAGCGTTATAAGAAATGCCCATTCTTATCTTATCTTCTTATAATAGAACTCTTTGTTTTGTATGTAAATTTTGTGTATTATGTTGTATTTATTACTTTTTTGTTACATTGAACAACCATACAAAGTTAACATTGAAATATAAAGATATTTGGTATGTTGGCCTAAAATATTTTTTTGATATTTTCTTTCTGGTCCAGCGGTTAGTTCACCGGACTGTCAACCAAAAACCAACTGACACGTCGCGGGTTCTATCCCTGCCACCGATGGATCCCTGTCGCCCTGCCGGAGTTTTGGGGCTAGTGGACGTAATAATCTTCTATCTAGAAGGAACGTCTGCAAACTTATAAGAAGGCCTATGTCACTTTTTGAATTTATAATAGACACTATTGTATGTTATTATATACTCAAAATAAAATGGTTCGACAAGGTAGAAAACTCCAAGCTGTGGGAGAGGTGTGAACAAAGAACAGTAGAACAACAAATCATGGAAAGGAAGTGGAGATGGATTGGACACACCCTCAGGAAAGATAACAACAACAGAGCTAGACAGGCCTTAGAGTGGAATCCCCAGGGTAAACGGCATAGAGGAAGACCCAAGCGAACATGGAGACGAAGCATATTTGATGAGGACTAGAAGAACTGGAAAGAGCTGGGAAGAATTGAAGCGACTAGCAAGAGACCGTGAAGAGTGGCGTGCTTTGACAGAGGCCCTATGTTCCACAAGGAACCCAAAGGACAGATGATGATGATGATGATTGTATGTTATTATAATGTGATTTGATAGTGAGAAAAAAGTATTGTATTTATTTTTTCTAATTTTTACATTTCATCTAAGTACTAGATAGAGAATCACTTAAGCAGATAAAATATTTGTTTTTCCAATAGTTTAGAGTTTAAGTTTAAGGGGAAATAATGCACTAGTTTAGAATTAGCCTATGTTATGGTACTTTAGCCTTCCTATCATGCATCAACCCATACACTTACACTCCCACAAAGGTTATGCATTTATTTCTTATCATTGAAATGTTTTTGTATAATATACTGTAGATTAAGTAATGGGTTTAAATATATATATATAGATAACAAGCAGGGGCAAAGGTTAATACATTTTTTACTTGAGCTGCTAAAACAATTCATTTTATATCAATTCGTTTTAACTTAGATCTGTTTTTTTAAACCGTCTATTAGTTTTTAATTTTTGTTTTAATCAGAATGTTTGCTTGCTAATATCAGAAAATTTACATTAAATGAAATACATTTTTATTAATAAATGTTATAAATTGTATAACCTTTCTTTAAATATGCCTATACTGTAGTATAATATTTTCACTTTAATGCCTTTCCTGGGCAAGACAAATGTATCTAGTTTAAAATACAAGAAATATTTATCTGAATCTACTTATTATTACAGTATGAGAAATATTATACTAATTGTTATTTATATAATATTTCTTTTATGTTTAAAATAATAAACATAGGTTTTAACACATTTTGGTTGTAGTTTGAAATGACTATAATGTATATTGTATATTTCTGACATATCTCTTATTCCTTCTATACATATACAACGAAATATTCCATACGATAAATAAGGTTCTTTTATTGATGCAAAAAAATAGAAAATCAGTCTTAATTACAAAGTATGAATTTCAAAATTATTTAAAGCAATGATAAAACAATATAATATAAAGGACAATTCACATCCTAAGACTGAATTAAAACATTTGATTTTTTAAATATACACAATCTTACTGTTCATACATACAAGCAAAGCAAATGTCAACAGACGAACACTAATAGTAATAGCAAAACACATTTTCTAAATCTTTCCATTCAGGCTCAATGCTAGAGAAGGGAATCACTTTATCTAGCTGACTGTGATGTATTGGGTATTTCATGGGGTCTAATGTGTGAGGTGTAGTGGGTTTCATTGCATTGCTCTGTGGGATTTTAAGAGATGCTAGGGGGCACGGTGGCCTGGGCAGCAGTGTGTTAGGCTGGCGCACTGAAGGTCCTGGGTTCGAATCCTGGTTAAGGCTAGGATATGTTCTCAGGTCTAGAGGGTGTCCCTGTCAAACCAGCTCTGATGGGTGCATGACATCAGTTGGGGGTAAAGTAAAGGTGGCTTAGCATTGTCCTGGCCACACAATCCTCTAGTATGCCATGGCCACAGAAACTAGTGAATGCTGCTGGCCCAACAGTATATATATAATTTCCTTTTTTTTTTATAGAAAAGATGCTGGTCTGTATGATATCTTTGGTATGCCAGCTGAGTGCACTGCCCTTAGACCACAATGCTCAGAACCAACATTAAAACTATAAATGAACCAACAATGTATAATCTATGTACACACTAATGGAATCTGTGCAAATTTTTTTTTAACAAAGTATTGTCATTAAAAATTATCATGACTCTGAGCATTGACAGAAATAAACAGAACGTATACTGATATTCCACATTCATTGAACTAACACAAGTGATCAGCTGGCAAAACAAAGAGATGCCTATCCTTTTCACAAAAGACCTTTTAAAGCTCATTTCATGAATAATAAAAAAAGTTTCTCTTCCAAAACAATGCACAACCATTATATTATATAATATTGGTAAACAATATTATAGAAAAAAACAATGTGCTATGGCACATATAAAAAAAAACAAAATTTAATTTTAGTGAAAAACCATTAATCTTTTAGATAGCAACATATTTATAAATAAATTAAACTTTAGTCAAATTCATTTTTTGTTTTGGTATGGGGAGTAAAAAATACCTTTAAAAAAAAGGAAATATTAAAGTTATTAAAACATTCAACATTGTTGGAAACAAAAAAAAGAATTTAAAGTATAAACAACACTATATATTCCCAAGTAAAAGGAATGAAAATAATTTTGTAAAATATTACAAAATGATGTAAAAGTAAATAACATTGGTAAGAAATCTACAATATATAGTTTAGAGTGTCAAATCTAGGCACATTGGTAAACATAGTTAAGAATAAAAATATAATTTATATCAAAAGAAAAAGTTGAAAAGTTAAACTTAATAAACCATTGTTCACATTGTGTGAAATCATCATGAAGTCCCTTAGAGTTATCCTCCATAGAAACCATTTCTGTGTAGAAAGTTTATTTTTTCTATACATCAGTGATTTTAGAGCAGACTCTAGTAGCTTATGTACTTAGAAGAGAACTGTTAGAGCACTTGGATAAATATTATTTATATATAATTTTGCATGAACAGTCATGAACATTCTTTAGGTGTTGGCATGATTGAGTAAAATGCTCACTGTTGGGAGGTGAAATCTATGAGTTCTGCTCGTAGATTGTTGCAGACCCTCCTTTGTTGATTGTTGCAATCTGCACAGATCTGTGCTCTTAATTTAGTCTTGCATTTGAAAAAAAAAAATTAATTTCATATTTTGGGGCTTTTATGACTAGTTCAAACAACCCATTCCATATACTAGTGCCACATGGGAAGAAGGAGAATTTATACAATTTTACTTTTATATATTATTTATATACAATAAATGTATGCTGTTATATTATTTATATTTATAATAAGTCATATGAACATGAAAACATATTTCTATAGGGCCTACATATTTTGTCTATTTTTTTTAATGGTAATTGCCTGCAGCTGAGAATGCTAGCTTGAAGATTATACTTTGACCTAATAATATTTTTGATGGAGACACTCATTAACTGGTCACACTGACCACATCCCATCCACCATTTTCATTTAAACTACTCTATACCAGTATAATTCTGTTTCTTTAATTGACATGAAGTCATCAAGTTCATGACTATTTGACAGCAAGGCGTGATTACAATTATGTACAATTATGTTGTCATCAAGAAACTATTTGATCACTGTGGACACATTGAATCACAGCAGGACCAAAATGTGTAGCTATTAGATTTATGTTCATAAAGGAGCACATAAATATTTTCTCTGGTCTAAATTCTCTCAAAGTAGCCCCCTAACAAAATAAAATACATGCTACCACTCAATAACACCAAAATATCTGGTACCTAAATGTCCAGTGTCAAAACTTCACATACCAGAAATTTTCTGAGGACATGTTTAAAGAATAGGACTAGTTTTTCAATATTCTAGATGGGCATACACTTACAAGCACATTTTTGTTGATGACAAGGATTTTATTCCTGGAACACAAGTGTAAATGGGAATTTTAAACAAAGGAAACATTCTAAAAAGGTTAACCATTTTTTCATTTCCTGGAGCCTTATCATAGTCACTCATGGAGTTTTTAGTCTTAAAGATTCCTGCAAACCAGCACTAATTAAGAAGAACAAATGATTAAAGGAAATTTGGACAAAATTTCATCCAGATTTATGATATATTTCACACTTACATTGTGTCCAAGACCTATAGGTAACTCTTAGTAGTTTTTTTGTTAACTAAGCATTGAGAAAATGGTATTTAACACTTAGCATTTTTAAGCTTTTTACCAGTATGAATGGCCTTGTGCTTCTTTAAATTTGTCCTGCTAGTATATGCTTTGTTGCACACTTGACATTTATATGGTTTTACTCCAGTGTGAACAACAGCTTGGTGGATCTTTATATATTCCTTTTGAGAAAAACTTTTCTGGCATATTTCACATTTGAAGTTTTTTTTAACATCGTGAATAAATTTATGCCTCTTGAAATTTGATTCCTGAGCAAATGACTTGTGGCACACTTGGCATTGAAATGGCTTTTCACCAGTATGAGTAGCTTGGTGTCTCTTGACATATAAGCGCTGAGAGAACGTTTTGTGGCATACTTGGCACTTGAATGGTTTTTTACCGGAATGACTGGCTTGGTGCCTCTTTAAATGTGTGCGCTGAGAATATACTTTGTGGCACACTTGACATTCAAATGGCTTTTCACCAGAGTGACTCGCTTTGTGCCTCTTAAAATTTGAACTCTGAGAAAATCGCTTGTTGCACAATAGGCACTGGTATGGCTTTTCCCCAGTATGAGTGGTTTGGTGTCTTTGTAAACTTATCCTTAGAGAAAATACTTTAGGGCATAGTTTGCATTTAAATGGCTTTTCTTCAGTGTGACAAACTTGGTGTCTCTTTAAATTGGATCTCATGGAAAATGCTCTGTTGCATAACTGGCATTTAAATGGTCTCTCACCAGTATGAACTCTTTGGTGATCCTCTAGAAAAGAAATGCGACAAAATACTTTATTACAGACTTGACATTTAAAGGACTTTCGACCAGTAGTATGAACAGCTTGGTGTCTCCGTAGGAAGGCTTTCAGGTAAAATGCTTTCTGGCATATTTTACACACAAATATTTCTTCAGAAACATGTAATTTTATATGAAACTTGAAACGATGCCAATTTGCAAAATTTTTTTGGCACGTCAAGCATTTAAATAATTTTTTACCAGTCTTATTTGCTTCTTCTCTGCTCTTACACAATGTTTCTTTTTTAGTTTTATTAATTACTTGATTTTTTTCAAGAGGATCTCGTCTCTTCAACACCTTGGAAAATTTCTTTGATCTATTGAGTTCTTTTTGACGCTTTCTTTCACAGATAGTTGGTTTCAGTTCTGATTTGCTGTCACATTCCTATAGAAGAAAGAAAAGACAACTTTTTATATTTTTGTTTATATATTTCTGTATTTTTTCCACACACAGCGTAGTGCTATACCTCAAACCTTGTTCGGGTAATGACCTCTATAATAGTCCAACAAAACACCAGAGAGCTATTAAGTATTGTTAAATTATATGCCTAGGTAAAAGGTTGAACATGATTAATCATCTACCCAGCACTGCATGAGGAGAAGAGAAAAATACAATAAAAAAATTATACAGACGATCTGTCCTGGAATACTGCCTGCCACTAAAAACAACAGCCAACCAGGCACAGCTGAACACAGACACAATACAGAACCAATCCCTGTGCCTCATCAATGCAGGTATGAGATCAACACCCATAGCAGCCTGCGAAATAAACTCAAACATTGAGCCCACTAAAACTAAGAAGAGACAGACAGCTTTAGAAGCAGTCCAAAGTTACAAAAGACTGGAAAATGAACATCCAAACAAAAAATGTATTGAACAAAACAGGACAGCCTTAAAAAAGAAACAAAAGACCTTGTTGCAAACTACAACAAAACACCACTTCCCCCAAAGTAGAGAACCAATGACAAGACATACACATTTACCACCCTGAGGAAGACAAAGGCAACCAAGAATTAAAACTTCTTTAAACAACATAAAATGTATCAGTGGATTAAGGCCTTCCTCCAAAACAGAACCATCCAGACTAATTTTGAAGGAGCCACTTCTGACAAAAAGACCCTGAAGGAAAGACTCCCACAAGGATCAGCTCTTAGTTGCACCCTCGTCCTCATATTCATCAAAGACCTACATGATCTCATCACAGTAAACAAGTATGCTGATGACCTACTCATTTGGACAACAGAAAAATATCCAGTTTTAACTAGAGCCAAACTAAACAAAGCACACTGCTCACTATCTCAACTTATACTAAGCTTTGGAAAATGAATATAAATAAGGAAAAAACAGTGTACACCATCTTTAGCCACAGCAAAAAAACAGCCACAAGAATATATAACCTAAAACTAGATTTTATCCTGTTAAAAAAAAAAGAAGAAAACCCAACATACCTGGGCGGGAAATTTGATAAAAAACTCTCCTTAAAAAACTTCATGGGTGACTTAAAAAAAGCTTCAAAAAGATAAAACAAGATTCAACACCTATCCAGCACTGCATGGGGAGCAGAGTAAAATACACTAAGACAATTCTACATAAGATATATAAAATCTGTCCTGGAATACTGCCTGTTCCTACAAAGAGCAGCCAACCAACTAGCGCTCTTCTTCCCTCCAGCACGATGCATCCATTTCATTTGATCTATTATATGTAACTAAGAGAGTCTAAAAGTTCTATAACCATTTAATTTGTGTCCCTTATGAAATATTACTCTGAGTAAGCCTTTTCTAATCTCCTTTCAATAAGTATGAAAAGACAAAACACAATAAAATATTGCATTTCCATTGGGTCCCCCAATTATTAAAAGTTAATAAATATAATATTTCTTTTTGAGCAAATTTAGATACAAACGCTTGTCTTTATAAGCAAATATACTTAATAATACTTTTGTTAAGATTTTAAAATAAAAAGCAAACCAAACGATGCATGATGTGGGCAAAACACTGCAATTATGGTCCAATTAAATAACAATTAATTAAATGGGTCTTAAAGTAAAAAGGTAAAAACCATTTTTTTATATTTATGCAATAGTTTTGAAGAATAAATTTATAAATATACAAGCATTGCTCATTTAATATTACTAGATATGAATGACTTTATGTGTGAGCATAAAGAAGGGAGATAATAGGAGAGATAAATTTAAAATAAATGTTTTTACTTACTTGACTTTTAATGAGTTCATCAGAATTTCCAATTACATTCAATCTATTACAACCACCTTTACTGCCTTGAGTTAACTGAGTTGAAAATATTTCTTCAAACACTTCATGTATTTGTTCTTTTATAATTCTCAGCTTCTCTTTAAAACTTGGTTCCACTTCATCCATTTTTCAATAATTTGTTCAAGATCTTGAACAACTTTTTTCTGTTTTAATTAAACAAAAAATGCATAGATTATATTGCTTATTATAATAGTCATGTACAACCTTCAATGTGTCTCCCAATCTAATGTTTATTTCTGTACACATGTAAATAAAAAATATTGTAGGATATATATTAAATATTGATTTATAGACCAAGTGAAGAGCTTTTTATCAAAATTGAGTTAACAGTTAATTTTGATAGTAAATAGTGTATTCAGTATCCGAATGTTAATTTAAACAAAATATTAAACATAACCTTCAAGTAATTAGTTCGATACTAGCGCTTAAATTTGCGTGTCATGTGTTTAAGCATTTGATATGTTTAGATTCCTGCAACAAAGGGACTTGACATCATTAATTGGAAACTCAAGTAGAAAAAAGTTCCTATTGCCTTGAGATTTGAATCTATTGTTTTAAATCATTACCCGGTTCTTATTTTTAACAAAATTGTTCCATATTGGTTTAGTGGCTCATGCTTTGTTTATTTTGTTTGGCTGAAAAACATCACTAAAGTATGAGGCTATTCCAAATCTTGTCTTTGAGAAAAAAAAAACTCTTCAGTTGGCCTTTAGATATTACCACAGTCAATGGGATCAACATAATAGAGTTAAAAAATTCAATTATATTGGTATTTATGATATTGTCACTTACTGTGTCATTATTCTTTAAACTAAACATTGTCTGATAAGTGAGAGGGTGTAATGTATGCTAGAAGGAAGACATGCAGAAGACAAGTAGGATACAAATATCAATTTGCTGAAAAATAATGTAACCATTTTAAAGAAAAAGTTGGGCGATCAAGAGTTGTTATGCAACTAAAGTACTATTTAACTTATTGACTTGTAGGTTTTATTCATTGGGTTACATTGAAAATTCAGTTTTAGTTTGAATGCAAGTATTTAATAACATTGAGTTTCTGATGAAAGCTTCATTTTAATTTAAGTACAGTTTCAAAAGATATTCAAACATAGGTTGTAGATTTTAAAACATTGTTTGATGAGAAAATGTAAAAAAGGAGATAAGTGCTTAACATAAAAGAAGACAGACAAATAATTTGAAGAGTCATTACAGAATTGACTCACTGCACTTCTTATTTCAAAGAACAAAGATAATAATATTTATAAAAAAATTAATCATAATAAGACCAGAGGTGGTGTAGGCCCTAGACTAGTGTAACACAAAGACAAAGTGAGAGCCTGCTAAACCCTTATATTTATATGTTTTGGCAAATATCTAATCAGTGACATAACTAGGGGGTGGGGGAGGAGGTACTGCCCCCGGTCCTAAAATGTGGACATCTGACATATTCTTAATTTAATCTCTACATAATAGGTAAGCTTACTAGGCCTATATAAGTGAAAACTATTATTATAAATAGGTATTCTAAATGTTTATCATACTTTCCATAAACTGTTGGGAGTAAACAGTTGAAATGGCCAAACATGAAGCTCAAACTTTATAATATTTAGATACATCACACATCAGTATAAGCATTGGTTCTCTGTGATGAAAATTAACATTACATCTTAGAAGAGTAAACTCACTGATGAACAATGCAGTCCACCCAGAGACTAGGCATAGTCACAGAACCTTACTTCAAACATAAGAGACTTTGTTGCCGAGACAAGATGCCAAACATCCAACTATGTACAGACTGGGGTAGGCAAGCCTACTGGAAAGAATGGCAAAAGACAGATGGGCTAAACAAGTTTAAATAATTACAGCACCACAATCTAAGGAGGAGACGACAAACCTTTATTTAAACCAATACTAGGATGGATAAACCATGTGGAGGTGGATCTACCCCGTGCCATGCGGTGCTGCAAGTTGGCAGGCCTTAATAGGCCTTAAGGTCTGTGACCAAGTGGAAAGAGGTGGTGAAGCAGACCAGAGCCCTGTTCATAATGACATCTGGTCTGGGCTGTATAGTCAATATAGTGCAAAAATTAGGCCTATATATTTTATTCATTTTCAAAAATTCATGCATGACACGTCTTAGTTAAGTATTTTTTTACGTCTAATTTTTAAAAGTATGAAAGGCCTACTGTTTGAAAAAAAGGCTATTGACTATTAGAATTATTTAGTAATTTTGCCAAGTCCAGGCTACTTTTAAAATTTACTTTAGAATTTGGTAATTAGGCCAATGTTTTCTTTAATTAGAAATAGTTAAATAATAAAAAAGGCCTATTTAGAATTTTAGTCATATGCCTATTAATTCTATTAGACCCATTTAGTTGACAATTTTCTTAGAAAGCAATTCTAATTATTTTATTAATGTTAACCATCTCTCTCAATCCTCTTTGTGTCGGCTGGCGTTTGAGTGAAAGCCAAAGATCTCCATTTATCTCTTTCTGTTGCATCTCGCTGTGCTGTTTCTAGGTTCAGGCCTCAAGCCTTCAGGTCCCTTTCCACTGTCCTTCTCCTTGTTTCCTTTGGTCTGCCTTTTGACCTTTTCCCCTGGGGGGTCCATCTCAGGGCTGTCCTGGGGAGGGAGTCAGCTGACATTCTGCAGACGTGACCCAGCCATCTCCATCTCCGTGCTGAGATGCTCTCTGCCAATGGGACTACTCCTGTTTTCTCATGTAGGTCCTCATTTGATATCTTGAGGATGCGTCGAAGGCTTTGTGCCTGGAACACCTCTAGTTTCCTTTCTATGGTATTTGTGGTTTTCCAGCACTCCGACACATACAGCAGGACGCTGAGGACATTGCTCTTAAATATCCTTATTTTTTGTGTGGAGGCCAAGGCTCAACGTCCTCCATATGGGTCTGAGCAGTGCAGAAGCCTGCTTTGCCTCACTGATTCTGTTGATGATTTCCAGGTCACAGACACCATTTGTTGTCATTTGACTGCCTAGTTAGGTAAATTCCTTGACATCCGCTATTTGTTTCTGGCCTAGGCCTATATAGTGACACAGGGGTGTTAATAGTCTTGTTGCATTATCTTTGTTTTCTGTTTACCCTGATGTTAACCATAGGATATGTAAATTGTAGTTGCTTACCAAAACTTTCAAAAGACATGTTATATCATGTCACAGTGACATGACATGTAGTAATGATGTAGTCATCATGTAGCCATGCCATGTATCATGTAGTACATGTAGCATAAAACAAATAAAATATGTAGCCCTAGATAGTAGATAGAAGGTCGATAAAGGAAATAAAACTCAACTTAGCCTGGCCTCCTCATCATGGCCAAACAATTGAAAATATAATACAAGAGCAATATCAGCTTCCCAGTGAAAATAAAATTATACTCATCATTGGTACTTTCCATTTTTTTTATGTGGCTGTGAAAGTTGGACAATGAATGCAGAGGCTGAGAGAAGAATTCAGGCCTTTGAGAACAAAAATGTTATAGAAAATTATTAGAAATATGCTATCAAGAAAGAAAAACAAATGAATATGTCTTGCTCCATGTCCATAATCTGGCAGGGAAACAGGAGGCACTCCTTTTCAACTCTAAAGCAACAAATGAACAAAGGCTGAGATGGTTTAGTCATACTGAAAGGCATGAGACTCCTTAGCCAAAAAACATCCCATCCTACATAGTACCATGGAAGGAACACACAGAAAAGGTTGCCAGAAAAAGAAGTGGTTGGACAACCTGAAAGAGTGGATGAACTACCTCTTGATACGCTCCTGCAGATGGCTTCTGACCAGGACGAGAAATCTGGTTAAGTGCTACTGTAGCACCCCCATGACAAAAGTCACACATTAAGTCTGATGATGATGATCTAGTAGGCTAACTAAGTAAGGTACTTTGATAAAACTTTATAAATATTTTTTTAAAATTAAAAATGTACCGGTAGGCCTTTAAACTTTTAAAATCCTTTATTAATATACGACTCGAGTAGGGCCTACTCTATACTCTATACTCTATACTATACTAACTACTAGAACTAGAACTCTTTGTATAGGCTAGTGTAGCTGGGTAGGCCTAACTACTTCACAATAGTCAAAGACATACTCAGACATAGTACTATATTTACATAGTACTATACTCTCACTTATTCTCTTACTTATACTTTTATTTTATTCGTATTATGAATGAGGACTTTTGATTTTTGGACTTGTTCAACAATCAACAAGTTAAAACAAGTTGTTGGATGTTGGCTTGGGCTTGGACTTGGCCCGATTGGGCCGGCATGTCTCTTACTTTTCAAAACTCTTAGATTAGTGAATCATTAGTGATTAGTAATTAGTCACTAGTGACTAGTGGTAAATAAAACGGTTGAGATGTATGAGATACACCTACATTTCTATAATTTATAATATATAGGCCTACGTGTAACTTACGGTATAAGTAGTATAACATTCTCTAAAACAAAAATCTCTTAGGAGTCTCCAGCTTCTTGTACTTTTTAGCAAAAGAGTATTACTATTGCTGCCAAACTAACAAATACAACTTTCCGCTAGTTCGGATTTTACCGATATATAATTAATTATGGTAATGGTAATGGTAATTTATATAGCGCTTCTATCCATGCTATTTTAGCATGCCCAGTGCGCTCTAGAAGACTATTAATCTGTGAAAGGTTTCACTGCTGCCGGTTAAGCGCATGTGATAACAACTCAATATTAACGTCATCTAGTCCCAAAACTCCTGTAGGGCGACAGGGATCTGCCGGTGGCGGGGCTCGAACCCGCGACGTGTCAAGTGATTTCTTGGTTGACAGTCTGGTGAGCTAACCGCTAGGCCTATATAGGCCTACAAGAAGAAAAAGAAGCAGCGAGCTATTCTAATATAGTATATATATAGCGTATATGGATCTAGTCTTGACACGGATTCTTAAAATGAAAATTTGTTTTCTAATCTAGTGAATTTGAGGGGCTTAAAAATATTTCACGAAAAAACTTTATAATTACCGAAAGCTAGAAAAATGTTAAAATTGGATAGCCTAAGTAGGCCTACTAAATTTACCAAATTTACTAACTTAAATTGACATAATGAATAATGACAAACCAGTTTTGAAGCTAGAAAATAGCTAGTTTGGCATAACTGAAAAAAGAAAAGATGTAGAAGTGTGTAGGGCAGGGGTCGGGAACCCATGGCTCGCGAGCCAGATGTGGCTCTTTTGATGGCTGCATCTGGCTCGCAGACAAATGTTCGATTATTAAAATATTTTTTTTTAGACTTTTTTAATCTACATATTAATTTCATATCAATATTTCATTCTACAAATGAGCTAAAGTTTACTGCAGCTCAGCATCAGAAGAATTCAGAGACATAATTATTGTAGGCCTACTTTTAGTGTTGAGCTTACACAAAATACACACATTTAGGTACTTGAATTTTTAGTTTTAAGCATAATGTAGGCTATGGCTCTCACAGAATTACTTTTCAAAATATGTGGTGTCCATGGCTCTCTCAGACAAAAAAGGTTCCCGACCACTGGTGTAGGGCAACATAGGCATAGGCTATAACTGGACGAGTGTGCTATAACTAGTTTTATTGGAGGAAAAGTTTATAATTTGTTTAATATGTGTCGAAAATTTTCTTTATACATATATCTTCTTCTTCTTCTTCTTCATTGCAGACCTTCTGTGGAAACCCCATTAGCTCAGATAAACATAAAGACAAAAACACTTTCATTGTCCCTTATGCGAGAACAAATACATTTAAGTAAGCTTACTCTTTCTTCCCGAGTGGCATTCGGGCATGGAATGGGTTGCCTAAAAAAAATGCAAGACTAGACTCGGACCACGGATGAGCGTAGGGCGCAATAATCTTTTTTTATAGAAGGAGCGTCTGTAATGTAAGTCTTATCAGATAAGATAAGACCAGTGGCGTAGCTAGGGAGGGGCAGGGGGGGGCATATGTCCCCAGGCGCCACGTTAGGGGGCGCCAAAATGAGTATTAAAACTAATTATTTAATTTTATTTTGATGTAAACTTATGTATCCCAATACGTTTGCAAGATTGAATTTCGGAGCTCAACAAATATCTTCCTTACAAACCAGTTGGCAGCCATGATTTTGGCGCCCCCATTGAGCATAAAGGGGCGCCATTCTACTCATACAACAAATGACACATCCACAATGTAGGATTGCTGATGGCGTTTTTTTTAAACAAAGATCAGTTCGGGTTCAAATATTATTCTTCATATACTGACAGTGGCATCTGTTTTTAACAATTATACAGGTTGGATAATTTCGAGTCGAATATAGGCCTACTTAGCCTGAGTACACTCAGCTAAACAGGATCAAGTTGTTATCACATTTTTTGGAACAGTTGAAAAGTATGTTTTTCTCTCGTTCAACAACTCACAGTGAAGTGGGAGTCTGAAACACGCTGGAGTGCACGATCAGAAGCTGTGAAAGCTATTTATGAAGGACTAGATGAACTATTAGAGCTGTTGGGAAAATTATCAGAAGATGCAAATAAGACGCCTGACACCAGAAGTGATGCAGAAACTTTGCTGTCAGGTATATTAAACTTTAACTTCCTAGTTTTGTTACATTTCTGGAACATCATACTTAAGAAAATTGATCGTGTCTAGAAACGGTTGCAGGATCCCACTATGAATTTCAAGGAAGCAGCAAGCATCTGATCTTGAATCGCCAGAGCAAGAACTTGTCAACATTCGTGATAATTTGAGCCAGGTTGCGATAGGCAATGGAAAAACAAGATGCACAACTTGGGGAATCGAGGTTGACAGAAAGATTAGACGACAAAGGAGGATGCCTGGAAAATTAGCAAGAGACGCAGGACTTTCTGCAGAAGAAGAAATTGCACGTGTTATGAACAGCGTAATGGGCCGTATTGCTGATGAGAGTTAACACCCTTGCCCCTTTTACAATTCAATCTTTTATGACTGACTTGTAATTCAATATAAATACTATTGTACATGTCTTTACCAAATAAACTTTGTTGAAAACAAAAAATAAAGACAATCTCAGTTAAACTGAGAACAAACTATTATCACTTTTACCAGTTGCTAGTTTATTCTCAGTTGCTAGATCCTTTTCTGTACAACCAAATGATGTTTACAAAATCATTACCAAAAATGTGAAAGTTTGGTAATATTATTTTTTTTTGCATAAATGCAAACAAAAAAGGTTGATAATCACAAAAGCGTTAATTGTTGTTATTAAACCGTTTTTTTTTCCCATAACTTTCCTTTGCTTTTGGCCTTGGTCTTGCTACGGAGTTAAATTGTCTTAAAAAAAAAAAAAGTATGTCAAAGCAGGTTGACTTTTAGGCTGTTGGCACGCTGAATGGTTTAGAAATCCTAGTTTGGCACACAATTAGCAAAAGGTTGCCGACCCCTGGTCTGAGTGATCTTGCACTCCTTAGTATCGAAAGAGAAACACTTGAGAATATTAATTTTGACAATCTGATTGACGAGTTTGCGACAGTCAAATCAAGAAGGATCAATTTGTTGTAGACTATGTCTATTCCAGTCATGTATAATTAGTAGAATTCTTTTTTTCAAATCAATTGTTTACAATGGTATAGAGACTTATTAGTCTGTATTCTGTTTCATTAAAATACCAGATGCTTCGAAAATGAACCATATCAACCGTAAAATTTTAAAATTTTCTTGGGGGCTCAATCAGCCCCCAGACTCTGTCAGTATGAGAGGGGGCGCAGACTTTGTGTCATGTCCCCGGGCACAGATGACCCTAGCTACTCCACTGCATGGACCATGTAATAATATTAATACCGGTATGAACATTTTCCTACATGATTTTACCAGTTTATTATTTTGCAAATTTTTTTTTGTTTGTTTTGAGCTTGCTTTGAATTGATTTTATATTTACCAACAAATGTTTCAATGTAACAAATCTACTAAAATTTTAAAGTGCAGGCCTACTGGTTTATATAGGTATAACAGTAACATTTTATAAGAATAGTCCATATAATATAAGTGCATCATTCATCTGTTATCTTTTAATCCGTTTTAAACAGTTTTTTTTATTGTTTGTTACCTTTATATGGCTTGGATACGAAGGATGGGGCGGACAATTTAATAAAGAGTATTTCTCCATTAACAACTTTCGAGCTACAAAAAACACACAAAAAAACAAAGAAAAGTTAATAAGAATCGTATCTCATCTTATCTTATACATTAATGACGCTCCTTCTATAAAGAAGATTATTGCGTCCTACGCTCATCCGTGGTCCGAGTCTAGTCTTGCATTTTTATTAATGTTTTAAATGATGTTAAGTTACTGGTTTTCCTGGTCTTTTCAGGCAACCCATTCCATGCCCGAATGCCACTCGGGAAGAAAGAGTACTTGTATGCATTTGTTCTCGCATAGGGGACAAGGAAAGTGTTTTTGTCTTTATATTTATCTGAGCTTTGCAACAGGTTGTTATTGGGTTGCATTTCTAAATTAGAGTTAAATGCCTTATGTATTATTACTACTTTACTCTTTGTCCTTCTGTCTTCTAGTGTTTCTAGGTTTAGTGATTTGACTAATGGTGTTACTCTTGTTAATTGGGAATATTCACTGGTTATGAACCTTGCAGCTCTTTTTTGGATTTGTTCTAATTTTTTCATGTTTTCTTTAGTTAATGGGTCCCAGACAGGTGCTGCATATTCTAGTATAGGCCTAACTAATGTGAGATAGCATTTTAGTTTTATATTCTTATTACATTTGTAAAAGTTCCTTTTTATGAATCCTGATGTTTTGTTTGATTTTTTAATTACTTCACCAATATAAGGGTTCCAATATAACTTGTCATTTATTATTACTCCTAGATACTTAGCATTGTTAGTTTGAGTTAGTTCTTTACCATGAATGAAGTAGTTTGCTATTATTTGTTTCTTTTTCTGGGATACCCTTATTTGTTGGCATTTTTCTGGGTGAAAAGACATACTCCAGTTTGATTCCCATTTTTGTAGTTCATCTACCGGTAAGTCTTTTTGTAGAAGTTCTCTATCTTTTCCTGTCTTTATTATTCTATAAATTATGCAATCATCGGCAAATAATCTTACTTTTGTTCCTGTGTTGATGCAATTTGGCAGATCATTAATATAAATTAGAAATAGTAGGGGTCCTAGAACAGTTCCCTGTGGAACACCTGAGTTTACAGTTATTGGTGATGACTTAGAGCCATTTACCACAGTTTATTCTCTGCCTATAAGAAAGTCCTGAATCCACTGATGTAAAGGACCAGAGATGCCAAAAACATTTAAGTTTTTTTTTAGTAGACTAGCATGATGAACTTTATCGAATGCTTTGGAAAAATCTAGTAATATAGCATCAATTTGGTTGTTATTATCTAATCCCTTTGACAAGTCATCTATTAAGCCTATTAATTGAGTCTCACATGATCTATTTTTCCTAAAGCCATGTTGGTGTGGGCACAGTGCATTAAGTTTGTCTAGATGATTTACTATACTATTATATATTATATGTTCAAGTAATTTACATGTTATGCTTGTTAGGGAAACAGGTCTGTAATTTCCGGGGTCAGATTTATCTCCTTTTTTGAAAAGGGGGGTTACATTAGCTAATTTCCAATCCTTGGGCACTTTGCCCTGGTTTAGATATATTCATAGGACTTAATATCTAGAACGTTTTTAATTTTTTATATTGCCCCAGTAATTACTGTCTATCCTTAGACTTGCTTTGTACTTTGTTTATATTAGCAAGTAGCAAGTCTACTGATTAAATTCTACACCTTAGTAGCTGAGAGCTCCGTTATTAAACATGACTTAATTTTCTATTCAGCCTTGACGTTAAGTGTTATTGTAGCTTGTAGCCCAAAGTTTCACGAAGACGACAAATCACTCAACAAAGAAGACAGGTTGGAAAAACTGTGAGAGGGTGGTGGTGTAGTTTGCTAAT
Source organism: Anisus vortex (assembly GCA_949126835.1). Taxonomy (NCBI): domain Eukaryota; kingdom Metazoa; phylum Mollusca; class Gastropoda; family Planorbidae; genus Anisus; species Anisus vortex. Next base: position 20,225,913 of record OX421497.1, on the reverse strand, counting down.
GAAAAGAAAGTTGACAACCCAACCATGGTAACATGGGAGACAGTCTATGTATTATCTAAGCACACTTTGTTTAAAGGGAGCTAATGAAGGCTAAACGTTTGGACGATGAGAATATCAAATCATTAAAAGATATTTACATATTGTCTGAATATATTAACACTGTATCAAAGCGCATACTTCTAATAATATAAACTAGTTCATGTGTTTTCTTTATAAACCATTCTTGGCATTTAATTTATCTCCCTTTTCATAGTATATTTTTAAAAAATTTGAACAAATGTGTAATAAAATGCTGTAAAAAAAAAAAGCACTGCTTTCAGATATAGATATATCTATATAGTTTATAATATTTTCAAAACATTCAAAATATTTAGTGTTTTTGCGAAGGGCACTATTGAAATAAGTGGACATGATGGCCTGACATAGGCTACACACCGTGTAGTTAGACTAGTGTTGATCAACTAAAACAAAACAAAAAAAGACGACAGGAAAATACTTTAGCCGCTGCCCTTAAAAAACTGGTTATGCAAATTAGAGCTGAATAACGCAAGTAAAGATTTTTTTTAATTTGCTTTTAATGAGATGCAGCTGGAGAATATAAAAAAATCTTCTTTATATTAAATTTGTTATTCAACGTGGTTGTCATACACAATTTTTTCCATAAGTGCATTGATTTATTTGTTTGAAAATGACATCTGAACTAATTGTGTATAAACTCTTATTATATTTGACGATTGTTATAGAATCAAATTATGCAGCCACATTGTTAGAGGGTAAGTAGACTTGTAATTTTATATTATTTATTTTTAAAAAGTTTTATACAGTCAATGTAAGTATTTTGTAACCAAATAGGCTGATGGTGTGTCCTAATATCTTTATATTTGATGTTACAGACGCTCCTCATAGACATAATTGTGTTGTGTCATAGTAGTACAATATTCTATATGAAAACAGTAGAACAACTAGGGTCTTGAACAAGTAGTACACTATTCTATATGAAAACAGTAGAACAACTAGGGTCTTGAACAAGTAGTACACTATTCTATATGAAAACAGTAGAACAACTAGGGTCTTGAACAAGTAGTACACTATTCTATATGAAAACAGTAGAACAACTAGGGTCTTGAACAAGTAGTACACTATTCTATATGAAAACAGTAGAACAACTAGGGTCTTGAACAAGTAGTACACTATTCTATATGAAAACAGTAGAACAACTAGGGTCTTGAACAAGATAAAAACACGGAGATAATATAGACCAGGGGTCGGCAACCTTTTGCTAACAGTGTGCCAAACTAGGATTTCTAAATCATTCACCGTGCTAACAGCCTAAAAGGCAACCTGCTCCATTATACTTGTTAAAATTTTTTTTTTACTAGTTGACCCGTGGACAAATTGTGTCCATACAAAACATATCAAAATTAAAAGAATAAAAGCAAGATCAACAATAGAGAGAAAATAAAAGAACAGTATAAATGTCCATTTTGGTTGCCCCGATAGATCAAAAGGCATAGGAGTCAATAGCGCACAAAGATATATATGTATCTCATTTGCATGTGACGTCAGATATCTTAGACCCCCCTCCCCCCCTGGTCACACATCATCACAAATGCGTCAGATATCTTAGACCCCCCCCCCCTCCTAAACGTGTGTCGTAATTTATGGACGGCCCCAATGTGTTTTGTTAAGAGAGAAGAAAAAACAATTTAAAAAAAACAAACTGCAGTGAGAAAGTTACTTTCGGTATTTAGTTTTTTTTTAATCTCTCGCAACGCAGACGTTTAGCCCCCCCCCCCCCCACACACACCCCCTTTTCCCCTCTGAATGTCAAACCAATGAATCCCGTGAGCGGTGATACGATATGCAAGGGGAATTATTGGGAGTAAATGAACGTTCCAGGGGAGATCAGTTTGGAAACTTAACATACGGTGATTATTAATAGATATAAGTTTATTTAAAAAAATAAATTAACGAATTAAGCAATATTGTTGATACAATAAAATTTTCTTTTGGAGGATTTTTCCAATTTATTCATATAACTTTTGACCCGATTGGTCCAACGGCTTAGGAGCCTATAGCGAAAAAACAAACAAACATCTAAATAAAAAAACTCACGGTAATTATATATGTTGATAATATGATAGAACAATTAATTTAAGTCCGTAGCAAGACAAAGGCCAAAAGTAAAGGAAATCTTTTGAGAAAATCCTTAAAGCGTTAAAATATTTAATACTAAATTAACGTGTTTGTGTTTATCACCCATTTTATTTGCAATTATATCAAACACAATATTTTATTACTAAACTTTCACATATATGGTAATTATTGTTTAAATCTTATCATTTGGTTGTCAATATGAGGATCTAACACCCGTTCCCCCATTTTCTGCTATCGTCCCACTTATGGGACACTTCGTTAAAATAAGTCTGTTCATAGATTTATCTTAGAAGTTTTTTTTAACATAGCCTAACCTTCAATTATTTAAGTTAGAACTTAAATTATTGTATACCAACAGTATTTATATTTGCATTTGATTTATTTTTAAAAAAGTATGAAAAACAATGTTCATATATAAACGTAGGCTATTGTTAAAGATTTTTGTTCATTATTATAAACCAAGAACACTGTGATTCCTATATGTTTCTCATGAAATATCTTTAATATGTGTCATTGTATAAAAATAGGATAAATCTATGAAAAGACTTATTATTTGCTGGATGGTTCGTGAAAGGGTATTAGGGGAGGAACTAATATTTTTCTCCAAAGGAACCTCAAGGGATGCTCCACCAGGATCCAGACCCATTGTTATAAAAGTTTAGCTCGTCCAATCCTGGAGTAGGCATCGACTGTATGGGATCCTCATCAACAACACCTGATATCTAAGCTGGAGATGACCCAACGTCGAGCGGCACGTCGTATCTTACAGGACTACGGCGTTAAAACTAGCGCCTCAGCTTTGGTGGCCCAACTCCAACTGGAGCCCCTACATCACCGCAGAGCGATAAACAAGGTCACCTCTATTTACAAGATCGTGAACCGCCACGTGGAAATGTCCACTCAGCCAGGCCGAATCCAACAGGTGTCCCGCTCTACCCGAGGCCATCAGCTCAAGCTGCATGTCCCACATGCACGCACCGACGTCTACAAATATTCTTTTTTTCCGTCAGCCATTAGGCTGTGGAACACCCTGGACCATTCCTCCATCACTGCCCCTACAGTTCAGGCTTTTAAATCGTCACTGAAGGGCTGGTCTAAAAACCTAAAGTGACACTCTGTCATCTGCTTATAATTGTTGTTTGTGATGCTTTTTATTTTATGTGTATTTAAATTGTGGACTCTTTCCTCGGTTCTAACGGGGTCTCCACAGTATTATGAAGAAGAAGAAGAAGAAATCTATAAGATATAAAATATAGTATTTTTTCAAACTTCCGGCCCGTACTTAACTTACACTATAACACTTATAAATGTGATTTTATTCAAAGCATTTAACGGGAAAACAAGAAAAACCGAAGTGACCCAATATAAATTTACACGGGGCCACTTGTTGCTACTGTCCCACTTATGGGACGTGTTTTAAAACATCAATATCTCAAAAAGTTTCAATTGAAAGAAAAATCAAAAGTCATTCCTTCCATTGTGACCCAAGAACTAAATACTATCTAAAAAATGAACTTAATTCTCGAGCTCAGCAGAATATGGGTTAACCCTTCCAGTACCGACCTACTTCTATCTATGCTGCCTTCAGTTCCGCTATATACGCGCCCGGGACTGTAAGGGTTAATACTAATTATATTATGATCTTAGATGACCTTTAATATGGACTGATCCTCAATCTAGCAAAACTATATTTTAAAGGATTAGATGCGTAGTAATCATTCAAACTGGGTAGTTAATGTAATGTTTTAAAATATACATATTAAATTCTTTAGTCATAAATAGTTATATAATTTTCAAATACTTTTTTACAGCTTGACCATTTGTAAGCTACCGATTGTAAGTCATTTATTCTTTTATAAAAGAAACATTAGAAATATTAGCGCAAATAAAACGGGTTAATTATCTCCCTTTAATGAAAAACCCATGTTCACATTTGACTCAATAGTGATGCAAAACAAGTTATGTTTCCTAATATAACAAATATTACTGATTAATTATTTATATATATCCAACATAATTGTCATAATGGTCTTCATTACAAAATTTAATTATTAGAGAATGAAAATTAATTTACGTTAAACAGTTGTAAATAAACATTTCCTGCATTAATTGTTTGTCCATTTAAGGAGTTTGTCTTTTAAATGTTTATAATTCAATTTGCTGCATTTTAAAATCGCCAATACCCCAATACTAAGAAAAAATCTATCGCTTGCACATGCATACAAATTGTTGCTGTCAGGCTTCTGCTATTTAAAAGTAGGCCTAATCATTTATAACTTGTCCTTTATAATTAGTCTCATTTAATTTATATAGAGAGTGTAGAAAGTATCCTATTAAAGGATGTTCTCAATAGGGGACGTCCATTAATTACGTCAACAATTTTTTGGCGATTTTTACCTCCCCCCCTCCCCCTTGTCAACAACTGTCAAACTTTCAGAGACCCCCCCCCCTATATAATTACGTCAACAATTCGTTACCCCCCCCCCCCCTATAACAAGAAAAAAATAATTAAACGCTGGCTTTTATGTTTAAAATAGATTTAAAACGGAAAGGTCTATATCTTTACTATAATTAATTGTAATACATTTTAAAACTTGTTTTAAAGATTTTATATTGACTAGATAGAGCTCTCATAGGCGTTTGCCACGAAAGGGGTGTGACATGCTTACTATCCCCCATCGCCCCTCCCAATTTGTTTGTCCAATCCGAGGATTTTAACAATATTTCTTTCCTTTTTATTTACTATTGTTCTTTTCATATAGAAATATTGAATACTTTCTGATTCTACGTTTCACTAATGAGCTTTTAGTACAATGTTAATTGTTAATTAGCTTAGGGGGAAATTGTGCACCAGTTGTAAATTAACCTTCTATTTTAACCATATGCTGACTATTCCTTCTTGCATTATTGTCCCCCTCCCCACACACACACATTATATGATTATAGTTTATACACACGGTAGTTGGCTTCCTTGCCCCTACCGCTCCTACCTTGCACTATTTGCCACCCACACCTTGCAATCTGGCTACGCCACTATAGGCCTACTAATACATTTTTATCTCATACATTTTTATTTTACAAAATTAGAAATTAAAACTAAAAAATTACTATATTTAGCCTAATCACCAAATTTTAATGTTTCACCCATTATAACGTGTCAGCAAAAATATATTAGTTTATATATCAGAATTAGGGATGTTAAAAGGAATGGTAGGCTAAGTATTTTGGACTTCATGGGCCACGAATTATTTTTCTGAAGGAAATATTTTAAAATAACCATGTTGGATTCACACAATACACTTCATTCAATGCAATTCAAACATAGTCTCAGAGAGGGCCTATTGTTGTTTTTAGTTCTATTGCCAATCCCAGCTATCGCTTACATGGTATATATAACGAACGCCAGTCTCTGGCGCCTAATTTCACTTCTGTACATATGAGCCCCAAAGCTGGCGAAGTGTGTAAACCGCCGATACGTTCCCATTAAGAATACACCAGCGGGCGAACGTATGGGGGAGAGCTCCCGCAGCGGGTCCGGACAGAGCTGAGCTCAACGCTAAACGTTACGCCCTGGACACAAGACGGGCTCGTCCGATTTTATTTTGTTGAGACCTTTTAACGTGGTTCCCCGAGTCTGACCAGTGAGCTAGTGCATGGGACAAGCGGTCGCCGAGATACTTCCACTCCCATCTCTGTAAGTAACGGAGAGAGGCGTGGGGATTAATAGGCTTGTTCTGTTCTTCCATTAGAGGGGGCCTGTGAGGTAGGCCTACCCCACTGTCCGATTTCTGACGTCTCCGGGGTGGGGGCTGATGCGACGTACGGAAAGGTATACAAAACGTCCTGTAAAGACGCCTGCTTTCAGAGGTGGCCTTGAGGGGATGACATCTCCATGTCAGACAAAATCCGCTCGGCCAACACACCGTCAGCCCACATTACAGGAATACGAGGCAAGCCATGGATGGCTCGAGCAAATGTACGTTCGTAAATGGGGAATCCGAACAGAGCAAGCCGACCCAACAAGCGACGGCCTTGTAGGACAACGCCTGCCTACTCATATCTTTCCATGTCGGAGTGGATGGCCTGCTAACGCTGATCCAAACATGGTTTCAAGGGTTGGAACTTGGAAAAGACTCAACCATGGGCGTTGAATTAAAGCAGTCGACTCTCGGACGGTGTTCATAGTCCTTTCAGGACTCAATAACAGAACGGCGCCTAATTTAGATGTAGGCCTAATGAGCGGCATAAAACTGGGTTTCTGTTTCTGAATGTACTCTGCAGAATGTTTGTTGGTGTGTTTATGTTCTTTTGTTATTCCAGTCACAATGGCTCGCTAGACTACAGCGAAGGTGGCATTTTTTACAATTGGTCTGTCATTTTGCCGTGCTAACAATTGCATTAGTTTCCACTTTCCACTCATACATAGATCTACAAACTAACAAGATGAACACAAAAAGGACATGTCAAATGTAGCGTCCGTAATTTTAATTAATATATTTGTAGCCTATTAATGTAAAACCATGCATGTTTATATATTATGTCTGCTATCTATGTGGCACATGACAAATGTAGCCTAGAATTTTGTAATAAATTTGTATCATTATTTATTTTAAAAAAGTAACATTGTTGACGTCAACTTTTCTTGACCTCCCCCCCCTCCCCCTTGTCAACAATTGTCAAACTTTTTCAGACCCCCCCTCCCCCCTATTTTGTTGACGTAATTAATGGACGTCCCCATAGCGACGTGAATCCATTAAATAAGTAAAACATGTGGTTACTTTTACTTAAAAGATTATGCAAACATCTATAATGTAAAAAGAAATGATTTCATAGACATTACGTCATACGCTAGTACTTTTTTTTTTAAGTACACCATTTAAACTCTCCAAGCCAAATAGCGTGCGTAACTTTTAAAAAGGGTCTCGCCACATTAAAAAACAAACAAACAGCATAATTGGGAAAACCCGAAAAGACCGTCGCGTTCAAGATAGTGAATCTCGCGTTCAATATAGTAAATGAAAAGATGTGGCCATTTGTTGCGTAAGGTTTTATGTGTTTGTATGGCTGGATATACTTTTTTGGATTTATAAAATCAACACATTCATGATTATAAGTCATAAAATAAAATTCTCTATTGGAGGACGTTTCCAATTTATAGGCCTACATTTAACTTTTGGCCCTATTAGTCAAACGGCTTAGGCGCCTATAGGGGACAAACATATATATATATATATATATAAATAAATAAATAAATATATATACAAACTCACCGTAATTATATATATTGATGATGATGATTGATGATGATTGATATATATATATACACACTAGTGGTTATGCCCGTCAAAATGACGGAGAAACGAATGACTACAATGTGTTTTGATAAGAGAGAAAGAAAAATATACAATAAAATATACAATAATATATAAGCTTATATATACAATAAAAACTGGAATGAGAACGTTTCTTTTCGGTTTTTATATTTTGTTCTCTTTACTTGTTTCTGGTCGCCCTGACCCACTACTGTACCCAAGGGCCTCAAAGACTGGCGTAGTGTGTAAACCGCCGATACATTCCCATTAAGAATACACCGGCGGGCGAACGCGTGGGGGACAGCCCCCGCAGCGGGTCCGAAATCCATTGCACTGCCGAGAGGCCACGGGGTCTCGGTGGGGAGGAAGCAATGGACGTTGCATTCCCGTCTCGAGAACCACCCGGTGCCTGGAAGCCTGTATTTATAGCATAGGATTTGCGCTACCGGGTGACAGTGCAGGTATACGGGCGAGCCACCACGATATTGATCCTTAGGGGAACCGCAGTGATCGGTCGCTGGCCGGCGGAAACCTTCCCTGTTACACGGTACGCCACGCATTCGGCGTGTCGTGGGCTGGCTGGAGCCCTGACAGATTTCACTCATTCCTAAAGGTTACGCCCTGGACACAAGAGCCAAAAGGCTCGTCCGGGTTTACTAAGAGACTTTTTAATTCGGTCGCTCTGACCCTGACATATGTGTTGCTGTCAAGCTTCTCGTACTAAAACGTAGTGAACAGTTGTGTTGAATTGTTATTAATAATTTTAAATTATTAAATTAAGGATAATATACTATCTAAAAGGAAAAAAAAAACTAAACAATAAAAAGGTAAATAATTTTAAAAAAAACGTATAGTCTACGTAGAAAATAATATTTCAATACAATAAAAATTAAAGTGAGAACGATTTTTTTTCGGTATTAAATGTTTGTTTTTGCTTATTGTATCAATAAAACAGTATTGATAATGTTTCTTTCGGTATTTAGTTTTTGTTCTTTTATATTGTGTCCGGTTGCCCTGACCCTAGCTTCTGGTATTTAAAAGAAATCATTTAGAGTCTATAATTCGTATCATTTAATGTATAGAATGTATAAAGTCGCATATTAAAGGATGTAGTCAATAGCGACGTGAATCAATTAGCCTCAATAATTAAAACATTTGGTTACTTTTACTTAAAAGGATAATGCAAACATCTATAATGAAAAAGAAATGATTTCATAGACATTACGTCATACGCTATTATTTTTTTTTAAATTACACCATTCAACTCTCCAAGCCAAATTGCGGTGCGTAACTTTAAAAAAAAAGTCTCACCACATTAAACAAACAACAGCAGAATTGGGAAAACCCGAAAAGACCCTCGCCGTCATCAAAGAAAATTTCGCGTTCAATTAGTAATGAACGGAAACGGCCATTTGCTATGCACGGTTATATTTATTTGCATGGTTGAATCTATCATTTTGAATTTTTTTAATCAACACATTCATGATTATAAGTCATAAAATAGAATTCTCTATTTAAGGACGTTTCCAATTTATACAATTAACTTTTGGCCCTGTTAGTTAAACGGCCAAGGCGCCTATAGAGGACAAACATATATATATATATAAATATATAAATAAACAAACAAAAAAACTCACCGTAATTATATATATTGATGATATATATATATATATACTAGTGGTTATGCCCGTCAAAATGACGGAGAACCGAACGACTACAATATGTTTTGTTAAGAGAGAAAGAAAAGAGACTATTACAATAAATACAATGAACGTTTCTTTTCGGTATTTAGTTTTTGTTATTTTAATTGTTTCTGACCCTGGCATATGCATAATAATTGTAACTGTCAAGCGTCTGGTATTAAAACGTTGCGAACAGTTGTGTTGACTTGACTTGTTATTAAAATTAGCCTATTAAATTAACAATAATATACTATCTAAAAGAAAAAAAAACACAATAGCAAACAATAAAAAGGTAAATAATAAAAAAAAGCGTAGAAAATAATATTTCAATACAATAAAAACTAAAGTGATAACGATTTTTTTCGGTATTTAATTTTTGTTCTTGCTTATTGTATTAACCCTTCCCGTACCGACCTACTTCTATCTATGATGCCTTCAGTTCCGCTATATACGCGCCCAAAACTGTAAGGGTTAATAAAACAGTGTTGAGAATGTTTCTTTCGGTATTTAGTTTTTGTTATTTTTATTTGTTTCTGGTCGACCTGACCCTGGCATATGCATAAGAATTGTGGCCTAAAGGACTGTCGTAGTGTGTAAACCGCCGATACATTCCCATTAAGAATACGCTGGCGGGCGAACGCATGGGGCACTGCCCCCGCGGCTGGTCCGAGGTCCATTACACTGCCGAGAGGCCACTGGTCTCGGGGTGGGGGGGGGAAGCAATGGACGCTGCAATCCCGTCTCGAGAACCACCCGGTGCCTGCATGCATGTACCTATAGTATAGGATTTGTGCTACCGGGTGACAGTGCAGGTATACTGGCGAGCCACCACGATAATGATCCTAAGGGGAACCGCAGTGAACGATCGCTGGGATGCGGAAACCTTCCCCGTTACACGGCACGCCACGCCTTCAGCGTGTCGTTGGGTGGCTGGAGCCCGGACAGAGATTGCTCAACCCTAAGCGTTACGCGCTGGACACAAGAGCCGAAAGGCTAGTCCGGGTTTTTTTAAGAGACTTTTAAATTCGATATTAAAATGTAGCGAACAGTTGTGTTGACTTGACTTGGTATTAATAATATTAAATTAACAAAAATATACTATCTAAAAAAACAACAACATAAATACAAAACAATAAAAAAGGTAAATAATATATAAAAAAAATAGAAAATAATATTTCAATGCAATGAAAACTAAAGTGAGAAAGATTTGTTCGGTATTTAATTTTTGTTCTTGCTTATTGTATCAATTAAAATAGTATTGATAATGTTTCTTTCGGTATTTAGTTTTTATTTTATATTGTTGCTGTCACACTTATGGTACCCGGTAATAGAGTGTAATCATTTATAGGCCTAACTTGTTTTTTTATAATTCGTATCATTTAATTTATAGATTGTATACAGTCGCCTATTAAAGGATATTCTCAATAGCTATGTAAATCCATTAAATAATTAAAATATTTGGTTACTTTTACTTAAAAGATAATGCAAGCATCAATAATGAAAAAAGAAATAATTTGATAGACATTACGTCATACGATAGTATTTTTTTTTTAAGTAGCCTATTCCATTGAAACTCTCCAAGCCAAATTGCGGTGCGTAACTTTTAAAAAAGGTCTCGCCACATTAAAAAAAACAACAGCAGAATTGGGAAAACCCGAAAAGACCCTCGCGTTCAACATAGTGAAACTCGCGTTCAATATAGTAAATGAACGGAAACGGCCATTTGCTATGTACGGTTATATTTATTTGTATAGCTGGATATACTTTTTTTGATTTAAAAAATTAACTCATTTATGATTATAAGTCATAAAATAAAATTATCTTTTGTAGTACGTTTCCGATTTATACATTTAACTTTTGTCCCGATTAGTCAAACAGCTTAGGTGCCTATAGCGAACAAACATATATATATCTATCTTCTATATCATCAACATATATAATTACCGTGAGTTTGTTTATATGTTTGTTTATATATATACTAGTGGTTATGCCCGTCAAAATGACGGAGAAACGAACGACTACAATATTACAATATTAGTTAAGTTAAGTTAATATTAATGTTAAGAGGGAAAGAAAAGAGACTATTAAAATGAACGTTTCTTTTCGGTATTTAGTTTTTGTTCTTTTTAATTGTTTCTGACCCTGGCATATGCATAATAATTGTTACTGTCAAGCGTCTGATATTATAACGTAGCAAACAGTTGTGTTGACTTGACTTGTTATTAAAAATAGCCTATTAAATTAACAATAATATACTATCTAAAAGAAAAAAAAAACCACAATACCAAACAATAAAAGGTAAATAATATAAAAGAGAATAGAAAATAATATTTCAATGCAATAAAAACTAAAGTGAGAAAGATTTTTTCGGTTTTTAATTTTTGTTCTTGCTTATTGTATCAATAAAACAGCATTGATAATGTTTCTTTCGGTATTTAGTTTTTATTTTATATTGTTGCTGTCAAGCTTATGGTACCCGGTATTTGAAAGTAATCATTTATAAGCCTAACTTGTTTTTTTTATAATTTGTATCATTCACTATGTTGAACGCGAGGGTCTTTCCGGGTTTTCCCAATTCTACTGTTGTTTTTTTAATGTGGCGAGACCTTTTTTAAAAGTTAGGCACCGCAATTTGGCTTGGAGAGTTTCAGTAATGTCTAGGAAATTATTTCTTTTTTCATTATTGATGTTTGCATTATCCTTTTAAGAAAAAGTAACCACATGTTTTAATTATTTAATGGATTTACGTTGCTATTGAGAATATCCTTTAAAATAAGGCGACTTTATACACTTTATAAATTAAATGATACGAATTATAAAAAAAAAACAAGTTAGGCTTATAAATGATTACTTTCAAATACCGGGTACCATAAGCTTGACAGCAACAATATAAAATAAAAACTAAATACCGAAAGAAACATTATCAATACTGTTTTATTGATACAATAAGCAAGAACAAAAATTAAATACCGAAAAAATCTTTCTCACTTTAGTTTTTATTGCATTGAAATATTATTGTCTATTTTTTTAAAATACTTTTTACCTTTTTTATTGTTTTGTATTTATGTTTTTTTTCTTTCAGATAGTATATTATTTTTAATTTAATATTATTAATAACAAGTCAAGTCAACACAACTGTTCGCTACATTTTAATATCGAATTAAAAAGTCTCTTTAAAAAACCCGGACTAGCCTTTCGGCTCTTGTGTCCAGGGCGTAACGCTTAGGATTGAGCAATCTCTGTACGGGCTCCAGTCACCCCACGCCACACCTAAGGCGTGGTGTGCCATGTAACAGGGAAGGTTTCCGCAGCCCAGCGATCGTTCACTGCGGTTCCCCTAAGGATCATTATCGTAGTGGCTCGCCCGTATACCTGCACTGTCACCCGGTAGCACAAATCCTATACTATAGGTACATGCATCCAGGAACCGGGTGGTTCTCGAGACGGGATTGCAGCGTACATTGCTTCCTCGCCCCCCCCCCCCCGGGACCAGTGACCTCTCGGCAGTGTAATGGACCTGTGCCCCATGCGTTCGCCCGCCAGTGTATTCTTAATGGGAATGTATCGGCGGTTTACACACTACGCCAGTCCTTGAGGCCACAATTCTTATCCCTTTGTCAGGGTCAGGTCGACCAGAAACAACAAAAAAATAACAAAAACTTAATACCTAAAGAAACATACTCAACACTGTTTTATTAATACAATAAGCAAGAACAAAAATTAAATACCGAAAAAATCGTTATCACTTTAGTTTTTATTGTATTGAAATATTATTTTATACGCTTTTTTTTTATTATTTACCTTTTTATTGTTTGGTATTGTGTTTTTTTTTCTTTTAGATAGTATAGGCCTATTATTGTTAATTTAATAGGCTATTTTTAATAACAAGTCAAGTCAACACAACTGTTCGCTACGTTATAATACCAGACGCTTGACAGTAACAATTCTTATGCATATGCCAGGGTCAGGTCGACCAGAAACAAATAAAAATATCAAAAACTAAATACCGAAAGAAACATTCTCAAAACTGTTTTATTAATACAAAAAGCAAGAACAATAGTTAAATACCGAAAAAAATCGTTATCACTTTAGTTTTTATTGTAGGCCTATTGAAATATTATTTTCTACGCTTTTTTTATTATTTACCTTTTTATAGTTTGGTATTGTGTTTTTTTTTAAATTTTAGATAGTATATTATTGTTAATTTAATAGGCTATTTTTAATAACAAGTCAAGTCAACACAACTGTTCGCTACGTTATAATACCAGACGCTTGACAGTAACAATTATTATGCATATGCCAGGGTCAGAAACAATTAAAAAGAACCCAAACTAAATACCGAAAAGAAACGTTTATTGTAATAGTCTCTTTTCTTTCTCTCTTAACATTAATATTAACTTAACTTAACTAATATTGTAATATTGTAGTCGTTCGTTTCTCCGTCATTTTGACGGGCATAACCACTAGTATATAAATAAACAAACAAACACACTCACGGTAATTATATATGTTGATGATAGGCCTATATATAATTATTAGATTTATAGCTTTCTGTTAATTGTAGCTTATAATTTTTTTTTATCTGTACCTTATACAGGCCTGTATTTTGGTCTGAGTGGCGAAAACTTTATTTTAAAAAATTCAATTGCAAATTAATGTTTCCTTATAAAACTATCCTCGGCGACCAGTTATCATGATGCAAAAAAATAGTTGAACAATAAAACAATGTATCAGTATAAAGATACGCCAGTCTACAATTTGTATGTTTATAGGAAGACTTTATACGCTTTTAAAAATTATATTTAATTTAGATCTAGTTTTGTGACACTAATGGTAAAACCATTACGAACAAAAACGAAAACCTGTGTAGTTATTATTAAGCTTAATATGCATGACAAATTTATGTATAGTGTCAGGATGAACCTTTTTTTTTTAAAGATTATACATTATCTATGTGTGTCCTACACGACGCTTATGTGAGTCATACACAGTATGTCATACACAGTGTGTCTTACACTGTGTTTGTGTGTCCGACATGGTGTCCATGTGTGTCTTACACGGTGTCTATGTGTGTCATACACGGTGTCTATGTGTGTCATACACGGTGTCTAGGTGAATCCTAGACTAGGTCTGTGTGTCCGCCACGGTGTCTAAGTGTGTCCCACACGGTATTGAAACAAAACTCTATTCATTTCTTATTTTAAAATACAAATTGTGAGAACTTAATTTAAAACAAGAAGGTGCTAGGTCACTTATTTTAAAAAAGTTATTCCCACAGTTAGAACTTTAGATTAGCTGCTTTTTGTGGAATTAGTTTGTGTTTTCTAAATTCACACGATGACTATGTTTTTATTACACCTGCTAAAATATCTGTTTCGATTTATCTTGCACCTGCAATAATTAGGTTATATTATAAGTATTTGATTTATCTTGCACCTCCAATAATAAGGTTATTTGTACTTGATTTATCTTGCACCTTCAATAATAAGCTTAGTTGTACTTGATGTATCTTGCACCTGCAATAATAAGCTTATTTGTATTTGATTTATCTTGCACCTGCAATAATAAGCTTATTTGTATTTGATTTATCTTGCACCTGCAATAATAAGCTTATTTGTATTTGATTTATCTTGCACCTGCAATAATAAGCTTTTTTGTATTTGATTTATCTTGCACCTGCATTAATAAGCTTATTTGTTCTTGCAGCTGTGAAACCCAAGACCTGTGACGCCCCACTGTGCGCCGATCCACCACCGGGCTGCGTGACCCACCCCGTCAAGGACGAATTCAACTGCCCAGTCACCTGCGTCTACTCGTGCGGAGCCCCGTGGTGCCCGCAGCTCACCTGCGTCGCGCACTGCCAGGGCGACTACGTCAGGGACAGAATGGGGTGCAACACCTGCGAGTGCAAGCCGCCCTGCGAGCAGAGACAATGCTGGCTGAACTGCCCGTTCGGTTACCTCAGGAACAAAGCTGGCTGCAGGAGCTGCGCATGCGCATTTACCAACACTCTTCCTCCCTACATCGTAGCCACGAGCAACTCGACACAAGAGCAGAAGCCAACAACAACAGAACTTGGTAATGTTTCACCAAGGGAAGCAACAACAGCAGCAGACATGAGGCAAAGAACGATAACCACTACAGCTAAATCCATAATGTATTGTATTTTGACCAGCAGCCCTTTCACGAGCACTATTTCAGTGTGAAAGTTCATTTTGAAAACAAAATTATTGTGCATTTAGCCTTTGTACTAAACTTAAAAAAAAATATTTTTTTTAAATGTATTTGTAATGAAAAAATTAGATATCGTATGTATTGTACGAAATAATTTCTCTTGCTTATTGATCAGAAACCATTGCCAATTAAAACTATTGTATTTGCAGTATTGAACCTTTTACAAGCTTTAGTTAAGTTTAGTTGGTATTGGCCACTGTCGTATGCAAGTTCCAATAACGATAAAATTTAATCGAAGAAAAAACACATGTTTTTTTCTATCCAGACAAAAATGTCTAGAAATAGATCTACCTAAATGTTCAAAAAGAAAAATAATTGCATGTACGTTCTTTAACCAATGTTTAGTTTTAACAACCATATAAGTCATATAAGCTTACAGTGGCGTAGCTAGGGGAGGGGGAGAGAGGTCCAAATTCGAAAGTCCCCGCCTGCCCCTACTTGATGGGGGGCCCCAAAAGGAGTGTCCGAATTGTTTTTTTTTTCATGTCATTATGTCGAATGTCAAAATGCAGGGGCCCCTAAAGAGGCCAAACCCCCCGGGCCCCAAAATCCCTGTAAGCTTATTGCAATTGCCTTTTGTTTAGTTTGTGAGTTTAATATTATTTGACAACACAATGTAAACCTAGCCACTCACAATGTAAACCTAGCTACTCACAATGTAAACCTAGCTACTCACAATGTAAACCTAGCTACTCACAATGTAAACCTAGCTACTCACAATGTAAACCTAGCTACTCACAATGTAAACCTAGCTACTCACAATGTAAACCTAGCTACTCACAATGTAAATCTAGCTACTCACAATGTAAACCTAGCTACTCACAATGTAAATCTAGCTACTCACAATGTAAACCTAGCTACTCACAATGTAAACCTAGCTACTGACAATGTAAACCTAGCTACTCACAATGTAAACCTAGCTACTTACAATGTAAACCTAGCTACTCACAATGTAAACCTAGCTACTCACAATGTAAACCTAGCTACTCACAATGTAAACCTAGCTACTCACAATGTAAAACTAGCTACTCACAATGTAAACCTAGCTACTCACACCTAGTCCGACATACCCTAATAAATTTATTTATAAAAAAAACACCAGTTGCAATTGTAGTTCAAATAGACACTTATATAGTCCAACTTGTTATTCCGACATGTCATGTCATCTCAACAATACTCAACATTCTATCAATTCTCATATTATATTATGTGCACATTCTTCATCAATTTAATCATCTCAGTTCCACATGATAGCTTAAATCACATTTAATCTACATACACACAAAAAATAATGATTTGGTTAAATTAAATGTTGGATAAGATTATAATATTCTACATACTTATAGGCTATTTGTACTGATGTTTGGGCTTTTTTCCCTTTTACATTTTATATGTAATTATATAAAACAAAAGAAACAAGCAAGTTATAGATGCCTGATTGTTAAATAAAAGTGTGCTTATTATAAATACATTTGCCTTGTTGGTCAATGGATATTTGTTGTATGTTTTGCGTGTACAAATATGTTTGTAGCCTAAAGATGTATTTGTCGTAATAACTGTTTGTCCATAATATATATTTTTCCATAAAACATTTTTGTCTGTATTATTTAGTAAAATTGTTTATTTGTTACATGATTGTGCTGTCAACTAAAACTGTAATATAAATATATAAATGTATTACAACTTGAAGACTCAACATTACATGCCTAGGCCTAGGGCAGTGGGGCAGTTCACTCGGAATACCGATGGCCCCATGTTCAAATCTAGGTTAAGGCTAAGATTTATTCCAGGGAGAGTGTCCTGAAGTCTACCCATCATGTGACCACATTGATTGACCAACCAAAATAATGCAAGAGAAATTACAAATCAAAACGATGAAGATGAAGATGGTCATTTATATAGCGCTCTTCTCTTTGCTATTACATTAAAGTTAACCACTGCAAAGCTGTTTCTGATTGTCTCGACTTTGTCAGTGAAGAAGTTGCTCGGTGTTGCTATCGCTCGCTCGCTGTTCATGTCAGGCAAATCAGGTGGTGCCGATTTCTTACAGAGAAGGTCATTGACCACGGAGAACATATCATATGCAAAAAGCCATCTCTTCAATAAACGGATCCCTAAAGTTACTCCATTAATATTACCGGTACTAAAGTTTAAATCTGAACAAATGTTAAGGAAATGTAATTGTTTGACAGTAACAATAGCATTGACCTGTACGATAAACACAATAAAACAGAGACGATTGAATATATTTATTTTCACTGGTACCATACACACGATTTTACAGTAAAATATTTACATAGAATCACATATACAACTTTGTACAGTTTCATATAGGCCTATATATATAGTAATAATAATATATACTCTCTCTCTTATTTCTCTTATTTACCATTTCACCCAACAGAAATATTTTTTCTCACTCTCTTATATAACAAAAAGAAATGATTAAATAATATTATTAATAGTGACAGGAAAATCTATTATTTTAACCATGACTTGTTTAAAAAAAAGTATTTACACGCATTTTGCCATCATCACGAAATTATATTGCTAGCAATCATATAACATCTATAGTAACACACATTGAAGCCGATTTATAAAAATATATTCAAAGTAAAAATATTGGAGGGTGGTGAGAAAGAGGGAGAGTCATACATAGAGAGAGATAGAAAGAAAGATTCAAATAGAAAACGTGACAGTCATTGACTAGGATAATGAAGAAAGAGAGAGAGAGAGAGAGAGAGAGATACAGAAAGAGATTGGGAGAAGACGAAAGAGAGAGAAAAAGAGAGAACCATACAGACATAGCTAAAAGACAAAGAGAGAAAGAATAAACAAACAGACAGACAAAGACTAGACTAACAGATGCAAAAAGAGGGTAAAGGAGAGTCAAAACATGTTAATGGAGACATTGCAAGCTTGTGACCTAATTCATTTGTTGCGATTGTTTGAAATATAAACTAAAAAATGCAGTGTAAAAAGTGTGCACTAACAAACACAACAAAAAGCAAACACATGATATATTCTGTAATATACATTAAAGAAGACAATAAACATTGTTGTAACTAATTATTGCACTTACATAAAGAAGTGAAGAAGAAAAAAGTAAGAAACTGACAGTCGACAGACACACAACTCCTTACATAGACATTTAGGGAGGAATTTAAACTCAAATCAATATAGTAGATTATTAATTATTGCAGTCATAGTGGAGTGATACATAGGGCATGTGACAAAAATAGTATCTAGAATATCTATGTACACATGCACGCATCAAAATGAAAAAAAAAAAAAGATAAACAAAAATTTATCTCTACAAAATTAGAGATTTCCAATGCGAAAAAAAAGGATGATGGGAAGGGAACATGGCGGAAACACAGATACTTTAGTCTTAATTCTATAAGTGAATGTAGTAAACTAGTTTAGATTAGAAGGGAGGATCTGAGCACAAATCTTCAATATACAGTGGTATATATAATATACAGTATACTGACTAAATTGTTCTATATTTCCAATGACTAAACAAAGAGCTTCCTAAAACCTGCAGCTCCCCCCCTCCCCACCTTCCCCAAGGTGATGTTTAGTGTTATTCTTCAAATACACCTTGATTATTGGTTTACTATCAACATGCGATTTAATTCTCAATTTCTTTTTTTGTACAGATTTACTGACAGTTCCTACATTCTGAACTGACACAGAGCTAAAAGTTGGCAGCAAAGTGGACAGGTTAACGATTGTAAGAGAGCATAAGAAATTACTTATATCTGACTATCACAATTAAGTATTTTTGTCGAACTACTCAATAAATGGTTGCTTTGCCTGGTTTTTTTCTGCTTTGGGTGGAGGATAGGGGTAAATATAGGTGGGCGTTGTAGTTTTAATGCCGCACCCTGAAGCTCAAACATTATGCAAATCAAGTCACGTCATACTTCTTGACTGCCTCACAACAAGAAATTAGGGTAAAGATCCCAGTGTTGTCAGGACATTGCCAAGGGACAAATCTGAAGTATCTCCTGGAATACGTCATCACAAATAGCACTGACTCACAAATCTCAGAATATCAGGTCAGTTTAGTGATTGTAAAAAAAATATGTTCATTTAAGCACACAATTATTCGTTTACTTTTTTTAGTTGAAAGTATATTCCCAAACAATGAAGGAAATATCAGAATGATTGGAGCTGTAGTGTTTGTCATTTCAAATAATTAGAATAACAATAGAATAATAATAATTCATCTTGTAAGCTATTTAGAGCGAACTCTTGCACGCAAGCCTCTGCGCCTGGCAGCTTCCACCAATTCCCTTGGGACAGTTCGAATGTAGCGTCTTTCTGGAGAAGGACTTCTGGATTTCTTGGGCACGCTTGGAGCGTCTAGGATTCTACTTCTTCGGCTGGAGTAACTTGATTGCTCCGGTGGCATGGGTAGTGGAATACACCCCGGAGGCTGGCTTAAGGGGGGATCTGGTGGCTCGGAAACGATGTGTATTCTGGGAACCTTAACGTCTCGGGTCGGCTGAGAGTCCCCTGCGTCTGTATCACTCATCGTTTCCCGTTTCAAGGATGATTTATTCTCTTTTTCTGAACTGTCCGTGGATCGCCTGGGCGAGTCCGACCGCGAGGACATTTTACTTAGGTCCATAGCTTCGTCTTCGTTGCGCGGTGATTCCTGGCTCGCGCTCTTGCTCAGGTCCAGCATGTATGGCAGCATGCCAGGGGTTATCATGACCTTAATGCTAGACGAGGTGCAAGGAGAAGTCGACGCGGCTTTCAACTGGGATCTGGTGATTTCTCTTCTCAGTGTCATTATGGAGTCTGCCGACTCTCTGCCCGTCGGGATGATCAGACCGGGTTCCGGTGACTCAGTCGGGGCAGGCGTAGAACCCAGACGTACGCCGCTGACCGAAGAGCATTTAGAGGCAGGTCTCGGGGACAGAGCAGACAGAGAGCTGGCCAAATGACTGGCACTGGTCGCTCTGGGCCGGCTATCCTCTGGTGATCTCGCTCTCTGGGCTGAAACATTACTTTGATGTTTGGCTGGTCTACCAGACTCAGACTTCTCTCTAAAGTAAGCGAAAAGTTTCTCTGGACTGATAGGAATAGGTATGGGAATTGGAAGCGGTATTGGTACAGCCACTGGGTAGGGAACCATTATAGTTATTGGAGGGACACCGGCAAATTGGAGTGGCTGTTGTGGTGGCGCCGAGGTCTGCTGGTGGGAAGTCGATGGTGCCGGTGCCGCGGTCGCTGCTGGGGTTGTCAGCACTGGCCGATGATTCTGTGGTTGGTTGAGGTTTATAGGAAAAGGAAGCATACCTGGCAAAGCCGCGTTGCTCAAGTAGTGAGATAACGGGTTCGGTTGATTGACTTCTCCTAGAAACGCGGAAGTGTGGGGAAAATGCCTCGCCAACTCTGAAAACATATTTGGATGAATTGTGGATGGTGGCGGCAATCCTAACACGTGACTAGCGGGACCGGAAGTATCCGTTGATGAAAGAGAAGTGGACGGAGACGATGGCACAATGGGTTTCTCGCGAATGTCTTTCTTTCTGTCGTTGTGATCAGTAAATCTATCTCTGTCTCTGAGCAACTCTCTCCTGGACTCGTGTCTCAATTTGGCCTGGGTGTCTTTTTCTGTAGCGCCGGCCAGATGACTGACCCCGAAAAGGTTAGAATAGAGAAGTGGATTGGTAGCGTAGCCGCTGGATCCCAGGTTCAGCCCAGTGTTTAGATGTGGGGGCATCATTGACAGAAGCTGAAATGAGGCCCAGTCAGGAAGAAGTGGGTTCGAGGCCTGAGCCTCACCTTGCAAAGCACCAACAGTCGAGGCTACGTCACTGGAGTGCACGTGCGAGAAGAGATGGCTGTCTCTCCTGGTAGGATGAGCACTTACCTGGTCCGTCGACGCAGATCGTGATTTGTGATCCGCCAAAGGTTTCCTAGATTTCCCTGGATCTTTTCTCTGTCTAGCATCACCTACTGGGCGGTGTAGGTCTTCAGGCCTTAACTGCAATCGACTGGAAGCTAAGTGTAGGAGCTCCGGGCGTGACCGATGAAGACGCAGTGGCGAAACATTGGCCCCAGACTTGTCATCGAACGAGCAACTGCTGTCATCGCTAAAAGCCAACCTGTTGGTCCCATCAAGAGCGGAACATTTGTCTCTTACTTCGCCCGGCTCTTCCGCTTCATCCAATTTCGTGAAGCCTTTAACGCACTCACGGCTTCTTTCATCTTCGTTGTCATTCTTCTCATCTTCTACCTCTTCCTTGACGCTGACGTTGCTTTCGTTGGAGTTCCCAGAGAGCCACAGCTCTGGGGTAATGAGCAGCTCCCCCTGTCGCACCTCAGCCTTGCCTACTTCCGCTCTCTTGTCCTCCTCGCCGCTGATGCTCTGGATGTGCTGTAGGTGCTGGTTGGCCTCGGTGCAGAAGATGTTCATCTTGTATTGGTTTAGGCATTTCTCGCTGCAGAACTGAAGCTGCACGTCACCTTCCTGAAAGTCTACAAAGTTCACCGTATGCCTGACATGTTTGCACCAATCGCACACCTGCAATAGAAGAAACTATTGTTGTAATGTAAAAATATTGATCAACTTTCTACCTACAATCTATTACATAATCAATTGACTAATGAAATTTTAATACGGTAATACTACCATCTATTAAGTAATCAATTGACTAATGAAATTTTAATACGGTAATACTACCATCTATTAAGCAATCAATTGACTAATGAAATAGTAATTTCATCTAAAAAATAAATCCCCAAACGTAGTTTGCATACATAACTATTTTCTGAATAGTAAGACATCCGTCTCAGGTCATTTCTTATCTAGGGGACCCGCAAAGCAGCGTTCACAGGTTTATGTGACAAGGTGATAACAACACAACACATTATTGGGCAAAGCATACATTTTTATTCATCGCTAATTGATGTTATAAGATCTTCATAATACGTGAACATATCCGCCATAAAATAAACATAACATCATGTCATACTATAAATATCTGACAAGGTCTGACACGGTATATTTCTCTGTAGGATTGTGTGTCTAATATATTATTTCAAATATCAGGTGAATGTGTTGTAATTCCTTAAATTGAAATTGATCATCTTATGGTAATAATGCAATGTAAACTATTTTAAATTCTAACAATTTAAGCTACTGCATATCAAAGTCATTATTATTACACGAGTATTGTCTAGTTGTATGATTCACCAAAGTCTTAAGAGGTTATTATTTCACAGTTGGTGGTTATAGAATACTTAATTTTTTAAATGAATATTTAATAAATAAAATTATATTAACCCTCCAGGGAATTGGATGATAGTGTACATCAAATAAAGATCAAGAAATCTTGCATTAGTTTAAGTCCCATGATTTTAGTCAAATGTTTGCAAAAGCCCTATTTGGCGTAAGGTAGGCCTATATCTTCATTTCTACCTATGCCAAAAAAAAACAAAGGTTACAAATATTTCACACAACATTATAAAACTAAAATGAACTGAAACTTAAAGGCGAGATTCTAGAATGAAAACTAAATTCATTAAAATCAGAGTATGAAAAATAAACATGTATAAAAACAAACAATAACAACATGAACAATAAAATCGCTAAAAATCATAAACAAACCAAAGAAAAACCAAATGTACACAAGCACACATTGACTAAATGAACACAAGCACACATTGACCAAATGAACACAAGCACACATTGACTAAATGAACACCAATAATACAAACAGCGGTTCTCACCTTTTTCTTCTTAAATGACGCTCTACGACACTGTGTGAAGCAGACCTCACTGCAGAATGCCTTGACCCCTGACGAAGTCTTTAAGGTGTACAGTTTAGTGCCAGGCTTCTGGCACCAGGAGCAGACAATGAAGGTGCCACGGTCGCTCTCTGAGATACCTGTAAATACATATAAAATATGCAAACACTTTGTTTTAGCTCATATTAACAAGTACATTTCGGTCCATACTAATTACTATAATAGGAATAGGTGGCCAACTGCCGCCTTTACTTTTTCTCAACTGGTGTTAGGTACTTATCAGTGCTGGGTAGACTCAGGGACACCCTCCAGACCCTGGAAACAGACCTTGCTTTAACATAGATTCGAACCAAAACTTTCGGTATTGATGGTAATCCGAACGCCAGCCCACGGCGCTGCCGCTAGACCACAGTAACGCTAGACCACGTTGTCGCAAGACCAGAGTGCCGATAGATTAGAGTGTCGCTATACCAGGGTGCTGGTAGATCAGGGTGCCGCTAGACAAGGGTGCCGCAATCACATGAACAAACTACAGTCATTAAGAGTTGATCTCACATATTTTAAACATGATTATGAAGGAGTAAAACGCATACAATAAGATGCCGTCAACAGATGTTCAGCTTTAGTTTAGTTCTAATCAATTATTGATTGGCAAGGTCATAACAGAAATGACCAATCAATATTTTTTTAATGATCCATTCATTTACATTCTAAAGCATTCAGTAATTAATATATTGAGAATCAAAAGAAAATAAGTTTCCTCGTAAAAGTACACAGAGCGACTTAGATCGAGAGAGAAAGAGAGATAATGACACAGATAGATAAAAAGACAGAAAAAGATACATAGTGAGTTAGATACAGAGAGAGAGAGAGAGTGAGACTAGAGAGAGAGAGAGAGAGGCCCAAAGCGATGGGCAGAGGCATAGAGGGGTAGTGTGGTGAACCGGAGAGACTGTTAATAAAAAGAAAAGATAACTTTTACTGAACTAGCTCTAACACTATTTCACGAGTTATCTCCCCTTTACAGACCGTTCTATGTGTTGACATAGGCTAATAATAAAGAACGAAAAAAAACACCTAACAATTAAATTATACATTTTACACGTTTTATGCACAAGGTAAATGCTGATTCGGTAATAATGCAATGATTGTAGTCTACATATATTACTATGACTGAAAGCACTCATACATCGGCTTTACCTCCAACAATATTTTATATAACTATTTTTTTTAATGGCGGTGTCCCCCAGCGCACCCTAACACTCATCTCAGTCACGCCCTTTTCTATTCTCAGTCGTTTAGGCACGACTCAGATATATCCCACTGGTAGGGTATGTGGGCAATGGCAGCACCCCCGCAGTGTTACCCCCCCCCTCCCATTGCACCCACACATAATTCTGTATAATGTACAATCTCAGAATATTATTATTTTATTTTGTAAATGTTCCAAAATGTACAGTCGACTCTAATGCTTAACTTAACCATTCCTACGTCTTAACTATAATAAACAAAACTTGTCCTCTACCTCACTCTGTTTTCTCTCTCTCTTTCTCTCTCTCCTGTCTCGATTTTTCTCTACTAGTAGACTATCATGTTACAGTTGAGCACTGAACAAACAGGTTTCCTATTGACAAGGGGGTTCAGCTTTCGTTAAGTTAGTATCGTCTTTCTCGAACACACGTTTTTCTTCACCTCCTTTCTATTTCAACACAGCGAAATACTTTATACACATTATGTGCGTTGTTCAATACTGAATAAAGGGAGGGTAGGATTGGAGCTGACCATGCTGAAGCAAGTAACCCATCAGACCCCCCCACCCCCCCCACACACACACAATGCTTTGGGGCCAACCCCCCCCCCCCCCAATAAAACAAAAGAATAAAGCATATATATGCATTTTTTACTTATTATGCCCATCCCATTCCAAAGCGACACTAATGGGTTCCTAAACAAGGATAAGCTATTGTTGGTTTTAATTATTAAACATTTACTTCCTCTTTGTTGAGCGAGAGAGTTTCTTTCGAATTGTTTTGCCATTCTTTAATTTCTTTTACATTAAAGGGTTCCTAGATCTAGTCCCACCCTCCTCTGTTTTAATTTATCGCTTAAGACCTGGTAGTGATAGTTTGTATAAACTGTAGGCTATATATGGTGTTATATTTGGGTATAATATAGATAAATTGTTGGTAAATATGAATGTATATAATATAGATTTATATTCATCAGTGTAGCCTACGTCTTAGTCTACACAATATCCATCATGCTAATGGGATTAACGGCATTACATGATGTATCTCAATTATAGTATAACTCTTTACATTGTTCACTTTATCAACTCAACCTTATAATGTTTTTGTCAATATATTAATTCAGTCAATTGCTCTTCTGTATGCCTATGTCCATACTTAAACATAGGGCCTCGACATGGTTTAACTATCCCTCTCAATCTTGTGATAATTTCTTCATTGATCTATCTAACTATCTATTTATCTATCTATCCTTTCTATCGATCTATCCACCCATTCCTTTTGCTTTTTAATCAGACTATCACTTTACCCTTGATTATATAGACTAAGAATGGTATCTGTGGACATTGTGATCTAACTTCTGTTTGAGCTAGCAACACCCACTAACTACAAACCGAACATTGTACAAGTACAACCATAATCCCATACTTCTTTTTCTGTCTATATCACCGTTACACTATCGATACATCAATCTATCATGTCATCTAGCTTTCTATGTAGATCTATCCTTTAACCTAGTCTGTGACTCTAACTGATAGTCTATCTCTACGCTAATCTTAACTTAGCTTTGCAATATTAAAACCTTCTTGTGTCCCTCTTACTGCGTACCATCAGCTTCACCATTTAGCTAACCCTACCATTCACGTTAATACCTTAATTCACTGAACTCTCCTGTTATCTAATATCTCAACAAAGACAGGGAAAACACAAAAAAGCAACACCAACAAAACCCTCAGACAACAAGAAACCCATACATATAGTCTAAATTCCATATCAATTTTCAACCGGTGACACGAGAAAACTTTCTCCCATTTATTCTTTCCCACGCTACCCATAATTTTCGTTTTCGGTAAACTGACATTTTCCACCAAACTACTAGGAGATCGGTTTACAGCGACGTCTACTTTAAACGTTCGCACAGACAAGACAATCTATTGTCTCAGACAAGACAGTCTATTGTCTTGTGTCTGTGGACATTAACACAAGTACAGTCGAACCACACTCTTAATTCTTTTCAGTGTAGACATTCTCAACTCACTTTACATAGACATTCAGTGTTTAATTTACATAGACATTCAGTGTTTAATTTACAAAGACATTCAGTGTTTAATTTACATAGACATTCAGTGTTTAATATACATAGACATTCAGTGTTTAATTTACATAGACATTCAGTGTTTAATTTACATAGACATTCAGTGTTTAATTTACATAGACATTTAGTGTTTAATTTACATTGACATTTAATGTTTAATTTACATAGACATTCAGTGTTTAATTTACATAGACATTCAGTGTTTAATTTACATAGACATTCAGTGTTTAATTTACATAGATATTTAATGTTTAATTTACATTGACATTTAATGTTTAATTTACATAGACATTCAGTGTTTAATTTACATAGACATTCAGTGTTTAATTTACATAGACATTCAGTGTTTAATTTACATAGATATTCAATGTTTAATTTACATTGACATTTTATGTTTAATTTACATAGACATTCAGTATTTAATTTACATAGACATTCAGTGTTTAATTTACATAGACATTCAGTGTTCAATTTACATAGACATTTAGTGTTTAATTTACATAGACATTCGATGTTTAATTTACATTGACATTTTATGTTTAATTTACATAGACATTCAGTGTTTAATTTACATAGACATTCAGTGTTTGATTTACATAGACATTCAGTGTTGAATTTACATAGCCATTCAGTGTTTAATTTACATTGTTTTTTATCATGGCCTTATGAAGATATTCTAAATTCAGTTAATATATAAACATTCAGCATTGTGGTTTTATGAACAAATTGTGTATCTTCTTTATTCAGACATTTATCCATAATTAAATTATAAGAAATTAATACATTATTTAAACGTTCTGTATAATTAAGTTATATAGGCATATATGAGTGTATGTTTATAAAATAATTAAATAAATATACATATTAATGGGAAGGGGCTTTGGAGGGGAGACGGGGGGTTCTATTGCTATTAGTCTTAAACACCTACCTCTTCTGCACGAGTTTTAACGTAACCAGATACATATATCTATGTTACATAGGGATTGGAGAAGTTGGATTCGAATTATACCTTTGGCTGCCACATATTATAATACTACGTATTATGCTAAATAGTTTTGCCAGTGAAGCTGAGATCAGTATATCGTGTTACTATGCATTAGTAAATCAAATATTTAAAAAAAATTTTTTACACGTTTTCTTAAATATATTTTTATGTTCATATACGTAAATGATATACGTGTATTATCTCTTTCTTCTATATATATATACACACACACATAAACATTCACACATAAACACAATCAGACATTCAAGTACACACATACACATAAGCACAGAACACACATAACGTTAGCACGTCATAATATCACTGTATTTTTAATATTTATTTTAAAGACCGTCTGCCTGATTGACCCGCCCCTACCCACCACAACCAGAACGCCTCCCCTTCCCTTTCGCCCCCCTCTAGCTTCCATCGCCTGGGTGTCGGATTGCAGAAATGCATTTTTCGGACAAAGCCTTAGTTGGCAGTGGAGTTAAAGTTACACAGCCGTGTAATAGAATGATATATTCCTTACAGCGGGAACAGAAGCCTGTCGTTGGCATTGGCGTTTCCTCTTTGTCTTGGATAATTAGAAATTGGAGGAGTTGCCAGTACAAATTGTTTTCTGCCCCAAGAAATTATTTTCTTGAAAAACTAGACAGAAAAGGAGAATATAGAATACCTAAAGGAAGAGAGAGAGAGTGAGAGAAAGAGAGAGAGAGATATAGTGATAATATGAGATTATTTGAGAAAGAAATATAGAGTGAGAGACAGAGGGAGAGAGAAAGAGAGAGAGAAAGAAAGAGATAAAAAAAAGAGAGTCAGAGATATAGACAGAGAGAGAAAAGGTCACAGAGAAAGAGAAAATGAGAGAAACTATAAGAAAGAGAGTGAAAAAGAAATTGAGTAACGGAGAATTGTTAAATGAAGAGTAAAGGGACAGGAGGGCCAAAGGAAAAGACATGTTGACAGCAACGTGGTGGTCTTGCGACAGAGTGTTAGGTCGACACCTCTACACTACCTGGATTTCATATCTTGTTTTCCCTAGTTGTGGAAATTTAAATTTTAAATACTGCATTATGCCAGCCACACAATCTCATCATTTTCCAATAGTCAAACTAATTAATGAAATCCGCTTCGTTAGTCACAAGTGGCGAAATTATAAGAGAAACATTAAGAAACAAAATACATGTCAAGTTTAAACAGGGTGAAAGAAAAGATGAAATACGACGATTTAATAAAAAAAAACGATGAATTATAAAACGATCAAGAGAATGGGATAACTTCTAGTAGGTTATCATCTGTCGTGTCCTAGTGGGCCGTATTGCTGCTGAGAGTTAACATTCTTGGCCCTTATACAAGTCAATCTTATATACCGTAATTGTAAAGATTGCTGCTGAGAGTTAACACCCTTGCCCCTTATATAAGTCAATCTTATATACCGTAATTGTAAAATGGGCAATACGGCCCAGCAGCAATACGGTCCATTGATCAAAGACTTGTGTCATGTACAATAACCATCTTAACAAACATAGAGATTTAATGACATTTACTGCTTGATTCTCCACCAACATTGTGTTGATATTTATAATTGATGATGGTTTTGGTATAAAGCGTCAGTGGAAAGAAATAGGTGGTAACAGTAAGAGTGTCACAACTTGTGATTAAGTTGGGGATGGGGCGAGTGGTATGAACCTAAGGTGGTGCCTGAAAAGCCTTAAATAATATTTAATTGCAGTTGTTGTTGTTTTTTTAAGCATGTCGTGCATCGAGAGAAAAATCAACAACTAAAAACACAAGCAAAACAAATTAACAAACAAAGCATTAAAAAAAATAACCTATAACACTATAACATTAACAACAACAACAACAACAAGAGCAAAAAGAAATAACACAAACCAACAAACCAACAAACAAACAAACAAACGACATTAAAATAAACGTGATTTCTAATTACTTGATAGTGTTAACCAATAGCAGGATGATCCAGTGGGTGATCATTTTATTGGCCAAATAGCTATAGACTACAAGACTTAAATCACCACATGACCTAAATAAAATGTATGGTCAATCTACTAGACAATTAAACGTTAATCAGTATAATGTATAAGTAAATAGAAATAAAACATATTCTATACAATATTGTAATCTATAGCAGGGGTCGGCAACCTACGGTACGCGTGCCATACTTGGCACGCCGAAAGATTTTCAATGGCATGCGCAAGACTCCCGAAAAAGGCAAATCAAGTCTCTTTTACAAGACATTGAGTGCTAGAGAAGGATGACTGTAGGACTGTTGGCACGCTGATAGATTTAGAAATTCTGCTTTAGCACACTCATACATGAAGTTTGCCGACCCCTGCTCTATAGAATAAGTTCATGTGTCTGTAACATATTATAAAGTAAGAAATATAAGACTTTAACCTTCACTTCAACCTTCATTCATAAACATCTTGAAAAAAAGAAAGAAAAATTTGACAAGCAAAATCCTGATTTCTCACTATAGAAGAATACTTGCTTATTAAACTCTTATATCAATAACACCCATTAGGACTATTACGTTACACGTTGTTACAGCTACTGGGAGAGATTCAATAAGAAATAATATGTTAACATTTCCCGTACCGACCTACTTCTATCTATGCTGCCTTCAGTTCCGCTATATACGCGCCCGGGACTGTAAGGGTTAGTATATTTTAACTCCCACAGTGACGTATTCTAACAAGTATTAGTCAACAAACAATCAATGACATGTGTCCTAAGAATAAAATGTATTTCTTATGTAATCTAAAGCAAGTTGATGCACTATCCTTTGGTTTTAGTATCTTTGTGTGTGTATTCAAATATTATAATTCATTAGATGTCCCAGTGGTTCACAAATGTTTCCCCCATCGTGGCGCCCTGTTTGAAAGAAAGTTTTCCTATGGCGCCCATCATTTAGTCAAAGCCATTGATGTTGCAATGTACAAGGGAAAAAAAAGTTTTTGCAATATTCTGGGGAGCCCCCACTTTGAGGACCATCGAGTCAACAATTCATTTAGCGTTGGACACACGTTATCACATTAATAACGCTATAAATACACCAATGCAGCATTTATCTCTACGACATTGATATGCAATTAATACCTGTAGGTACCCATGCAGATTTTGGGGATGCTGCGGGTTTTTTTAAAACGTTTTTCCTAAGATGTCAGCCTGACCTATTTCAGCTCCAATACTAAGATTAGGTTTATTATAAAATAGCATTGCTCGTGAGATGGAATTATGGCTGTCGCTTTTTTAGGCCATTATCCACAATATACAAATAGTTTTGACATCTACAGAATGTAACTTTTTTTTTTATAGAAGTACTGAGAAAACTCTGTGGAACTTTTGCATCATGAATCCGTACTTCAGCACTGGTGTCCTGGTAATTATGTTGCCAACAGTTAGAGCTCAGGTCCCCTATCCAGTAGAGGGCAATCTGAAAGTACCAAAATGAATATTTGCAATCTGAACCTTTTCAATCTGAACCTTTGAAATCTGAACCTTTGCAATCTGAACCATTGCAATCTGAACCATTGCAATCTTAATCTTTGCAATCTATGCCTTTAAAATATGAATCTCGCAATCTGAACATTTACAATTTAAAGCTTGCCACCTGAATCTTTGTAATCTAAGCCTTTGAAATATGAATTTCGCAATCTGAACCTTTGCAATCTAAACTTTGCCACCTGAATCTTGCAATTTGAGCCTTTGAAATCTGAATCTTTGCAATTAGAGTCTTTAAATCTGAATCTTTGCAATTTAAGCCTATAAATCTGAACCTTTGCAATTTGAGCCTTTAAATCTGAATCTTTGCAATTTGAGCCTTTAAATATGAACCTTTGCAATTTGAGCCTTTGAAATTTGAGCCTTTGCAATTTGAACTTTTGCTATTGAAACCTTTACAAACTGCACACCGGCAATGTAAACATTCAGAATGTAATTTTTAGCCATCTAAACCTCATAAAATAAATCTCACTGAGTCTATTCAGCTTAGTTGGGGTAAACTAAAGGCCTCTGTGCATAGTTCTGGCCAAACAATCACCTAGGATACACAGGCCACAGAGACTCGAGAACACTGCTTCACCAGCCCCTATGGATCAATTTGGTCCGATGTGATGCTTTACTAAGCTTTTACTTTAATATCAAACATAAGCTACTCCCTCTGAAGATAAGAACAAATAACAATTTCAGTATCATACAATGAAGAAAACACAATCGATTTCTGTGTGAAACAGGAGTAGGTTTCGATATTTGAATTAGTGCTGTCTCAATACGTTACTGCAGTACTTGCTATGGAGTCGGCGTAGGAGACTTATCGTATCACTTGCAGTAAAAACCATTAAACCCTTATTTTCCCAACCCCTCAACCGATCTCTTCTCCACTTCGATTTAAATAGACTCAAGACTCGGTAACAGTAAAATACCCCCACAGACACACACACAGACACACACAGAGAATCAGGTACCAAAAAAAAATGAGACAGTACTCCCCCTCTCTCTCCCCCTCTGTCGTGTCAAACTAGCCTGATCTATCATCGAGCCATCATTTTGTGAACTATATCAGATTACGTCACATAAATCCTGTTGGTTGCTGGAGACCTCCCTCCCTCTTCCTACTCTTCTCTCCTCCATCCAATCCTTTTCCTCCTCACATACAAGGGTAATAAAACTCCTCACTCCATCCTGCATCCCAATTACCGAAAAAATACACGAAAAAAATAAACATAACAAAATAGCGAAAAAAAAAACACGAAAAGAAAAACCTAAAGGCCTGGTCGGCTCATGTTTACAGTTGCCCGCTGTTTGCTCGTCTGCTCTCCGGTTTCAAAATGGCGTGGGATCATGTGATGTCGTTTCTCTGAGATGGGAGAGATGTGTTTATGTGGGGGCCGGCCTGGGGATGGGAGGAAGAGAGTATATATAACAAAGAGTTTTAAAATTACTACAAGGGTAGTGCGTGCTTGTGTCTGTGTGTGTGTATGTGTATTTGCGCGCGTGCGTCTGGAGTGCGGTGTAGCCCAATCCGGTAAATAGCATTAATATATCACGTGACATCCAAATCGGACGGTTTCAAAATGTGAATGTTTTCAATCCACTTTTGATCTTGTGTAGAGATAAAAGCCTCTGCCCCACGTCGTTTTATCCTTATCAGTTAGCGTTGTCAAAACAACAATAGCCAAAGAAGTAGAAAGAGACGAGAGAAAGAAAAAACCCAGGCGGCTAGTGTCTGTGGCAAAAAGAAAACGATTTTTCTATTCTATCATGATGCGCATTAGTACCTTGACGCACCATGGGGCAGGACGCACCATGGGGCACTAAACTGACTGAACACAAGATTGAGGCTTGGTGATGGAGAATGTAGGCCCTATATATAGATTGCTCAATGCCCTAAATGCTGTGAAGATTACACTTCGACTTCCGCGAGGGGCTGAACCAATCATCATTGGTTAGAACTAACAGGAAACGTAATAAATATAGTTAAAAATGTCTCTGACTGTACATAATATTCCCCCAAGCCTATCACCACGTGGTATTTCTTTGGTTAAAGGAACGTAGAAATATGTTTTATTTGGCTAATTAAAAGGAAAATATTTGCATTTACTGAAAAGTAATGATATAGATCTAGTATTAATGATTATTCAAATTGTTTAAATATAGGCCTATGTGTAAACCTACATTTGGGGTACGCGGTAGAGCGACACCGCTCTCAAGTAACCGTACCCTTGATACCGGGAGGGTGTTATGCGAGCCTATCTTACTTTGATAATGATGAGATATCTCTAAAACCAATTTTTGTAGAGATTTGAATTTAAGCCGCAGGTGGCTTTAAATATCATACAGGTTTCTTGGAATATAACGACTTAGCTGATTGATTCTCTCTCTTTCTCTCTGTGTCTGTCTTACTGTCTGTCTGTCTCTCTCTATCTCTCCATTTCGTCCCCCCTCTGCTTTCTACATTTTTTTTGCCTTCTAAAGATATAGATAATCGATACTATTGAACTATTTACTGAAACTCGATACCTTTAAATACAACCTTGCACGATATCGGCACTCAGTAGCCGGCAATTATCTCTCCCTATGTGTGTTGTGTGTGTGTGTGTGTATCTGCGTATGTGTGTGTGTGTCCGTATGTCAGTGTTGTGTGTGAGTAAGTCTGTATATAAGTCTATATATCTGTGCACACATTTGTGTATGTGGGCGTGTATGGTTGTATGTGCGTGTATCTGCGTGTGTGTATCTGCGCGAGTATATCACTTTATGTATGTGTGCATCTATGTGTTTGCGCCAGTAGGTTTGTTGTGTCTATGCACGTGTGTCTGTGTGAGCACATTTAATGACTCAACAGCTTTTGTTCTCCACCACATTACACAGTAATCAGCTCATGACCGAATGCAATTACAATTAGGTAAGCTTTGACCAACCGTGAACACAAAGAGTAGTTTAAGTTTATACTTCATTAATTCCAAACCAGCAATTGGTACTGTACATATACATCCAGATAAACTATATTGATACATCCAGATTAACTATATTTATACATCCAGATATACTATACTTATACATCTTGTCTGTAGTTCCAACTCTCGTCTCAATTCTATTCTATCCAGTCTGTAGTTCCAACTCTCGTCTCAATTCTATTCTATCCAGTCTGTAGCTCCCACTCTCGTCTGACTTCTATTCTATCCAGTCTGTAGTTCCAACTCTCGTCTCAATTCTATTCTATCCAGTCTGTAGTTCCAACTCTCGTCTCAATTCTATTCTATCCAGTCTGTAGTTCCAACTCTCGTCTCAATTCTATTCTATCCAGTCTGTAGTTCCAACTCTCGTCTCAATTCTATTCTATCCAGTCTGTAGTTCCAACTCTCGTCTCAATTCTATTCTATCCAGTCTGTAGTTCTAAGTCTCGTCTCAATTCTATTTTATCCAGTCTGTAGTTTCAACTCTCGTCTCAATTCTATTCTATCCAGTCTGTAGTTCCAACTCTCGTCTCAATTCTATTCTATCCAGTCTGTAGTTCCAACTCTCGTCTCAATTCTATTCTATCCAGTCTGTAGTTCCAACTCTCGTCTCAATTCTATTCTATCCAGTCTGTAGTTCTAAGTCTCGTCTCAATTCTATTCTATCCAGTCTGTAGTTCCAACTCTCGTCTCAATTCTATTCTATCCAGTCTTTCGTTCCAACTCTCATGAGTATCGATTCGTGAATTTAACCCTCCCATGTCACCAAGAACTGACCAGATATCGGAACTTCGAGAACGTCATCTGAGCTTTTTTCCCGCGCAGAAAACCGGGCGCTTCCGGAACAACTATCCATCTTATGACGCCTGGCCGGATGTCAGCTCGGGGCGAAAGATAGAACGAACGCTTAAACTAAGAAGGAAGAAGAATCAACAAAAAAACAAAAACACAAGGACAAAGACACATGTCAAAGTCACAAGCTTTAATTCCAAGCGTGAAATTCCAAGAGTAAAAAGGGAGAAGATCAAATTAAAAACGGTCTTGTAAAATAGCGAAGGCAACAATATTTAAAAACAGTTAAAAAAATAAACCAAATAATTGAAATCATTTGTACGTTTTTTCGAGTCATTTTAATACGTTTCTTAGGCCATATTTTTATCTGGCCATCAACTTCCAGTAGTGTGTTTCTTTAGTATACGTACAGAGTAGCGGTTGGCAAGTATGTGGTCAATAAAAGCCACCCTATATATTCCTCGTCTACGACCCTGATTAACCGAACGTGTATTAACCTACAGGTGATGGTCAATTTGAAACGTTTAAATGGGAAATTGAATACTATTTATTGTAATGCCGTAGACTGGGCAACCCAAATCTGATTGCTACCTTGGTTACAAGACTTTTGCACCTACGTCATATGCCATCATAATTAGAAGCCTGTCTTAAAGATCTCGTATTTCTGCAAAAAACAACAACAACAACAAAACAACAACAAAAAACAAAAAGCAAGAACCCAACTCTCACAGCATTTCGAATCTTCCGGTATCGATATTTCAATTTAAGATGCAGAGCAAAATAAATATAAAAAAACAACAAAAAACAACAAAAATGTCAGTATCGAGTTTTTCATGACAATTTCGATACAGCGGTTTGTGGTAATCATTTCATGAATCAAACAGTGTCACAGGTAATCGAATACTGTCTAGCTTTCGTGCCAAGGGAGGTGCTTTTCGCTTCTAGCATCGCTGGGTTTCAAATTTCGCTGTCAGACACACAAAAAGAAGGGAGAGTGGAGAGAATTAACAGCAGCTACGTTCCGAGCAGACGTACCCGCCATTTTGTTTTGTAGAGTTTTGATAGGAAAATAAAGGCACGGATGCAATTAGTTTATTGCAGGGACGAGACGGAGCTGCTTGTTTAGTAAAAATTTAAACTAAACTGTTATGTATAAGAGAAATAACAAGTTCATATAATACAATAATATATATTATTAAGCTCAATTTGCAATTAGGCTAGATCTCAACTCACTTTAAAGTAGAGATGTTAAACGAAAACCGGAATACCGGATTCCGGTTTTGAAAGTGAAAACCGGTTTTTATTTTCAAAACCGGATTTCGGTTTGTTGGTTGGAAGTTGAAAGGCCATCATTACTTCAAGTAGAAGACCCTTTTTTTTTGGTTTTAATGGAAATATTTTAAATGAATAATGTTGGATTCGCACCAAAACAATTCCTGAAATGCCTTACTAACACTATTTAGTGTTTCTTGTGTTTCCAAATACCAACTATGCCTTGCGATAAAAACAACATCAAACCAATTGTTAAGTTAAAGTTACAATTAACATGAATCTTTTTACTTGTCGGCTCATCTTTAGATGTGCGCTGCTCTTTGATGTACGCAACGGAAATACGCAAACTTTAGCCCTTCCCTGTGACCCTGAACAATTCGGCTAGACACCGCGTCTGTGCTTTATTATTAACGGGACTATTAATTACACATTCTTTTGATTTGTGCTACGCGAAACCTTTCAATTCTATACATTATTTTACAAGTTACCATATATGCCTCTTCAAATACTTCTTAATATTATGGTCAACGATAATCGGTAATTTGATTATCACTATTGAAAAATTGAAAGCTATTATCGGTTTTAATAAATTAGCGCAGATTTTTATTAGTTCTAAAGAATTTTATAGTAAAGAGTACAAAATCATATTGTATTCACACAAATCAACCCCTTGAATTCTCAGCAAAGTATTTTTCAAATATACCTACAAAACTACGCAACAATATTTGGCTTTTCCGGCCAGTGACATGTGACTTGTGGGGGAAGGGGGGAACCGAAATCCGGTTTTAAACCGGTTTTATACAACCGAAAACCGGTTTTGGAAAAAAAAACGGTTTTAACATCCCTACTTTAAAGCATACTTAAGCTCAAAGGCTTATATTAAAGGGCAATAACATAATGGTCTGTCCTTTACCGCTCAGAAACGTCGCATCTTGAAATTCCGAGTAGGAATAATTAAAGGAAACATCCGGTTTCTGAATATTTGCATTTTAAAAACGGTTTGTTTTATTGAAGCGTCATTAGCAAACTTGCAATTATATTTTTTTGATGAAGATTTGTTAGAATTAAAAATAAAGTAACATATTTATGTACAGTGATTTTTTTTTCAATCAAATAAAAGACAAGTTAAAATATAATTATTTTTTAATAGAGCGTAAAAGCACTGATCTATATATGATTAAAAATAAGGTTCTTCAGCTTACAATGGTAGGCCTAAAGATTAACCAAGTGGAAAATATTCGAGTTGACGATTTCGTGCATTTGTAAACATTTTTTGTTTCACTGTAACGTTATTAGTAACATGGCAACTGTAATAGAAAAATTCCATTATAGTGTAAGTCTGATCATAGGGCTGGTGAAAAGAGCGTTCACCAGTTTTTGTGGCCGCGACATACGAGGGAATATGTGGCCATCACAATGCCCAGCCGCCTTTACTTTACCCCAACTAGTGTCAAGTACCCATCAAAGCTGAGACTCAGGGACATCCTCAAGTACCAGGAAATATCCTAGCCTGCACCAGGATTCGAACTCAGAACACTCGGGACGCCAGTCGAACGCGCTATCGCTCGGCCACCGTGCCTAATACGATTATAATGTGATAATCTAAATTAGTTTAAATGAAAATAAAATTGTTCAATAGGCCTATCTTGTTTTCTTATAAATGCCTTTAAATCACTTATCTATATGAGTTGAAAACCCATAACTATGTCAGTATTTTATGTTAATATTCACCAAGTCGTTAAGAACGATGTAAGGAACGCAAATGAGACATCTATATATTATATAAATATCTATATATTATATAGCTAAGCACCAAATAAAAAAGTCTGTAAAAATGCACCGATTCGTAAATGGGAAAACTTTCTACTTGGAATCACCGAGTTTCAGAGCGATAAAGAATGCTATATTATACTCCGAGAAGCAACATAATACAACATTATAAGATATTAGTAGCCTAATAGACATATAATTTATTATTTTTAAGGACGGTATTATCTATTGTTGTTGGTAAAGATATAAAATCTAAATCTAGTTGAGATTTTGGTATTACGCAAGAAGAAAATTGAGCAAAAAAAACAAAAAAAAACGAAGAAAGCTAAAGTAATAAGCAACACATAGACTAAGAAGATAAAGTAGTTGGTATGAATTGGAGCCTACTTGATCAATGTTTATCTAACCTCATCTGATTAAACGTTACGATGAAATCTAATAGGAAGAAGACTGTTTTATAAAGTGTTAAGCTCATAAAGACTATAATAGTAAACCTATACATTTTTTGTTAGGAACTTAGTGTTGTTGTTTTTTGTTCAAGCGATATAATCTCATTTTACCCTTACAATGTCACTTATTCCATGACTTGAGGTGTCATTTCAGTGACTTGACATTTTATATATCAATACATTATTTTTATTTTACCTTTATCATTTAAAAAACTGGTATTTTATATCACATTTAATTCATTTTCTGCTAGCGTCCCACTTATGGGACACTGCCTAAATTTTTTTTATATTTAATGATTATAGATATGCCTTATGAAAACAATAATTAGTTTTTTGCATTGTATGATACTTAGACTTTACTTACAACTTTGCTTTGCAAAAAAATTTTTACTTTTAGTAAATTTGTATAAC
Source organism: Anisus vortex (assembly GCA_949126835.1). Taxonomy (NCBI): domain Eukaryota; kingdom Metazoa; phylum Mollusca; class Gastropoda; family Planorbidae; genus Anisus; species Anisus vortex. The sequence continues at coordinate 20,187,255 of OX421497.1, read as the reverse complement.
GTCAATATCTAAAAAAAAATTCATTTTAAAGAAAAACCAATGATATTAAAAAAATGAAACAAAATTCACGACCTCAGCCTCTTGGCAAAGTTAAACACTACAAGTAGAAAGGACCCCACTACGAGCTAAACTTTTCATTTTGTAGGACAGCAGGTTGCCCAAAACACCACAGGTCGTGCCCCGGTACAGGGCCACGTAAGCAAAAATTACCGGGTTGCAATAAAATATAAGCTTAGTTAAAATATCGTGTTAGGTCTAAAGTGAAACAGTATATTTCGTCCAAAGTTGACTTTATGCAATATTTTAACTACAGCCTCCCCCCCCCCCCCCAATCCCCACACACACTTACATGAGTATAGAATTTAATAAGTCTTAAATATTGTGTGGAAATTTATTTATGGTATATTTTATTATAGGCTGCTATATAAGGAATAAGTTTAGTGGTTCAAGAAATAAATGTATTAAAGTAAAGTAAAAAAAAAAAGGGTCAAGACAGAAAATATGCTATGAAAATGTTGTTGTTGAGTGAGGGCATATATGTTGTGTGGCTAGGTTTCTAAGGTTGAGTATTCAATGTAGTTTCAACTAGTTTAGTAGTTTCATTCACCACCAATTCTTCCAATACTGCCTGCAGAATAATGCCATAATGTATCATTGTAGTAGACGAAGCTGTAGATCATAGGTTCTCAACGGGGGCGATATCGCCCCCCGAGGGGGCGGTGAGAAGCTTTAGGGGGGCGCAGACATTCCCGGGGGCGATTGGGGGGGGCGGTGAAGGGCAAGTGGGCGGTACAAACGTACTTTATATATTTTAACACTTCAGCTATTTGAATCGATTCGTTTTTGGAGGATGAAATGTGATATAAACGCAAGTGCTACTAAACATCTGATATCCCCCAACAGTATGCCTACATATTATTATAATATTAATAAGAAATAGGAATCGCAGCGACTTTTCCATGACGTATGGGCCTGTATTTGGCAAATATAGTGTGCGGACGGCTGGTCTTATGGTTGGACTGTCAACCCTGCTGACCGATCACTGTCGCCATATGCTCAAATTAATGATATTTTGATCTCAGTTTAACCGAGATGTCCTTAATATATTGTACACCTACTTTAGTAATAATCTGCTATTGTTAAGCGGTTTAGATAATTAGTAATCATACAAACTGGGTAGTTATTGTAATGTTTGAAAATACACATATAAATTCTTTAGTCATATAATATTTATATAATTTTCAAATACTTTTTACAGTTTGATCATTTCAAAGTCATAAATTGTTAGCCAGTTATTTTTTATAAAAGAAAAAAAACAGAAATATTAGCTCAAATAAAACGGGCTAATTATCTCCCTTTAACAAAAAAATGTTTCCACATTTGATTCAATAGTGATGCCGAACAAGTTCTGTTTTGTAATATAACAAATATTACTGATTATTAGACCAAAGGCTTTTGCAACCAAAATTATATAAAAAAAACGGACACATTGCTAGCAACACACCCGGCAAACGATTCGCATTGATTTATTTAAACCTTTTGTTAAGGCAATATTTTGATCTATTAATTCTTACAATATGTTTCCTTTTAAGTTTTTTTTAAAGATAATAAATCACACAAAAAGTCTAGTCCGCCTAAAAAAATTGCGGAAACTATAGTCCAGATGGGCGGAAGGGGGGGGGGGTGTGGGCGCTAAAAGAAAGTTGGGGGGGGGGGCGGTGAGCGGAAAAAAAAGTTGTAAAAGGGGGCGGTGAGCCGAAAAAGGTTGAGAACCTATGCTGTACAGTGACGCATTGCGTGGTGGAAGGTTAAAGTGGTATTCCAAAGATCTGGGGTTATAACCAGGATGTGTCTTATTGAGTCTGTAAATGTAGCGGGGTGGGGGGGGGGGGAGGTCAGTACCTAAACCTGATTGGCAGATGACATCATTTAAAGAATGTAGAAACGCACGAGAAATACTCATGGCACGTGCAGTCACGTGTTTATATGGAGCACGGTGGTCTTGCGGCAGAGAGCTAGGATGGTCCCTAATGGCGGTCGGTGGGCCCATCCTACCCGGCTTAGTGTAAGGTAGGCTATGTCGTGCTGAAGTTCGGAGCACCAAGAGATAAACATCTGCCTCAGTCTATGGGAGTTCAAGTCTGGCCCCGGGCCGGGATACAGATAAGCGGCAGGTCTAAAGGGTGTCAACCCTGGCTCTGATGAGTATCTGACGTTAATTGGAGTAAAGTAATAGGTGGCTGAGTGTCTTCTTGGCCAAACAATCTCCTTGTATGGCGTAGCCACAAATAATTGTGAAAGCTGCTTCAATTGCCAATATTGATCTGAAAAGGCAACTAAACGCTCCTTTTAACCAAACGGTCAACTTTGTATCTCTACAGAGAGCAGTGATCTATTGTGGTGAAAGGGCGAGGGGGGGCACTAGCATCTCAGATACAGGTTTACATTGAAAGTTCCTCCATACTCTAGAGGTTAGGAGAAAGACAATAACAAACAACAACAACATACCTCCAAGAGGCGAGATCATTCCACTGACGTCACTCCGGACACTTGGTGAATCCCTGAGGTGTGCCATCTCATCACCAGTGTCCTCCTCATCGCTGCCCGGCATCTGGTTGTCGTAGCTGTCCAAGTCATCCTCCTCATCCTCATAACCCACCTGCCCGTCGGTCTTACTGCTGTTGCGGCTGCCGTTGTGGCTGCTGTTGTGGCTGCTGTTGTGGCTGCCGTTGTGGCTGCTGTTGTGGCTGCTGTTGTTATTGGTGTCGTTGCTGTTCTTGGCGCCAACCCTCGGGCCGCTGTCCGCGCAGGGCGGCGAGTAGGAAGGGAGGGACGGCGACGCACTGGGGGCCGCCCTTTTTTTGTCTTCGCCTTTACTCTTAGAGCTGTTTGCGGGCGATGGCGGCGGGGGCGGTGGCTTGGAGGATGATGATGATGAGGGTTTCCTCCTCCTCTGGTTGGGAGCAGTGGCTGCGGGCGGCGATGCGTGGCTGGCGGCGATAGGGAGGTGCACTGGGTACCCTGCCAGGGAGACGCTAGGGGTATCGCCCTTGTCCATCTTTGGCAGTCCGTACCAACCAAGTAATTCGTTCATGGTCGTCTCAACATAATCCTGTGAATAGATCAATTAAAAACCTTTAATCTTATACATTCTCACATAGAACTAAATATCAAAGTCTCACAAAACCAGTAACAACATCAACTGAAGTATTGGTTTAAAATAAAACTTTTATAAAGAAGAATATAACCACGTCATGTACGAGCTTCCCATGTTTCAACACCGACAAATTACCATTGTCTATATCAAGTTAATCAAGTATATTGGAAAATGTCCATATCACATGTCCGAAGCTAAACTAGTTTCAATTGAATAATATCAATGATATCCAGTAAACAGTTCAACCGAGTGCTCGGGGAGGGGGGGGGGGGCGCCGGCTATAAACAGAGCAGCGCCTAACGAACCGTACATCTGTATCACGGCATTAAGAATTGTCGCTGAACACGTAGCTACTAAATACTATCTCGAGTTTCTCTACGGGCTTTTTAAACAAAGAAATAGTCCCAGAAATAATGCTGACGTGTCTCCTTTAATGACCTCAAAGAAAATAGAAAACAATATAAAGAGACCCAAAATATTTTTAAAAAAACGGGAAATCCCCAAAATACTTCTCTACTAATGATTCATATAGGATGATTCAACTCCGTCAACTGAATGTAATAATGTTACAATAACATTTACAGGGTTATAAAAGGAAACGAAATGAAATATTATATTGTTAAAACTAGAAGCAGTTAAACCATTCTTGTGTATATTATATGTGTGGATCTAACTAGAGGTCAAAAGTCACGGTTGGATTCCTACATGAAACTTACTATCTATATATATATAAATACCGTGTTAGGCCCCCCGCGGATCCCCAATGGTCAATTTGAAATCACGTGATATCACTGACCTATCTAGGCCTAGCCCTATATACCGTCTAATAATTTTTCACATCGGACATGTGTCTTCGATAGCTCAGTGGTAAAGGTAGTGGACTGCTATACGGGCGACCAGGGTTCGATTCTCCAGTTATACTTACTATATTTTTTTTCGACAATATTTTTTTCAAACTTTTTCAAACAAAACACATTGTAAATCTACAGGCAATATAGATTTTGTTAAATACAAAATATTTGCCTTTTTTTTTTACCCGATTACAATATTTATTTACGTTCCTAAAAGTATTCAGTAAAAAAATTATAATTTAAATATTAGATTTATAGTTTTCTTTTAAGTGTAGTTTATACATTTGTTATCTGCACCTCAAACAGTCCTGTTTTTTTTTCACCCGGGCAACGCCGGGCAATGTAGCTTGTGTTATATACAAACAAAGTTTATCTTGGAATTAGCCATTCATTCAACAATCTGTCTACCCGTCCATCTATTCATTTATTCATCTTTCCATTCATCGATCTACACGTTCATTTATTCATATATCCATCTATATATCCATCCAGCTATCTATGTCCCGTTCCACCCATTCCTTCATTCAACTATCCAGCTACATATCCATCAATCTATTCCTTCATTCAACTATCCAGCTACATATCCATCAATCTATTCATTCATTCACCCATCGATCTATCTACCCATTCATTTATTTATTCATTTCTTTACGTATTCCTTCATCCATCCATATTACCGCCCATTTATTCACCATCCATGCATTTCTTAGCCCTTTATCCATCCATATATTTATCCATGTATCCACGAATTCATGTATTCATTCATCCATCCATCCACGTCCCTCCATTCAGCCATGTGACTATTCATTCATCCATCCATCGATACTACTCATAAATCCATCTACCATTTTTTAAATCTATTTATCTATATTTCCATCAATCGAGCTTTCTATTTATCCATCCATCGAGCTATCTATCTATCTATCCATTGAGCTATCTACTATCCACATATCTATCTATCTATCTATCTATCTATATATCTATTTATCTGTCAAACTTTAACCTACCTTTTTGTCAATCTAGCAGTTCGTCTGTTCTATGTCTTTGATCTCAAACAGCGCATTATGCAACCATATTACTAAATGCTGCCTTAACTCATACAACGACGTGTATTTCAATATTTAGTTAAGAAAAAATCTAAGCCATATTATAATCTCTCCAGACGCCCCCTCCCATCTACGGCGCCCCCACCTAACGCCTGTGCACGAGCACCAATAGGATAACGAGCAATCAGTGTTCCAGACACATTACTTGAAGAGTTCATTTGTCCTTATGGAATATTTATGTGGATGCCGCTGAAATGTAATATTATGGTCTTTAAATTAAATGTAATATAATGATGTGTAGACTACATGAAATGTAATATTATGGGGTGTACATTAAATATAATATGATGGTGTCTAAATCAAATGTTTTATTATGGTGACTAGATGAAATGTAATAGTATGGTGTGTAAATTAAATGTAATATTATGGTGTCTAGATGGAGGGTTATTTGATGATCGTAATTCCATTGACACAGGCAATAATGATCAATTTCTATTGTTAACACACTCTGGTATATTATAGTCATATGAATTAAACTACAATAAACAGGCCTAGAAATTTGTGAAGCCGTTTATGTATTAAAAAAGGTAGTTGCTAAATGGCTAAGCATGTGTCAGCTTTTTTGGGTGTGGCGCGGTATACGAGAAGATTATGTGGCCAACTAAATGATCAGATGACTTTTAATTCGGTTCACTGATGCCGGAAATCCAAGAGATATGAGATCATATTCCACGGCCCGAGCACCAAAATAACGTTTATGCCGAGAGCTGTGACTTTAACCCACACAACGACTTCCGCTTAGCCGCCCACTGGACTCTCCCACAGATTTTTATGTTCACTGGAGGATTAAGAGATGCACATGTCAGGTATCAGAAAACATGCTAAGCATCCAGGTATTCGATACGACCATAAAGTTAAATGCGGACCTGCGTAACATGAGACGGTCGATAGATGTGCAGTCTGCCCCCCCCCCCCTCCTCCGCCATTTTTTGTTCCCTTAATGTCTCTGTGGAAGCGTTCTGACACTTCTGTCAAACAAATCTTAAAAATTATCTGCGTTTTTCTTTTCCGGTCTTTAACAACAATTAAAATTTCGACTTTTTTTTTCCCCATAAATTTGTCTCAAAATAAAAGGACAACGCTCAAACAGCCCGTGCAGCCCAAACAGCCTACGCGACGTGTGCTCTTCTCTATAGCCTATACGTCCTGCAGGCTTGCCATGCACAGCTGCTATATGCAAATCACGGCTGTGGTTTGTTTACAGTTTACTATGGGAGGTGTACGCTTACAACTACGGATCATATTACACTTGATATGCAATACCGCTGAATAAATAGCAGACGTATTAGAAGAATGATGGAGGGATCGGCTAAATGAATATAAATAGAGAGAAATAAATTTTACTGAAAAGTAAACAGCAAATATTTTCTAACGTTTTCGTTATATTTTCTTTATTACTTTCATAATAACGATAATGTTCATCTCGGATACTTTAGTATAATATTCATTTGTTGTTTTTCTATAATCTATAAGCACTTCTCTCCCTTGCAACGACTAGGCCAATGTCTACACATGCGCTAATTGGTTGAAAACATATATGAACATAAACCTTCCAAGTTATTCAGTTGACTTTCTTTTATTTGCAATTGAGTTTTTATAAACCATTTAGGCTACTGTTAAAAATAATGTTTAATAAATGTATTGTACGATGAAAAGCCAACACATCTTTTAGCGCATTGGCAAAGTGTATCAATGGTCAAGAGAAAAACAAGATATAAATAACAGTTTAAGCTTTTGATGATTGGTTTATGTTCGATATGTTTTCTATAAATGTTTTATGAAATAGAAATTGTGTAAACCTTCTAGTTAATATACGCACTAAAGGATACAACAGTTTGTATGTGATGTAAACACCGTACGCAGCTAAATTATCAATAATGTTACACGAAACTATATATTGAAAACAAAATAGTTTCTCACTAGAATATACAGATATAACAGAATATATAATTTAGAAAATACAGTTCTAATACAACATCTATAATACTATATTATGCAGAAACAACAGAACATATTAATAGATTGAACAATTAAAACAGTATGTATGATTGTATTATACACTTATATACGAGCGATTTTATAGACTCTGAAGTTAATAGAGACAATTACACTGTATATTGTTTCAACAAACACCACACATTAGAAAACAAATCATGCAGCAATAGGCCAATGTAATAGAAACGCTATAAGAAGAAAGTAAGATACTCAAGGCTAGAGTAAAATACTGAAAGCTATAGTTTAATGTAAGATACTCAATACTAGAGGTAAGTGTAAGATACTCAAGGCTAGAGGTAAGATGAAGAAGACGTAAGAGATATTTCAGTCAATTATAAGAGGGTGAGTACATATCTGGTAGTCCACAGGTGGGTTGTGGGGGGGGGGGGGCATTCCTAGGGAAAATGTTTAGGTAAGTGAGGATACTTTTAAACTATTTGAAATCAAACGAGAAAAGTAAGTGAGAGGGAGAGAGAGAGAGAAAGTTAGAGAGAGAGAGAGAGAGAGATGGGGGAGAGATGAACCCACACACAGTGAGACACAGAAGGAGAGTGTGTGTGAAAAGAAGGAGAAAGAGAGAAAGAGAGAAAGAGAGAAAGTGAGAAAGAGAGAAAGAGAGAAAGAGAGAAAGAGAGAAAGAGAGAAAGAGAGAAAGAGAGAAAGAGAGAAAGAGAGAAAGAGAGATAGGAAATGTACATACTGACAAAGAGACAGGGATACTGGCAGGTAGATAGATTAATAGATAGAAAGATACAGACATCGAGAAAACAAATAGAAAATTGTGGACATGGAGACAGATCTAGATACAGTTACAATCTCACAAGTTGTATTATTTAAACGCAACTCATTATCGAGGCCTATATAGACCGACAGACGTGCATAAATACAGATAGATAAGATATAGATAAATAGATAGACAGAAAAGAGGGATGAATGAATGAAAATTAAAATGCAACGCTTGGATGATTCAAGCGTATACCGTCCATGGCACACATAGTCACAACAAATTGACCCCTAATCCTTCTTTTCCCCGTATTAGCACATGGCGTCTTTTATGGACAACCCCTCAGCACTATATATATATATATACTTATATAGACACAATAAAAAAACCCCACTAAATTGGTAAAACACATCAACACATTATTTACATGAACAAACATTTTTTTAAAAGTAGAGCTCTTCAATTTCTGTCTTCGATTACAAAGTGATTGAAATATTTAACTCGATACCTGCCACTAATTTTTTTCTTGCTTATGTTTCTGTTCGAATGTCTGTGTTTGGCCTGCACTGCTAGTGTATGCAAATAGTGTGAGTATCGATGCCACGATTGCGTGTCAAGATACCGCTGCTTCCAATGCTGCTCTGAACTTAATTTGGTAGCCGAGTCTTAAAGATGTTAGACGATACTTATTTGTTGTTAGTTGTGGTTTTTTTTGTCAATGGCGATACTGAACGAGTTTTTGTTTTCTAATTAGTTTTTTTTATTTTAATGCAGTTTTAAATTTCATCTCGGATCTAGACTGTTGCAATTTAGAAAAAAAAGGTTTACTAAAGCGTTTAGAAAACGTGTACACCTTAAAGTGCTGCGTAATTCTAATATAAGATAAGATAAGATAATATTTGGGCCTAACTGGAAATTGCCTCCAACATTCACTTCGGCCGAATATTCCGTTTTTTGTTTGGCTGTGACTGGGCAATTAATACGCGAGCAAATAGATTTAGTTACAATAAATTAGATTTTTGAAAGATTAATATTTTTTTTGTATTACATGTGGGCCTATTTGGAATTGATCTGTTTTGCCAACCTCCTAGCTACTGCTATTGTTGTATGTAAATGTAAAATGGGGCATGGAAAGGCGGGAGAGAGAGAGATAGAGAGATATAGAGAATATCAAGAAAATAGGCTTTGCATATGATAGCGAAACTCTAGAGTGACCGCATGTACTCGGTTCATACCAAGATATTATGGCAAATAGTACATCCAAATTCTTCGGTCATTTTGTAACCAGTAGAAATTAACTACTAGGTTAGGCCTTATATGATACACTAGACAGTTCTTTGACTAAAATGATAAGTTCATGTGGACACTTCTATTACTTCTATGAGCGGATAGTGTAGTCAGCACACAATTCGAGCCCAGCATTATAGCCGTACATTCCTCAGTCTGGCCACACAAAAACAGACAAGAAGACACCAATAGCTTAGTTAGAACATAAAACTTCCCAATGCATTAGCAGTTGGTCTTTGTTCGGACAGGCTTTGAAATGCCGAAACATTTCTTAGCTGGACCAGAGTTTAAGAATAGCTTTGTTCAGTCAAATATTGAGTTTTTTTAAGCCCAACAACAAGTATCTTAGTTAAGCTATATAACAAAAATATCAAAATATTTAAAGATATTGAGAAGAAAAAACAACGGAACTATTTTAGCCAATATTTTAAAATCATCGAACAATTTCTAAGCTCAAACAGAATTTCAGCTTAATAAGACATAAAGAAATCAAATTGAAGAGCTTAGCAGTCCCATTAACCAGATTGATCGCTGGACGAATCTTTGAAATGAGCCATTTCTAACAATGTATACTTTAACATTCACTTTAGTATTCGGAATTGGGTTTAGCCTAATTTCATGAGTTATTGTTATCTAATTACAGTTACACATAAAATGTTTTGTGTAGCAGATTTTTCAAAACCAGACTTTCTCAAAACGTTAAATACCAAAAAAAGAAATCAACAAACATATATATATTTTTTTTTAAAGAATTACAGGCTGTCTGGAATACTCAGCTTTTCAATACGTTACATGGCTAATGCTGAAATCTAATAGCCGATGGAGGGATACATCGAACACAGGCATAATAAACCATCTCTTTCTCTTAAAAAAAAAACAGGGTTGTGGAGTAAACAATAGAAGGGAAGAAAACAACAGAAAAAAGAAAAATTAAAGACGTAAATAAACGGAGAAGTTAAAGTATACATTACGGAAGCGAACGTGAGTACGTCCTTTGTGAGTTTATGTGTGTATGTTTGAGTGAATGAGTATACGCGTAAGTGTATACCTCTCAAGCCTCCAACTCCCCCCCAAAAATGAATCTAAGTTTAAAAAAGATTATAAGAAAATTGAGAGCAAAGAGAGAGAGAGAGACAAGAGAGTCTAGGAGAGCAAAAATCTTCGGAATTGGAGATGTGCCAATGCTGCTCTTGAGACCAGAACTCTAGACTCCAGGAGATGGAGTTTTTTTTTATTCCTTTTAAAAAGTAATGTAAATCAGACCATCTGCAGGTGGATCAGATTTCAAAGAATTTTTCTCTCCAAGAAGGTGACGGGGTTTGTAGGCACTAGAACGAAACAATTTTATGGTTGGGGAGGGGGAGAGGGGTTGTGTCAGATTGGTTTTGCTTAGCTTTGCGCTTCTCTGAGAGTGTATCTTTTGTGTGTTTGATTGGGCAGTGTTGATGGGTGTGTTTGATTGGGCAGTGTTGATGGGTGTATTTGATTGGGCAGTGTTGTTGGGTGTGGTGGTTGGGCTTTGTTGATGGGTGTGTTTGATTGGGCCTGGATGATTGTTGTGTTTGTTTGGACATTCTTGATGGCTGTGTTTGATTGGGCATTGTTCATTGTTGTGTTTGATTGGGCATTGTTGATTGTTGTGTTTGATTGGACATTCTTGATGGGTGTATTTCATTGGGCATTGTTGTTGGGTGTGTTTGATTGGACATTCTTAATGGTTGTGTTTGATTGGGTAGTGTTGATTGTTGTGTTTTATTGGGCATTAATGTTGGGTGTGTTTGATTGGACATTCTTGATGGGTGTGTTACATTGGGCAGTGTTGATAGTTGTGTTTGAGAGTTACACTAATGGGAACATTTATGAGTCAGATTTACGAACTATATTAATGAGTACTAGCTATAATCGGAGCTTAAAAATACATTTCTATAGCAGAGAAAGTGAAATTGGTCAAATCTATAATTTATTTTCCACACATTTAGATCTGGATAACAATAAGAACATGAAATCTTCAACTTACCTGGCCAGAATAAGTTTGTAAGAAGAAATTCTGCTAAACACTGTCGGAACAAACCAATTGTTTGGTTCACAAACACACAAACATTTGTTTGTGAATAATCTCTTCAGATTATGCATATGATTTCAATACATCTAATCCATTAAATCAACGAAAACAAGCGTTTTATTTTCTATTACTCTTCAACGGTGCACTCTGTATAACTATGAGAGAATATCTAGATAAAATGGACAAATAAAAGCAGGAAATTGAAACACAATAGAGTTGTCCTCGTGTGTACACTGTACACGTGGGGGTAACTATACTATCACTGTGTCTCAGATATTTCATTGTAAGGTGTCTCTACTTTTTGTATCCCTATCCCTTCCGCCCCCCTCCCCCCAACTCAACCCCGATTCACCACTCTCACCATAATTCTAGATTCGTCATTCCCAAAATTATTTCCCCCCCCCGACACACACATAAGCCCATACAAACACATACACACACACAGACACATAACCACACCATACTAATTATTGAGACAGAAAGGTGGTTCTAAAATGCGTGTTGGTAATCATTAAACCGGGATATTTTGTTTGTTTTTTTAAACTATAATTGACATTGTGTGTCACGTCAAGAGAGTGTCATAATACTTGCGTGTTTGTTTGTCTGTGTGTGTTTGTCCATCAAATGTATAGGTTTGGGTTGCGGGGGGGGGGGGTTGTGTCAGGGGTCGGGCCAGCGTTTAAGAGGCGGAGCTCTATTATGACATGAAATAGTATATAATATGATATGGAAAGAAAATAGTATATAATATGATATGGAAAGTAAATAGTATATAATATGATATGGAAAGTAAATAGTATATAATATGATATGGAAAGTAAATAGTATATAAGATGATATGGAAAGTAAATAGTATATAATATGATATGGAAAGTAAATAGTATATAATATGATATGGAAAGTAAATAGTATATAATATGATATGGAAAGTAAATAGTATATAATATGATATGGAAAGTAAATAGTATATAATATGATATGGAAAGTAAATAGTATATAAGATGATATGGAAAGTAAATAGTATATAATATGATATGGAAAGTAAATAGTATATAATATGATATGGAAAGTAAATAGTATATAATATGATATGGAAAGTAAATAGTATATAATATGATATGGAAAGTAAATAGTATATAATATGATATGGAAAGTAAATAGTATATAATATGATATGGAAAGTAAATAGTATATAATTTGATATGGAAAGAAAACACGAAAATTAAAAGAAGACATTTATTTATTTTTGGGGTCGCAACAATCTCAGGTACTTTTGGTTTTATTCTTTTCAAAATTTTGAACTCGTTACAGCATCCAACAACATAGCCCACTGGAGAACTCCCATTGCCCGATGCACCGAACTGGCGCGTAAGGATCTAAACCTAATAAAAAATGAAATATTTGATATCAAACGTTTTCTACCAAACGATTTTCAGAAATCGTTTGGACTAATCGTATTGGACCTGTATATTACTTCTAAGATAAATAAAAACATATTTTACTATAAAATTTCTACAAATGTTCACTCTAAAGCTTTTATTTAAGAATATAATAGTAATTGTATTAACTTGTATAGCGCTGCCAACAAACGTAATGTTACCACAGAGCGCATTTAACATTGAGCAAAAAACAACCAAGAACACGTATATACGTCACGTTTTAAAAAGAATGTTGAAGAAATACAAGTGTATGAATTTGGTTTTGTATTCAGTGTTGTAGATTTTTTTTTACTAAAATATATTATGGCAATGATAGAAAATAACATAATCTTATGCCAAATATGGGGCATCTGGCATTCGGCAAGACAGATACTGGATTAATTTAATGATTATTCGATCACAAGGATAGCTATTCAATATTCTGATTGGTACCAGGAAATATTGGAGCTGGCATAGAGCTGGCTACACGATCTTCTCCTACCGAAGAACCTTTATGTACTCAGCTTCATCATCCTCACTAACCGCAATTATCTTCAAAAGTGAAATGTTCTTGCTTTAACCATTATTGGTTATTTGGTCACTGTACCAGTTAGTCAAAGCGAAGACAAATGATTAGAGAAGTTCCAAAACGGCTCTTCAGAGAACGTTTACACAGTTTTCAAAAGATAATTTATTAATTTCATAAGTTCCGTGTCATCGCCTCTATCACTTCTCTTTCTTTCAGAAAAAATTTTTTTAGAGAACACTACTCACTACACAGACGTAGACATCTCTGGGTTATCAAATTCACATCAATAAGCTTAGCTTAAACGTTTAAAGCACATAGAGTCCTGTAGAATGACTTCTCGAGAGATGTATTATCTAGTGATTATTGAGGTGTATTGTGGTGTAAGTAACATGCTTTAGAATAGATTAGAGTTAAAACCTATTGAATGATATTTCCTCTGATTACCTTACAATAGAGTTAGTGTTTAAGTATAAGACCAGGGAGATTAGTGCAGGATTATGTGAATCTTTGTCTAGAAGTCTCGAAATTACAGTCAGTCAAGTCACTTCACAATGCAATGCGAAATTTTACTAAGATATTTTTAATAAGACTTGGCGCAAATGTCTATGTATTTGTTATACTATCTTATAGCACATAGAATATATGTGAGATAAGACAGAGAATGTGCCATATAGTTCACAAACATGTTATAACACTTATTGTATATGTTAGTAACAGGGTTCGGCAACCTACGCGTGCCAAACTTGTCACGCAGAGCGATTTGCAATGGCACGCGATAGACCTCTAAGAGTTTTTTTTTTATTTAAAAAAACAACATTTTTTGGTTCTAAATTAGGAAAACTGACTATTGAAGCTGATTTTTTCTGAATGACATAGCGACACATTTCAGTGAGTTACATTTCCAAGCACCACTGCAATGGATTTGTATTGAAACTGGAGATATCTTGGCGTGAGATCAATTTCAAAACATTTAACTGATGTATATCCCTAGAGCCCCAGAGTAAGGCATATATTAAGATAGAAAGATGGTTTATTTTTATCAGAAGTACATCGAAGCACTTAAAGCGGAGTTTTTTTAATCAAAGGCAAGACTTTCACATTGATGGACTCATTTTTTTCACATAACATCAAGCCTAACTGGTTTGATTTTACTACAACCTTCTTAGATGTAGATCTTTTTTTAAGTATAGGAATATTGGCGATTTTAAAATGCAGCAGGTTGAATTTGAAACGTTTAAAAATTGGGCATCCAAATGTGCCCATTTGCGGAAAAAAATCTGGAAGGAAGCTGCTTAGGAAAGTCATCTGCTTTTCTCAACTGCTAGGCATTCACTCTAAATTTTACTTTCAGCTTTTTGTTCAACTTACACTTGTGAACAGATTTTATCACACATGGAAGCTGTTTTAAGCATACAAAGAGGTCACTTACAATTGACCGCTTATTAATTCATACAGATTAATTACATTTAATAGAGTTTTTATGCTCATCTTCTTTAATTAAACGTAAATATAAGTAATTCTCAAATAACATTTATTTATATTATTAATTATATACATATAAAAGACGTATTTAATAGCACTATATTATGTAATTTTTGTAATTATTAATGTTTCAAATATAAACTCCTCAAATAGACAAACAATTAACGCTGGAAATGTTTTTTACAACTGTTTAAAGTAAATTATTTTAATCTTTTAATAATTAAATCTTGTAATCAATACCATAATGTTGGATTATATAAATAGATAATAATTACTCAGTAATATTTGTTACATTACAAAGCAAACTTTTTGGGGATCACTACTGAATCAAATGTGGAATAGTTTTTTAATTAAAGGGAGATAATTAACCCGTTTTATTCGAGCTAATATTTCTTTTTTTTTCTTTTTTAATAGAATAAATGGCTTACAATTTATAACTTGAAATGATCAAACTGTAAAAAGTATTTGAAAATTATATAAATATTTTATGATAAAAGAATTTATATGTATATTTTCAAACAATTAATTAACTACCCAGTTTGTATGATTACTACGTATCTATTCTACTTAATGATAATCACATCTTATCGGACACTAACAATTAAAAGACATTAAATATAATTAATATTAGCAGGTGTTAGATCCTCACCTTGACTATCAAATGATAATGTTAAGACAAAAATTACCATGCATTGTTTAATGTGAATGTTTAGTAGTAAAATATTACATTTGACATAAATGCAAATAAAGAGGATGATAATTACAAACACGTTATTTTTGTATTAGAAATAAAATTTTGTAACGATTTATTTTAGGCTGTTGGCACGCTGAATGGTGTAGAAGTCTTAGTTTGGCACACTGTTAGCTAAAGGTTTGTGACCCCTGTCTTAGTACATCTAATAATATTCTTTATAAAAGGAGCGTCTGCAATGTATAAGAGAAGATAAGAGTAAAGTCAAAGTAGTAATAATACATAAGACATTAAACTCTAATTTAGAAATACAACATAATACCTGTTGCAAAGCTTAGATAAACATTGATAAGTAAGGTCAAAAACACTTATCTTATCGACTTATCCCTTATGACTCTTATGGCTATGGCTTACGCAAAAACAAAAACATATAAGTACTCTTTCTTCCCTTGGGCATGGAATGGGTTGCCTGAACAAACCAGGAAAACCATTAAATGAACATCATTTAAAACATCAATAAAAATGCAAGACTAAGAGAAGATAAGATAAGATTGCTTTATTGTTTTAAATAAATGGAAATTTGACTTGATTACATAAATTCCGTCTTTCAGAATACCGGTAATTAAAACAATATTAAAGAACCATATTTACTCAAACACAATAGACGTTCGCGCACTCTATCATACCATTTATCATACAAGAAAAAAAAGTATCATTTAGGAGTCAGCTTCGACGAGATATGATGTAACTACTGTTACTGGTGTTACGAATCTCGGTCATAAATGAATGACGTAGTAAGGCATTGACCTCTTAACAAGTGCGTATCAGAGTCCAAAGCGACCAAGGTTTGACCTTTATGCCCTGAGGGCAGTTTAAATAAAATAATTCGTTCAAATCCCGTGGAAATTGGAGAATAAAACTGAATCGCAGTATTATATAGAGAAAGAGGTTAAAATGCGTATTAAGACCCTGTAGAATCTTCGATGATAGTTTTCTTTGTAAAGTCCCGACCTCCTTAAAGTTAGTTCAGTTCGGAAGTTTGTCGAGTGAAGTCGCTATATTCATTTGTATATTGTATGCCATTGTATTGAAACTTATGTCTTCATCAGTTGATGAAGTTTATTGATCGTTTATATTGAGTCTACAATTTAAATAAAATTGTTTATTCAACAACTGGAGTTGTTGAGAAATGTGTTGAAGATAATTATCACGAATATAACTACATTACTGCATAGACCTGTCAGTCAAGGAACCCCTAGCTTGGGCTACAGATTAGCAGAATCTAGAGACTTCTAATAAAGATACAACTATATTCATTGAATCCGATTTAACGAGTCGTAATAATAATCAACCTAAAGGGCCATAACAGTTTGGGGTCTTCGTCCGATATAGTTGTATAGTGAAGCATATATTCAAGTTGTGTTGTGTTGTGTGTTGGAGCCGTGACCTACTGAGCAAGCCTAAGAACGCTGAAATTATTCTTCCGATTGGAAAAACGTAAGTTGGAAATTTACATTTTATAAATCTCTTAACTAAAGAATGGAATTTATTGAAAATCCAGAAGAAGAAGTTCTGAAAACTTTATCAATAAAGAAGTTAAAAGAGATCGCTGAGATCTTAAAGATAGAAGTTACTGAGACTACACCATCGAGGACTGTGTTGACACAGCAGATAAAAGATGTGTTGATTGCGAGTGGAAAGTTGAAAGTAGAATCAAGCGCGGAGGGATATCAAGTTGAAGGTCAGACGTCGAAATCTATGTCAGAACAGTTTAGATTTCAGTTAGAAATCAAACGGATGGAAATGGAGATGGAACAAAAACGTTTTGAGATGGAAGAAAAACGTCTTGAGATGGAAGATAAGAAAAGTCAAAGAGAAAGTCAAGAAAGAATAGAACTGGCGAAGATAGGAGCTACTAAAAAAGAATCTCATAATGATGTAGAGATGGCCAGATGGAAAAAGCTAGTCCCTACCTACATTGATAAAGAAAGTGAAATAGCTAATTTCTTCCAGACCTTTGAAATTTCTTGCAGAGATTTTAAGTTCCCAGAAGATAAATGGGGAATATTAGTCAGAACAGCTTTTACTCAGGGAAGGGCAAGAGATTGTGTTCTATTGTTAAAAGAGGAGAATTTAAATGATTATGAAATCATTAAAGACACTGTACTTAAAGCCTATAACCAAATACCGGAAAGTTATCGGAAAAGGTTCCGTCAGTACACAATGTCCCCTTACCAAACACACTTAGACTTCCTTCGAGCAGAAGAAAAGTTAATGGATCAGTGGATAAAATCCAGAAATATCTCCACATTAAAAGAAATGAAAGATATCATTCTCTTAGAGGATTTTATTAACAAAGTGAGGCCGGATATAAGAATGTATTTATCCGAGCGTGACATCACTGACCCACATAAGGCTGCTGATTTAGCTGAACAGTACACATTGTGTCATAGGACAGCTGGTGAAAAGACTTTTAATAGGGCACAACGGCAAGCAGAAAACACACAACAACATCGTGAAAAAGAGCATTTTGTGAAACAAAATGATGTTAATAAAAAACCTATCAACAAAAACGTCCAATGTACTTTTTGTAAAAGAACAGGACATAGCATTGAAGACTGTTGGAGTATACGAAGCGACAAAAGACCTAACAAAGTGGTCATGTGTGCAAGCCATAAACCAATACAGAATGTACAAGAAAGCGAAAATACAAACGAACTGAATTCGAAGAAAGATTATTCTAAACCAGAAACACTGAGGGTGGATTTGCCTGAGAGCAAAAGTCAGAAGGTAGAGAAATCTACAACTGAAGATAATGAGGATAAATATCCTGATTATAAATACAGAATGGCTACTATTGGATTAATTGTCCAAGTCCACAGAGACGAAAAAGTAGACCAAAGTATTTTTGACTCGAACAAGAGTCTGAAGTCATCGAAAGATGAAACAACACCCGAAAGTCATGGTCAAGGGAAGAATAAAATTGACACAGAGACCCTGTGCAGTTTTCAACCGTTCATTAGTGAAGGTTGTGTGGCCTTACAAAAGGAAGGACCACTGAAGTCCGTAAACATATTACGAGACACAGGGGCATCATTAACCCTGCTGCTTAAAGATGTATTACCATTGAATGTGAATACATTGACAGGACAGACTGTCCTATTGAGAGGTTTTGAATGGAAAGAAGAAATACCTCTACATAGGATATACCTCACATCTGACTTGGTGACAGGATATGTGACAGTTGGAGTAATATCAAAACTTCCTGTTGAGGGCATATCCGTTATCCTAGCAAATGATTTGGCGAAAGGGAGGGTGAGACCTGAACTGATTGTGAAGGAAAATCCAGACCCTAGTCCTATTGTGGAGACAGGAAAAGAAAAAGAACTTTATCCTGTAGGTGATGTCATAAATGGTATGACACCACAGAAAAAGAAAGAAGAAATTCTCTCACAAGAAAAGGAAAAGAAAGAAGAAATTCTCCCACGAGAGAAGAAAGAGGAAGAAGAAGTGGAACTTGATACTACTATTTTCTCCATGATTGAAGATTGTCCGAAAGGAAATGAACAATCAAAGAAGTCATCGCAAAATGAATTGATTGCTGAGCAGAAAGTAGACCCAGAGTTGCTACAGTTGCATGAGAAAGCTGTCGACGAGAAAGAAAATCCTACTACTGATGTCTATGAACAGATAGACCACAGCATGAACAATCAACAATGCAAACCTGCAGTTGCCGGTACAGATGAAGATTTGAGGAGCATCACTGAAGGAACGAGTGCGGAGAGCTGGACCGAAACTATCAAAAGCTATGGGTTACCACAATCCATACCGACAGATCGAGGGACCAACTTCGCCCCGGAACTCTTCAATCCAGTCCTAAAGAACTTATGCCTGGAGCAGGAGATGTCAACTGAATCCCATCCGGAAAGTCGAGGAGCCTATGGACCAATCTTTGGACCCACTGTCCGAGGACCACTCAAACTACTTCCAGAGGAATGGCAGACCGAATTGGATCTCCTTGGGCTGAGCAAGTACCTAGATAAGTACCTAAATTTTTTGTCTGACATAACTGTATTTGTTAGAAAAAAAATTGTACACTGCTCACATGCAGATGCCATTGTTGTGTGATGAAAGAAAGGCAAATATATTATATCATTTGAAAATGATAAAGCCTTACCTTCTGAAAACAATTGGAATAAGCTTGATGTTGTTAACATTGTTACTGTTAATTGTAAAATTCATACCTGGAGTACAGGATGAATTGAATGACAAATTCACTGATAGTTAGTTACCAAACTTACTATTTTAAAACTAAATCCCTTACTTGTGAAGAAAAAGGACTGAGTAAAAGTATTGTTAGAGTAAATATCATTATAGTGTGATATTTCTAAACAAACTTGTTAGGTTGAGCATTTAAAATAATTGCTATAAGAGAAAAAGATCAGTTTATCCGCAGAATTGGTTTCTAAATCAGAGGACATTATAAGTGTGGACTGATTATAAGATATGTTTGAGAATCTCTGGAAATGATAATTGAAACATTTGGCAGAGAGGATAATTTGATTGAAAAAGATGTAAATGGTTTTAAGAAAAGAGAATTTTTCTATCACTAAAGTATTGAGAAATGTTTATGATTGTACTATGGAAATTTATTTTATCATGTACTGTTGTTGAAATATTGCACTGAGTTAGGATGCAAATTTCTTCTATGTGAATTTATTCATTTGTTATATTATCATTGAATGTATGATAATGTAGGGTAAAAATAGTTGCAGCAAGACAGAACTATGACTAACAAGAATTCCAAGAAATGTATTATATATGATTTTTCACTTTTAGGATACTGTTACATGAAAAGCAGACCAAAAGTAGAAACTAATAAAACTTATCCTTGTTTTGTATAAATTTAGGATATGTGCCACTGACTTGACACTGTAAACCAGAATGATTGAGAATTTCATGGTTGAGAATTTATAATGTTGACATACCAATGTTCAACAAATGTATTATTAATTAAGGATTTCATGTCAAGATTGTAAAACTAATCTATTTTTTTTTTGTATTAGTTAAAATAGATTGAATGAATTGTATTGACAAGCAAAAGACTGGGTAGACCTGAACACTGTGGAAGTAACAGGAACCTAGAACCTATGAATAAAACCTTTATGGAATGGAAAAGAGCAATGTATTCCAACCTTACTGACTGAAAAGCTTGGATATGGAACTAACCATTCAGACCAGCAGTTTGTTTTGTACATAAATTGTTACATTGATTTCGCTCTGAAAAAAATTAATAGTAGCCTATGCTTAACTCTTTTCTACTTCAATAATATTGTATTTGAAATGTATTTAATGTAATTAAAAGAAAATAAGTACTTACTATTTAGTACTAAGATTGTATGAAGATAATATAATCTGCTTTGATTGATAGTTAATTAAGTAAATTAACCAAATTTGTTTCAAGTAAATCCATGTCTGCATGAAAGATAGAATGTTTCAATGTGAACTCTTTTAAAAAGAAAATAATGACGTCAAAAGGTCATGGTAAAATGAGAAATTGAAATATTTTTAATGAAATTGTCTATAAACTATTTTAATTCGTGAACAGACTATGTTTAATGTTCTCAAAATAACATAAATGAATGTCATATTGAGATAATGGTTGTTAAATAATGCTCATTTAGTTACGATAACTATTTAATCGCGTAGCAATATTTTTTGACCTAGGCTGTGATGAGGTAAATTTGCATAGCGATGTCAACATTGTTAAAATCAATTGAGTATGAGAGAGAGAGAGAGAGAGAGAGAAAAGCGGAATTGACCTCAATTTCTGTGTCGCGTCACAGACAGTTGTCTAATGTGTTAGCCAGCCTACAAACATACTGTCGAAGCAATAATATTTTTTTTGTAACGTGTAATTAGGTCAGGTCTAGTAGTATGTGTTCTATCAGAGCGTTTGGTTTTTTTCTCCTTAATGAAAAAAATAAGTCGTGTCTGAATAGACATTAAGTGATTTTTTCTTTTGTTGTTTGATTACAAATGTAAAAGATATTAGTTTATAATTAAATGGACGAGAGAGGTTTCTATTAACGTGGAATGTTCATGTAATAGAAGTTATTAACTTGTATTATATTATATCTATTAAGAATGATTATGTATTTTTCTTGTATACAAGATTTAGATAAACAATTTAATTGTCCATTGTTTTGAATTAAAAATTGAATGATTGAATGACTATAGTTAAGCCATTTGATAAGATGAATTTATATTGCATATATTATTATGTTATTGTTATCAGTTCGATTGAATTATTGGGATCGCCAATTGAACTGTATTGTTTTCCCCGGAATATTTTCTTTTATAATTATTCCTTAAAATTAACATTTTTTCAAATGTAAAAGAAATAATTATAAAACTTTTAAGGGTGGTCGTGTTACGAATCTCGGTCATAAATGAATGACGTAGTAAGGCATTGACCTCTTAACAAGTGCGTATCAGAGTCCAAAGCGACCAAGGTTTGACCTTTATGCCCTGAGGGCAGTTTAAATAAAATAATTCGTTCAAATCCCGTGGAAATTGGAGAATAAAACTGAATCGCAGTATTATATAGAGAAAGAGGTTAAAATGCGTATTAAGACCCTGTAGAATCTTCGATGATAGTTTTCTTTGTAAAGTCCCGACCTCCTTAAAGTTAGTTCAGTTCGGAAGTTTGTCGAGTGAAGTCGCTATATTCATTTGTATATTGTATGCCATTGTATTGAAACTTATGTCTTCATCAGTTGATGAAGTTTATTGATCGTTTATATTGAGTCTACAATTTAAATAAAATTGTTTATTCAACAACTGGAGTTGTTTGATCTATCATTGTTGAGAAATGTGTTGAAGATAATTATCACGAATATAACTACATTACTGCATAGACCTGTCAGTCAAGGAACCCCTAGCTTGGGCTACAGATTAGCAGAATCTAGAGACTTCTAATAAAGATACAACTATATTCATTGAATCCGATTTAACGAGTCGTAATAATAATCAACCTAAAGGGCCATAACACTGGGAACACGGATGAGCGCAAAAACCTTCTTTGTAGAAGAAGCGTCTGTAATATATATGATAAGATCTATACATAAGTATATTATGGTGTTCTTGAGTGGTTTAATTTATTTAGTTAGTTATGTAATTATAAAACCAAAGCAATAGTATTCATTTAACGCCTTTTATTAACGGACGAGTAACTCTTGTACACTTAAGTTATGAAAAGATCAAATAATATGTAAATTAACCGGTGTCGGTCGTTGACAATTCACCAATACACCATTGATATGCATGTTAACATTAGAATATACTTTAGCACATTATAAACTATTTGTTATATATATACTTAGATAGTACGTGTTATCGTGCATTGCGTATATGTTCTCTATGTATAGAGCTATGTTATAGCAAATGAACTTTTACCACATACATTCTAAATGACATAGAAACAATATCATAGCACGTAGAGTATTTGTTACAGCCCATGGAGTTATAGCCACTGGTCTATACAAAGAATGGATAGCGCCTCCATATTAAATGTGTATGCGCAAATTGAAGCCACAATGAATGCGACTTTCCCACTATTCACTTATCTACATAAGCGAGTTACAGGAATAAACCACTTATGATTAGAACAAATCCATACGATAAAGAGGAAGTCTAAGTCACTTGAAATGTATTTACATGTCAGTGTTTAGGAAATATAATTTCATAGATAAGTAAAAGTAACGTGAAAGCCTATTTATTTTGTCTTCAAGAATGTTACTTCCGTGCCTAATCCATTATTTTTATAGATCAGTGAGCGCACAAATTATGTTATTGCTTATTGAGTTATATAGCACAAAGTGTACAAAGTACAAATCATATCCAATCATATAGGCATTACTAAATGTTTCAAGCACAAATTTGTTTCTAAAATTCAATGCACATGACATCAATAATTTGCAACCCAAAATAGCCTAGAACATTCTAGTAGTACATGAACTAATTACTTAAGAACACTAGAAGACCTGGCTTTAAACTCTAAAACTCGGTGCATTTCTCAGCATGAGGAAAAGCCATTCACAAAAACATAAACATTTTTTTTTGCAATGCAAATGCCGATATACCAGAAAGCACAAAACTGTAGACAGCACCTTGTCACAGCACCCCATTGTTTCTCTCGTGGTGCACTAAATACTCACACATGTGTGTACAATGTACAATTAAATTGTACAATGAAAAGATAAAAAAAATATCTACTCCCTGAAGAATCGAGTTTATTTTAGCGGAATCCTTATGATAGAAGATACGGCATATGTAACAGAGCGTCTGGCTAATGAAAGCTGACCTACAATTTATATAAGACGTCAGTACGGGCACACATGCGCACTGAAGCAATAAGCAAATCGCTCAAATACAGTATGGATGCAATAAATACGAAACTATATAGACTAGCCTATACGAATAGGAGCTTTGATAAACATTTATTATTATTCTATAATATTAGGATGTTAACACTTCTCAACTCTCCATATTTCCCCAAAGTTCATTTAATTGCATGGAGAGAAGCGCTATAAGAAATGCCCATTCTTATCTTATCGTATCTTATTCAATAAGAAAATGTCAGACAGGAAATGGATGAAGTTAAAACGTGCTTTGATATTATGTTGTCATACATGTTAATTAGGACGAGCGTACTGACATAAGTTCAGCATAACTTGACTGTCTGATCAAATCACAGGCCCTATGCAGGAATGATTTTTATTGAGTTGCAATTTGTGTTTATTGGTTGTTTCGTTGGTTAATTTTTACAATATTTAGTTCATTTTTTTTTCAAATATATATTTTTCGTTGTTTGTCTCGATAAGAAATGTGTTTGGGGGATTCGGTAGAGAGGAAATGCTCAATTTTAACTCTGCAATAAATTCCTCAGTGTAATAGAGTTTACCTCCTTCCTCCCTTCCACCATTTTATATTTAAATACTAAAAAACACTGCACGACTTTTGATAGGGCCCTTCATAACATGGGGTATGACGACCGAGTGGCAGCGCGTCCCTGAGTCTACCCAGCTCTGATAGGTACTTGACTCTAGTTGGGGTAAAGTAAAGGCGGCTGGGCATTGTGCTGGCCACACATCCCCTAGTATGCAGTGGCCACTGAAACCGGCGAACGCTGCTCCACCAGCCCTATGATCAATTTGGTCCGATGGGTACCTCACTTACTACCATAACATGTAAATTTTGAAAAATCAAAATTTGTAATGCATAAAAAGAGCCTTAGTCTCACTGGTGAAATAAGTTTGGTCTAAAGCTCTTTATATTGGCTGTATTCACTTCATAGAGATTAAATAATATTGAAAACATAATAATATATACTTCCGGAACCATTAGTAATCCATTACAAAAGATATTGTCCTAATGGTTCATGGTGCTAATGAAGCGGAATTCGCCAGTCTCCATGGCCACGTTTTAAAACGGGATTGTGTGACCAGCGCAAAGGCCCGATCGCCTTTACTCTCTAATCAATGCTGGTTATATAATATATCCATGGAAATCCCCCAGGTCACAGTTTGAATAGAACCCCCCCCCCCAGGAGTATACCCTGGATTTGAACCCGAGACCTTGTAAATGTCAACCCAAAAACATTTCCGCTAGACCAAGGGTAGGCAATCTATAGAAACGCGTTCCAATATTGGCACGCAGAGCAATTTTCAATGGCACGCGGACGAACCCTGAAAAGGCACGTCTACAAGAAATTATGTGCCAGAGCAGGATGACTTTTAGGCTTTTGGCACGCTGAATGAAATAGGATGCCTACTTTGGCACACTAGTCTTAAAAGTTTGCCGACCCCTGCGCTAGACCACGGTATTCCTTTGTGCCTGATTTAGAATTTTATATTGGCTACGCCACTGCATGTTTATCATTGAATCACCTGACTTAGAATTTTATATTGGCTAAGCCACTGCATGTTTATCATTGAATCACCTGACTTAGAATTTTATATTGGCTACGCCACTGCATGTTTATCATTGAATCACCTGACTTAGAATTTTATATTGGCTACGCCACTGGATGTTCATCATTGAATCACCTGACTTAGAATTTTATATTGGCTAAGCCACTGCATGTTCATCATTGAATCACCTGACTTAGAATTTTATATTGGCTAAGCCACTGCATGTTCATCATTGAATCACCTGACTTAGAATTTTATATTGGCTACGCCACTGGATGTTCATCATTGAATCACCTGACTTAGAATTTTATATTGGCTAAGCCACTGCATGTTCATCATTGAATCACCTGACTTAGAATTTTATATTGGCTAAGCCAATGCATGTTCATCATTGAATCACCTGACTTAGAATTTTATATTGGCTAAGCCACTGCATGTTCATCATTGAATCACCTGACTTAGAATTTTATATTGGCTAAGCCACTGCATGTTCATCATTGAATCACCTGATTTATAATTTTATATTGGCTAAGCCCCTGCATGTTCATCATTGAATCACCTGACTTAGAATTTTATATTGGCTAAGCCACTGCATGTTCATCATTGAATCACCTGATTTAGACTTTTATATTGGCTACGCCACTGCGTGTTCATCATTGAATCACCTGACTTAGAATTTTATATTGGGGGACGTCCATTAATTACGTCAACAATTTTTTGGCGATTTTTACCTCCCCCCCTCCCCCTTGTCAACAACTGTCAAACTTTCAGAGACCCCCCCTATTTAATTACGTCAACAATTCGTTACCCCCCCCCCCCTATAACAAGTAAAAAAAAAAATTAAAATAGATTTGAAACGGAAAGGTCTAGATCAGGGGTCGGGAACCTTTTTGACTGAGAGAGCCATGGACACCTCATATTATGAAAAGTAGGCCTAATTCAAAACATTATGTTTAAAAAAAAAAATTCAAGTAAATTTCCCTTTTAATTACAATGAATGCAGGGTTCTATTTTTCTGTCTTTTAGATGTTGAGCAGCAGTAGACTTTAGCTCATTTGTAGAATGAAATATTGATATGCAATTAATATGTAGATCTAAGGAGTCTAAATATTTTTTTTTATAATTGAACATTTGTCTGCGAGCAAGATGCAGCCATCAATAGAGCCACATCTGGCTCGCGAGCCATAGGTTCCCGACCCCTGGTCTAGATCTTTACTATAATTAATTGTAATACATTTTAAAACTTGTTTTAAAGATTTTATATTGACTAGATAGAACTCTCATAGGCGTAGCCACGAAAGGGGTGTAACATGCTTACTACCCCCCATCGCCCTTCCCAATTTTTTTTCCAATCCGAGGATTTTAACAATATTTCTTTCCTTTTTATTTACTATTGTTCTTTTCATATAGAAATATTGAATACTTTCTGATTGTACGTTTTACTAATGAGCTTTTGGTACAATGTTAATTGTTAAATAGCTTAGGGGGAAATTGTACACCAGTTGTAAATTAACCTGCTATTTTAACCATAATATGCTCACTATTCCTTCTTGCATTATTGCCCCCCTCCCCCACACACACATTATATGATTTGTTATGGCCCTTTAGGTGATGACTATTATTACGACTCGTTAAATCGGATTCAATGAATATAGTTGTATCTTTATTAGAAGTCTCTAGATTCTGCTAATCTGTAGCCCAAGCTAGGGGTTCCTTGACTGACAGGTCTATGTAGTAATGTAGTTATATTCGTGATAATTATCTTCAACACATTTCTCAACAATGATAGATCAAACAACTCCAGTTGTTGAATAAACAATTTTATTTAAATTGTAGACTCAATATAAACGATCAATAAACTTTATCAACTGATGGCAACATAAGGTTCAATACAATGGCATATAATATACAAATGAATATAGCGACTTCACTCTACAAACGTTTAAACTGAACTAACTTTAAAGAGGTCGGGACTTAACAAAGAAAACTATCATCGAAGATTCTACAGGGTCTTAATACGCATTTTAACCTCTTTCTCTATAATTACTACGATCCAGAATTATCCTCCAATTTCCACGGGATTTGAACGAATTATTTTATTTAAACTGCCCTCAGGGCATAAAGGTCAAACCTTGGTCGCCTTGGACTCTGATACGCACTTGTTAAGAGGTCAATGCCTTACTACGTCATTCATTTATGACCGATATTCGTAACATCCCCCCCCTTCTAAAGCTTTATAATTATTTCCTTTACATTTTAACCATACGAAAAATGTTAATTTTAAGGAATAATTAT
This sequence comes from Anisus vortex, assembly GCA_949126835.1. NCBI lineage: Eukaryota > Metazoa > Mollusca > Gastropoda > Planorbidae > Anisus > Anisus vortex. Next base: position 20,159,684 of record OX421497.1, on the reverse strand, counting down.
AAAAGAAAATATTCCGGGAAAAACAATACAGTTCAATTGGCGATCCCAATAATTCAATCGAACTGATAACAATAACATAATAATATATGCAATATAAATTCATCTTATCAAATGGCTTAACTACAGTCATTCAATCATTCAATTTTTAATTCAAAACAATGGACAATTAAATTGTTTATCTAAATCTTGTTCACAAGAAAAATACTTAATCATTCTTAATAGATATAATATAATACAAGTTAATAATTTCTATTACATGAACATTCCACGTTAATAAAAACCTCTCTCGTCCATTTAATTAAAACTAATATCTTTTACATTTGTAATCAAACAACAAAAGAAAAAATCACTTAATGTCTATTCAGACACGACTTATTTTTTTTTTCCATAAGGAGAAAAAAAAAAAAACCAAACGCTCTTGATGAAAAAATACTACTAGACCTGACCTAATTACACGTTACAAAAATTATTGCTCGTGTAGACAGTATTTTTTTTTTTTTTACATGCTGGTAGGCTGACTAACACATTAGACAACTGTCTTTGACGCGACCCAAAATGTAGGTCAATTTCGCACTCTCTCTCTCTATTCCTTTTTTCACCCTCTCATTCTCAATTGATTCTAACAATATTGACATCGCTATGCAAATTTCTACCTCATCACAGCCGAGGTCAAATAAAATTGCTACGCGAGTAAATAGTTATCGTATTAAATGAGCATTATTTAACATCTATCATCTCAAAATCAAATTCATTTGTATTATTTTGAGAACATTAAACATAGTCTGTTCACGAATTAAAATAGTTTATAGCAAAGATCATTAAAAATATTTCAATTTCTCATTTTACCATGACCTTTCGACGTCATTATTTTCTTTTTAAAAGAGTTCACATTGAAACATTCTATCTTTCATGCAGACATGGATTTACTTGAAACAATTTTGGTTAATTTACTTAATTAACTATAAATCAAAGCAGATTATATTATCTTCATACAATCTTAGTACTAAATAGTAAGTACTTATTTTCTTTTAATTACATTAAAGACATTTCAAATACAATATTATTGAAGTAGAAAAGTGTTAAGCATAGGCTACTATTAATTTTTTTCAGAGCGAAATCAATGTAACAATTTATGTACAAAACAAACTGCTGGTTTGACTGGTGTGGTAAAACATTCCATTTCCAATCTTTTCAGTGGTGTACATTGCTCTTTTCCATTTTCCATAAAAGGTTTTATTCATAGGTTCTAGGTTCCTGTTACTTTCACAGTGTTCAGGTCTACCCAGTCTTTTGCTTGTCAATACAATTCATTCAATCTATTTTAACTCATACAGAAAAAAAATAGATTAGTTTTACAATCTTGACATGAAATCCTTAATTAATCATACATTAGTTGAACATTGGTATGTCAACATTATAAATTCTCAACCATGAATTTTCAACCATTCTGGTTTACAGTGTCAAGTCAGTGGCACATATCCTAAATTTATACAAAACAAGGATAAGTTTTATTTTACATTAGTTTCACTTCTGGTCTGCTTTTCATGTAACAGTATCCTAAAAGTGAAAAATCATATATAATACAATTCTTGGAATTCTTGTTAGTCATAGTTCTGCCTTGCTGCAACTATTTTTACCCTACATTATCATACATTCAATTATAATATAATAAATGAATAAATTCACATAGAAGAAATTTGCATACTGACTCAGTGCAATTATTTCAACAACAGTACATGATAAAATATTTTCATAGTACAATCATAAAACATTTTTCAATACTTTAGTGATAGAAAATTCTCTTTCCTTAAAACCATTTACATCTTTTTCAATCAAATTATCCTCTCTGCCAAATGTTTCAATTATCATTTCCAGAGATTCTCAAACATATCTTATAATCAGTCCACATTTATAATGTCCTCTGATTTAGAAACCAATTCTGCGGATAAAACTGATCTTTTTCTCTTATAGCAATTATTTTAAATGCTCAACCTAACAAGTTTGTTTAGAAATATCACACTATAATGATATTTACTCTAACAATACTTTTACTCATTCCTTTTTCTTCACAAGTAAGGGACTTAGTTTTAAAATAGTAAGTTTGGTAACTAACTATCAGTGAATTTGTCATTCAATTCATCCTGTACTCCAGGCATAAATTTTACAAATAAGAGTAACAATGTTAACAACATCAAGCTTATTCCAATTGTTTTCAGAAGGTAAGGCTTTATCATTTTCAAATGATATAATATTTTTGCCTTTCTTTCATCACACAACAATGGCATCTGCATGTGAGCAGTGTACAATTTTTTTCTAACAAACACAGTTATGCCAGACAAAAAATATATGTACTTATCTAGGTACTTGATCAGCCCAAGGAGGTCCAATTCGGTCTGCCATTCCTCTGGAAGTAGTTTGAGTGGTCCTCGGACAGTGGGTCCAAAGATTGGTCCATAGGCTCCTCGACTTTCCGGATGGGATTCAGTTGACATCTCCTGCTCCAGGCATAAGTTCTTTAGTACTGGATTGAAGAGTTCCGAGGCGAAGTTGGTCCTTCGATCCGTCGGTATGGATTGTGGTAACCCATAGCTTTTGGTAGTTTCGGTCCAGCTCTCCGCACTCGTTTCTTCAGTGATGCTCCTCCAATCTTCATCTGTACCGGCAACTGCAGGTTTGCATTGTTGTTTGTTTATACTGTGGTCTATCTGTTCATGGACATCAGTAGTAGAATTTTCTTTCTCGTCGACAGCTTTCTCATGCAGCTGTAGCAACTCTAGGTCTACTTTCTGTTCAGCAATCAATTCATTTGGTGATGACTTCTTTGATTGTTCATTTCCTTTCGGACAATCATCAATCTTGGAGAAAATAGTAGTATCAAGTTCTACTTCTTCTTCCCCTTTCTTCTCTCGTGGGAGAATTTCTTCTTTCTTTTCCTTTTCTTGTGAGATAATTTCTTCTTTCTTTTTCTGTGGTGTCATACCATTTATGACATCACCTACAGGATAAAGTTCTTTTTCTTTTCCTGTCTCCACAATAGGACTAGGGTCTGGATTTTCCTTCACAATCAGTTCAGGTCTCACCCTCCCTTTCGCCAAATCATTTGCTAGGATAACAGATATGCCCTCAACAGGAAGTTTTGATATTACTCCAACTGTCACATATCCTGTCACCAAGTCAGATGTGAGGTATATCCTATGTAGAGGTATTTCTTCTTTCCATTCAAAACCTCTCAATAGGACAGTCTGTCCTGTCAATGTATTCACATTCAATGGTAATACATCTTTAAGCAGCAGTGTTAATGATGCTCCTGCGTCTCGTAATATTTTTACGGACTTCAGTGGTCCTTCCTTTTGTAAGGCCACACAACCTTCACTAATGAACGGTTGAAAACTGCACAGGGTCTCTGTGTCAATTTTATTCTTCCCTTGACCATGACTTTCGGGTGTTGTTTCATCTTTCGATGACTTCAGACTCTTGTTCGAGTCAAAAATACTTTGGTCTACTTTCTCGTCTCTGTGGACTTGGACAATTAATCCAATAGTAGCCATTCTGTATTTATAATCAGGATATTTATCCTCATTATCTTCAGTTGTAGATTTCTCTACCTTCTGACTTTTGCTCTCAGGCAAATCCACCCTCAGTGTTTCTGGTTTAGAATAATCTTTCTTCGAATTCAGTTCGTTTGTATTTTCGCTTTCTTGTACATTCTGTATTGGTTTATGGCTTGCACACATGACCACTTTGTTAGGTCTTTTGTTGCTTCGTATACTCCAACAGTCTTCAATGCTATGTCCTGTTCTCTTACAAAAAGTACATTGGACGTTTTTGTAGACAGGTTTTTTATTAACATCATTTTGTTTCACAAAATGCTCTTTTTCACGATGTTGTTTTTGTGTGTTTTCTGCTGGCCGTTGTGACCGATTAAAATTCTTTCCATCAGCTGTCCTATGACACAATGTGTACTGTTCAGCTAAATCAGCAGCCTTATGTGGGTCAGTGATATCACGCTCGGATAAATACATTCTTATATCCGGCCTCACTTTGTTAATAAAATCCTCTAACAGAATGATATCTTTCATTTCTTTTAATGTGGAGATATTTCTGGATTTTATCCACTGATCCATTAACTTTTCTTCTGCTCGAAGGAAGTCTAAGTGTGTTTGGTAAGGGGACATTGTGTACTGACGGAACCTTTTCCGATAACTTTCCGGTATTTGGTTATAGGCTTTAAGTACAGTATATTTAATGATTTCATAATCATTTAAATCCTCCTCTTTTAACAATAGAACACAATCTCTTGCCCTTCCCTGAGTAAAAGCTGTTCTTACTAATATTCCCCATTTATCTTCTGGGAACTTAAAATCTCTGCAAGAAATTTCAAAGGTCTGGAAGAAATTAGCTATTTCACTTTCTTTATCAATGTAGGTAGGGACTAGCTTTTTCCATCTGGCCATCTCTACATCATTATGAGATTCTTTTTTATTAGCTCCTATCTTCGCTAGCTCTATTCTTTCCTGACTTTCGCGTTGACTTTTCTTATCTTCCATCTCAAACTCAAGACGTTTTTGTTCTATCTCACGATCAAGACGTTTTTGTTCTATCTCACGATCAAGACGTTTTTCTTCTCGTTTATCTTCCAATTCCATCCGTTTCATTTCTAGTTGAAATCGCAACTGTTCGGACATTGAAGATTTCGACGTCTGACCTTCAACTTGATATTCCTCCGCGCTTGATTCTACTTTCAACTTGCCACTCGCAATCAACACATCTTTTATCTGCTGTGTCAACACAGTCCTCGATGGTGTAGTTTCAGTAACTTCTATCTTTAAGATCTCAGCGATCTCTTTTAACTTCTTTATTGATAAAGTTTTCAGAACTTCTTCTTCTGGATTTTCAATAAATTCCATTCTTTAGTTAAGAGATTTATAATATGTAAATTTCCAACTTACGTTTTTCCAATCGGAAGAATAATTTCAGCGTTCTTAGGCTTGCTCAGTAGGTCACTGCTCCAACACACAACACAACACAACTTGAATATATGCTTCACTATACAACTATATCGGACGAAGACCCCAAACTGTTATGGCCCTTTAGGTGATGACTATTATTACGACTCGTTAAATCGGATTCAATGAATATAGTTGTATCTTTATTAGAAGTCTCTAGATTCTGCTAATCTGTAGCCCAAGCTAGGGGTTCCTTGACTGACAGGTCTATGCAGTAATGTAGTTATATTCGTGATAATTATCTTCAACACATTTCTCAACAATGATAGATCAAACAACTCCAGTTGTTGAATAAACAATTTTATTTAAATTGTAGACTCAATATAAACGATCAATAAACTTTATCAACTGATGGCAACATAAGGTTCAATACAATGGCATATAATATACAAATGAATATAGCGACTTCACTCTACAAACGTTTAAACTGAACTAACTTTAAAGAGGTCGGGACTTAACAAAGAAAACTATCATCGAAGATTCTACAGGGTCTTAATACGCATTTTAACCTCTTTCTCTATAATTACTACGATCCAGAATTATCCTCCAATTTCCACGGGATTTGAACGAATTATTTTATTTAAACTGCCCTCAGGGCATAAAGGTCAAACCTTGGTCGCCTTGGACTCTGATACGCACTTGTTAAGAGGTCAATGCCTTACTACGTCATTCATTTATGACCGATATTCGTAACAGATTATACACACGGTAGTTGGCTTCCTTGCCCCTACCGCTCCTACCTTGCACTATTTGCCACCCACACCTTGCAATCTGGCTACGCCACTATAGGCCTACTAATACATTTTTATCTCATACATTTTTTTTTCAGACAATTAGAAATTAAAACTACAAAATTACTATATTTAGCCTAATCACCAAATTTTAATGTTTCACTTATTATAACGTAGTCAGCAAAAAAATATTAGTTTATATATCAGAATTAGGGATGTTAAAAGGAAAGGTAGGCTAAGTATTTCGGACTTCATGGGCCACGAATTATTTTTCTGAAGGAAATATTTTAAAATAACCATGTTGGATTCACACAATAAGCTAACACTTCATTCAATGCAATTCAAACATAGTCTCAGAGAGGGCCTATTGTTGTCTTTAGTTATATTGCCAATAACAGCTGTCGCTTACATGGTATATATAACGAACGCCAGTCTCTGGCGCCTAATTTCATTTCTGTACCTATGAGCCCCAAAGCTGGCGAAGTGTGTAAACCGCCGATACGTTCCCATTAAGAATACACCAGCGGGCGAACGCATGGGGGAGAGCTCCCGCAGCGGGTCCGGACAGAGCTGAGCTCAACCCTAAACGTTACGCCCTGGACACAAGACGGGCTCGTCCGTTTTTTTTTTTTTAGACCTTTTAACTTGGCTCTTCGAGTCTGACCAGTGAGCTAATGCATGGGACAAGCGGTCGCCGAGATACTTCCACTCCCATCTCTGTAAGTGATGGAGAGAGGCGTGGTATCCCAAGCTGCAAGTCTGGAGATTAATAGGCTTGTTCTGTTCTTCCATTTGAGGGGGCCTGTAAGGTACCCACTGTCCGATTTCTGGCGTCTCCGGGATGGGGGCTGATGCAACGTAAGGAGAGGTATACAAAACGTCCTGTAAAAACGGCTGCTTTCAAAGGTGGCCTTGAGGGGATGACATCCCCGTGTCCGACAAAATCCGCTCGGCCAACACACCGTCAGCCCACATTACAGGAATACGAGGCAAGCCATGGATGGCTTGAGCAAATGTACGTTCATAAAAGGGGAATCCAAACAGAGCAAGCCGACCCAACAAGCGACGGCCTTGTAGGACAACGCCTGCCTACTCATATCTTTCCATGTCGGAGTGCATAGCCTGCTAACGCTGATCCAAACATGGTTTCAAGGGTTGGAACTTGGAAAAGACTCAACCATGGGGCGTTGAATTAAAGCAGTCGACTCTCGGACGGTGTTCATAGTCCTTTCAGGACTCAATAACAGAACGGTGCCTAATTTAGATGTAGGCCTACTGAGCGGCCTAAAACTGGCTTTCTGTTTCTGAACGCACTCTGCATAATGTTTGTTGGTGTGTTTATGTTCTTTTGTTATTCCAGTCACAATGGTTCGCTAGACTACAGCGAAGGTGAAGTTTTTTTTAAATTGGTCGGTCAATTTGCCATGCTAACAATTGCATTAGTTTCCACTTTCCCCTCATACATAGATCTACAAACTAACAAGATGAACACAAAAAGGACATGTCAAATGTAGTGTCCGTAATTTTAATTAATATATTTAATTTGTATTAACTTAAAACCATGTTTATAGATGTCTGCTATGTAAGTGGCACATGACAAATATAATGTAGCCTAGAATTTTGTAATAAATTTTTATAATTTTTTTATTTAAAAAAAGTAACATTGTTGACGTCAACTTTTCTTGACCTCCCCCCCCTCCCCTTGTCAACAATTGTCAAACTTTTTCAGACCCCCCTCCCCCCTATTTTGTTGACGTAATTAATGGACGTCCCCTTGGCTAAGCCACTGCATGTTTATCATTGAATCACCTGACTTAGAATTTTATATTGGCTACGCCACTGCATGTTTATCATTGAATCACCTGACTTAGAATTTTATATTGGCTAAGCCACAGCATGTTCATCATTGAATCACCTGATTTAGAATTTTATATTGGCTAAGCCACAGCATGTTCATCATTGAATCACCTGACTTATAATTTTATATTGGCTAAGCCACTGCATGTTCATCATTGAATCACCTGACTTAGAATTTTGTATTGGCTAAGCCACTGCATGTTCATCATTGAATCACCTGACTTAGAATTTTATATTGGCTAAGCCACTGCATGTTCATCATTGAATCACCTGACTTAGAATTTTATATTGGCTAAGCCACTGCATGTTCATCATTGAATCACCTGATTTAGAATTTTATATTGGCTAAGCCACTGCATGTTCATCATTGAATCACCTGATTTAGAATTTTATATTGGCTACGCCACTGCGTGTTCATCATTGAATCACCTGACTTAGAATTTTATATTGGCTAAGCCACTGCATGTTCATCATTGAATCACCTGATTTAGAATTTTATATTGGCTAAGCCACTGCTTGTTCATCATTGAATCACCTGATTTAGAATTTTATATTGGCTAAGCCACTGCATGTTCATCATTGAATCACCTGACTTAGAATTTTATATTGGCTAAGCCACTGCATGTTCATCATTGAATCACCTGATTTAGAATTTTATATTGGCTACGCCACTGCATGTTCATCATTGAATCACCTGACTTAGAATTTTATATTGGCTAAGCCACTGCATGTTCATCATTGAATCACCTGATTTAGAATTTTATATTGGCTAAGCCACTGCATGTTCATTATTGAATCACCTTACTTAGAATTGTATATTGGCTAAGCCACTGCATGTTCATTATTGAATCACCTTACTTAGAATTTTATATTGGCTAAGCCACTGCATGTTCATCATTGAATCACCTGACTTAGAAATTTATATTGGCTACGCCACTGCATGTTCATTATTGAATCACCTTACTTAGAATTTAAATTGGCTAAGCCACTGCATGTTCATCATTGAATCACCTGACTTAGAATTTTATATTGGCTACGCCACTGCATGTTCATTATTGAATCACCTTACTTAGAATTTTATATTGGCTACGCCACTGCATGTTCATTATTGAATCACCTTACTTAGAATTTCATATTGGCTACGCCACTGCATGTTCATTATTGAATCAATGTAAGAGAAAAGGAGAGTAAATTAAGTAAGTATTACACTTCACTAAAACACTTATAGAAACTAAAAAGATTTCTAAAAATATGTATGTTCTTATCCTTACCCGCCTAATCTTATCCTTACCATCCGCACTTAATCCTTAACATCCGCACTTAATCCTTACCATTCGCCACTTAATCCTTAACATCCGCACTTAATCCTTACCATCCACACTTAATCCTTACCATCCGCACTTAATCCTTACCATCCGCAACTAATACTTACCATTCGCCACTTATCCTTACCATCCAACACGTATCATTACCTCGTACACTTATCATTACTAACCTACACTTATCATTACTTACCATTCGCCACTTATCCTTACCATCTACCACTTATCATTACCCCGTACACTTATGATTTATCATTACTTCCTACACTTATCTTTAACCGCTTTACTATAATAATTACCATGCGCACTTAATCCTTACCATCCGCACTTAATCCTCACCATCCGCAACTAATACTTACCATTCGCCACTTATCCTTACCATCCAACACGTATCATTACCTCGTACACTTATCATTACTAACCTACACTTATCATTACTTACCATTCGCCACTTATCCTTACCATCCACCACTTATCATTACCCCGTACACTTATGATTTATCATTACTTCCTACACTTATCTTTAACCGCTTTACTATAATAATTACCATGCGCACTTAATCCTTACCATCCGCACTTAATCCTCACCATCCGCAACTAATACTTACCATTCGCCACTTATCCTTACCATCCACCACTTATCATTACCACCCTACACTTATCATTACCATCCGCCTCTTAAGCCCTTATTCTCTCTCAATTCACTAGTCCTCTTGTTTACTGCGAAGATTAACTCGTAAGGTCATACGATACGCCAATCAAAGCATTCACGCAGCCATTGTGAACGGCATAAAGTAAGTAGAAAAAAAAGTATATTATGGTAATTCCTCCACTCCCCCCCCCCCTCCCCGCAAGCCCAGTCCCCCCCCCCCTTCCAGCGCCGCACGCAACGAAGCGGTAATCAACCTTGGTTGCTAGGCTTTTAGTCCTTGTATTTCATCTACTAGTTAAAAGGAGGAGATTGGTGGGGATTGGTAGGGGACCCAGTGTATTTTTTGGGGGGAGGGGGGGGGGGTCTAGTTGAAGCGTACAATTACGGTCTCCGATTTCACGTTAGCGATCTTCTGATTTCTCGCCGGCCTTTGATATTAGACTCGTAGCCCCGTGGCCTTATGCAAGGCCCGCCTTTTACCTAGCTAGTTTCAACTATACCAGAGGAGGGTTTGGAAAAACCCAAGTAATAATAAACACGTCATGTGAGTAGGTAAGTGGACTATGAATGGGTGCATTTATCAAGAACTGGACACTGGGAAAAACCCCAGATGTAATTTTAACAATGACACAGTTATTTTGTTTTTGTTACTAAAATGATTCTGACACAAAGGAACAGAGAAACTCTACCATAGGATTTCTGTTTAGTCTGTGTTAAAAGAGATTACACAAGCAGAGACATTTTCTAGATTCAGTGATTCCATGCTAGGGGTCAATGAAAAGTACGAGTAGTGTCGCAATGGCAATATTTTGAAAATAATTTAGTGCCCTTCACATTGTCTGAGCGAGGGATAGGCAACCTTTTCATAACACTGTGCCAAAAATAGTATTTCTAGGTCATTCGGCGTGCCAACAACCTAAAAGTCAACTCATGCCACCAATCAATTTCTTGTATAAGAGAATTGAATTGCCTTTGGGGGGGGGGGGGGGGTTCTTACGCGTGCCATTCAAAATTTTTCTACGTGCCAAGTATGTCACGCGTGCCGTAGAATGCCGATCCCTGGTCTGAGCCATTTCTTAAATAACTCATTAAGATTATCGACGGTCTCGAAATAATTGAATTCAATATAGACGGTTTAAATGATGAATAATGTAAAATTGCTAAAATTTCGTTACTTTTTAATGTCATTATGGATGTTGATAATATGCCTAGTTATTGGATAGACACTACGACTAAGAAAGGTAACCACACAATATGGTACAAACATATAAGAGTCATTAAGTCCAACACTTAGAGAAGAGACTATGTGTCTAGATGCAGCACTTAGATCACGTACGTAGTAGTAGACCGAGTAGGTCTATACAATAGACCAACCAACTTCTATATAGTCAAACGATATTAAAATAGTTAACCCATAACACAACCTTACAATCCACTTAAAGCACAGCATTTATTTTTAACTCTTTAAAGCTCACTATTCATGCACACAACAATAAAGTCGCTAAGTTAGCAGCACCAGACTAGAACTTTTTTTTAACTTTGAGCTGGATATTTACTCTTTAATTAGCCAGTAGTGCGGTAAGATATCTAATAATAATAATAATAATAATAACGGTGCTTATATAGCGCATATCCCGTTGGTGACAGTTCTATGCGCAGACGACAGTTACAGAATACAGACAGACAACGAAATATATAGTAATACGCTAATTCTGCTGACGAAATAGGTGAGTCTTCAGCCGGCTCCTGAAGGTGTCATAGCTAGGGCTCTGGCGAAGCTGTAGTGGGAGGTGATTCCAAGCGGACGGTCCTGCGTAGGAAAATGAACGTTCGCCAGCGGACACTAGCCTCACACGAGGGATCCGCAGAGTAAGCGCGTCAGATGCCGAACGAAGTGGGCGGGACTGGGTGTAGAGCTCCATACAAGAGCGAAGATAATCCGGGGCGCAGTTATTCAGGCACCTATAACAGAGGGAAGCCAGCTTATATGAGATCCGGTTGTTGATGGGTAGCCAGTGCAGAGATCGGAGCAGAGGATTGATATCATTTGACTTCTTCTTCTTGAGAACTAGTCGGGCTGCGCAGTTCTGGATACGTTGGAGTCCTTGAAGGGAGGAGGCCGGGAGACCAGCCAAAAGCGAATTACAATAGTCCAAGCGGGAAAATAGGAGAGAGATGATGAGCTTAACACAAGCTTCCTTGGTGAGATAACGACGGATGGCGGCAATACGACGCAGATGGAAGAAGCAGATTTTGTTGAGGAAGGAGATGTGGGTTTGCATGGACAGCGTGGAGTCCAGATAGACGCCAAGGCTTTTGATAGTCGGGGAGAAAGGCACAGTTGCATCAGCCAGCTGAAGATCGGACGCAGTGAGGGACACGACCCTCTGTCTCGTACCGACGATAAGAGCTTCAGTCTTCTCACTGTTAAGCTTCAACTTGTTTTCCGTCATCCAGCTCTGGATGTCCAGGAAACAGATGGAGATGGAAGCAAGGAGCCTGTCGAAGTCCTCAGGCTCTGCACTGTTATACAGCTGGGTGTCATCGGCGAAAGAATGATATTTGAGGTTGTGGCGTTCGATGACAAAGGATAGGGGTTGAGTGTAAAGGGTGAAAAGAAGTGGACCAAGGACAGACCCCTGCGGCACACCATAGCAGACGTGAACAGGCTGGGAGAATATGGACTCAATCATAACGGTCTGGGAGCGATTCTGAAGATAGTTAATGAACCAGGAGAGGGCGATGTCTTGAATGCCAAAATATCTAATAAAATTACTGAAAAATGGCTTTCCGTAACTCATCCGGTTTGAAACTATCGAGTCTAAGGGAAACTATCGAGTCTAAGGGAAACTATCGAGTCTAAGGGAAACTATCGAGTCTAAGGGAAACTATCGAGTCTAAGGGAAACTATCGAGTCTAAGGGAAACTATCGAGTCTAAGGGAAACTATCGAGTCTAAGGGAAACTATCGAGTCTAAGGGAAACTATCGAGTCTAAGGGAAACTATCGAGTCTAAGGATATGAAAGACAGCAAAAATAATTCGCCCCTCCCGCCTTCCCGCTATTCCCTTATCTAAGAAATATGTATGCATTATAATTAAGCTACACTTTTATAACTACATAAACGAAACAATTATTTTATTTCATTTATCTTTCAACGTGCGACAAAAAAAAAGAGAGTTGATAATTCGATATATTCCAGCTACCGTCAACGTGAAAGGGCAAAGGTAAGAACGATAAAAATGTGTTTCAGGTCATCGTTACGTCTTTCACAAATTACTTTTCGAATAAATCTCACATTAAAAAAAAATGTTCCTACATATATAACCCCAGTTCACCATTTTTTTTACAACTAGAACAGAGTCTCGGCAGTTTAGAAACACCTTAAAGCGACGACATAATCCCGTCATGCTTCACGCCACGGCGCCCCCCACAGTATATATCTCAACAAGTTAAAGTTATGTGAACCAGAGACGGGACTTGATCTTAGCATTAAAAACCAGCAGAGGAAAACACCGGGGTTATTCTTTTATTTTTGACAATTTATAGACTACAGACTACAGATTGTCGTCGCTGGGGACTAATTACAAACGGAATTTGGAGTGGCGACTGGAAGGTGAATAGGGGGCGGAACAAGGAGAGTATGTGTTTTTTTTTTAATGTGTAGAAACGTAGGGGGGGCTATTGTGATCGTTTTAAATAAGCCACATCTAGCTACCTCAATAGCAGTGGTGTCAAAAGCTTAAGGCATTAAAAAGACAATGCTAATATTAGGAATGAAAGAGATCAAACTGTTACATTTACTAAGAGCTTACTAATTATCAAACAGGTCCTATTATTTCACGAGAATCTTACTAGGAAAAAAAATAGTCAATTTATTACACTATGAGCTTATTAGAAATGAAACAGTTCAAATTTCTACACAAAGGTTTTTCCTAAGTATCAAACAGGTCAATTAATTTGTAATTTCAGAATTTATCCAACCTATTGATAAAAGTATTACGTTAAATTGTTGTATTTATCAAAAGCACTTTGATTTATTGATTCATATAAAATATATTATCTTAGCTCAATGTTCCCGGATTCTACTTCGAGATTACCTGGCAATAAAAAAAAAACCTCTCACCTTGTACTCTTCCCTCATGTCTTCTGCAGATTTTAACGGTTAAACGAAATGCACGCGCAATTAAACATCGGTGCAATTAAACAAAGCAGTCCATTATACGACAATTAAACACATAATATCTGCATGAACAACTGGTGATATATTTTTTTTAAATAAATATTATTTTCCCGTCTTTTCATGAGTAGTTCCCTATTAAACGTTCCACTGTGCACATAATGCAGAAAACCAGAAACTGTAATTTGAATCGTATAATTCTGAACTCCTTGAGTATAAAACCTTCAGCCAGTTGTATAATGTTACAGTTTATATTCCTAGACTTGTAATTCTATACGTTCCATCAGCAGCCGAAATCGTGATATAAACACAGAACAAGTGGACATAACACAAATGCAGGGGCCACCACACCTTACACTTTACACAATACCATTATTTTTAATCTTTCCTTGTTGTTTTTTTTTGTTCTTGTTGTTTTTTTCTTCCATAAGCGAAATGCTGACGCAATGCATATAGCTATAATTGGCAGTTAAGATACAATAATCGTATCTTATCTTATACATTACAAACGCTCCTTCTATAAAGAAGATTATTGCGTCATACGCTCATCCGTGGTCAGAGTCTAGTCTTGCATTTTTATTCATGTTTTAAATGTTAAGTTACTGGTTTTCCTGGTTTGTTCAGGCAACCCATTCAATGCCCGAATGCCAGAATTAGAGAATAAAGTGTTTCCATTATTCACAGAAAATGCTCGTCTTGTAGAACTTGTAAATGCAGCTTTTAAGATTTTTTCGGCCATCACAATGCCCAGTCGCTAATACTTTTCAGCAACTACGTACCAGATACTAGGTATATGTCCCACCCCTACCCCAAAATAATATATATTAAAAATAAAAAAAAGTAAAAACCTGGCTTTAACCTAAATTCGAACTCTTCACATCCGGAATGTCAATGCCAAGACGCCGCATCTAGACCGCAGTAGAGTGTCCATAAGTAGATAGAATTCTATTTTTTTTGGTCTGTGTGTTGTTTTAAATGTTCTGGTCTAGAGGGAGGGACTCGAAGGTAAAAGATATGGAAACAAAAAGCTCCAGCTTCTCTACGCATGTTTATAAACTGCCGGGCCGTGGTTTAGAGTTTAGAGTAAGGATCGGCAACCTTTTGATAATAGTTTACCAAGGAAGGATTTCTAATTCATTTCAGCGTGCCAACAGCCTAAAAGTCACCCTGCTCTATTTCTTGTAGAAGAGACTTGATTTGCAACTGAGGGGCGTCTTTTTTCGTGCCACTGGAAATCGCTCTGCGTGCCAAGTCTGACAAGCGTTCCATAGGTTGCTAATTCATACTTTAGGGAGTAGGCATTTTTAGACATGTGTGTGTTTCAGGTTTCATTTCTCGGTCTACGGAGCAGTCTCTAACAATATTCTCAAACTACGTAGACTGTAGAATTTTAGAGTTTAGAGTAACAATGGCTTTGGTGGAGGGGGGGGGGGGGAGGGCACAGAGGTAGAAACTGTAGCCCATCTAATCGAGGGAGTGTGGAGGATCTGGGGAGGGGAGGGTATCTCGAGTATCGTGTTTCATTTTTTCTCCACAGGATGGGGGCATATCTAAACAAAAGAGAATATTTTCTTGCGATGATATTTTGTTTGAAGTTCTACATTCAACACACACATTTTGGGACTAGAGTCTTCTCAGTAACAAGAGAAAAACAAACCGCGCGGTTATGTCCCTTTTTTTTAAATCTGGTAATATCAGTTTGTTATCTCCCCTTGTGTACTGTCATGATGGGCTGACAAATGACTTTATATTTTTATGGTGTGTATGTTTTTTTTGTTTAAAAAACAATTTTAATTGTTCATTTTGGAAAATGTAGAAGTTAATACCTGTGTTTTTCCCCATAAATCTTGTTTTTTATTGTTTTGTCTTCAATATCTTACGATTTTAACAGTTTCAACGATTTTAAAATCTTCTCTATTTGCGTGTTAACGTTTCCATAATTACTCAAATAATGAGAGGTTTATTTTTTTTTATTAAATCTAATTAACTGATGAATAAATAAAAAGGAAGCAATTGTTACATTTTCATTTCTAATGTCTTTTGTTAAAGTCATTAATTGGAGGCGAGGTAGGGAGTGGGGGAGGTTTGAGTCAGAAAGAGAGAAAAAAGACAAGGAGGACATAGTCTGTGAGTAAAGAGATAGAGTGAAGTAGAGGACACACAACAGAGAGAGAGAGAGAGAGAGAGAGAGAGAGAGAGAGAGGGAACACACATAGAATATAACGAAGGAGACAGAGAGAGAATAGAGAAAGAATCTAAGAGAGAAAGAGAAATGGTCAAATTGAGAGAAATAGAGAGAGACAAAGGGGAAGAAAATCAGACATTGCGGGTGAGAGAGAGAGAGAGAAAGAGAGAACAAGATGAAGTTACGTCACGCTAGTAGAATATGTCATCTTCTTCTCCCACCTTTCACATTTATCTCCTATGTCAGCCATGCCATTGGTAAAGATGACAAAATGTCATCTGTCATATTCTAGAATATATCATACAGACTTCTCATAACATCTGTGTATGCCATTATCTTTTTTATATTCCACGTCTGGGAACATTGAATAATCCAGAAGCCTTTTGTATTTATAGTTCAAGGACTGAAGAACAAGAAGATGGCTGGGTGGGCGTGACGCTGTTAAATGCTATAATTAGGTCGCGGTGACATTTCTTAACTTGCTCATTTTTATTTTTTTTTCTTCATTTCACCTGCCAACTTCAAAACATTTTCTTGCTGTTAGTAAAATAAAAAATAAAAAGCGTTAAATCGTGCTAGACGTTTGCGCTATATGTTTTTTTTTTAAGCAGCGAAATATCACATGAGACGTAGAATGTGAAACATGAGAACCTTACAGGCGATTCAATTACAACATCAGAGTTTTATTCATATGTCAGAAGTGCATTTCAGTAGCTCTTGGCGTTGAGCGCGCCCTCCCACCCCCCCTCTCTCTCTTCAACTTAGCCTCGTCTGCGTCTAGCCTCCATGTTTGTGAAAGGGAATCAGATCTTATGGCCAGGACAAATTTCTTGCTCTCCCCCCCCTTTTTTTCCCATTGGGGGAATGGATGGGGGGGGGTGTGGATGATCAGACTTAATATGGAAACAGCTATAAGTCTTTGGGCCTGTAGACGACATTATTGAAAGCTGTAGTCTAGATCTATATCTACAGACTACTGACTTAGTACGGGCCTGTAGACGACATTATTGAAAGCTGTAGTCTAGATCTATATCTACAGACTACTGACTTAGTACGGGCCTGTTGACGACATTATTGAAAGCTGTAGTCTAGATCTATATCTACAGACTACTGACTTAGTACGGGCCTGTTGACGACATTATTGAAAGCTGTAGTCTAGATCTATATCTACAGACTACTGACTTAGTACGGGCCTGTTGACGACATTATTGAAAGCTGTAGTCTAGATCTATATCTACAGACTACTGACTTAGTATGGGCCTGTAGACGACACTATTGAAAGCTGTAGTCTAGATCTATATCTACAGACTACTGACTTAGTACAGATGTTTCTATATATATTTATATAGACCACAGACGTAATGGTGTAATGTAAACAAAAATCTGGTTTCAAACTGATTAAAAACTGATGACTACCTTATACTACACTATACTACACTATACTACCCTATACTACCCACGGGCAATGCACAGAGAAAGCCACAGTTAGAGAAAAAGAAAGAAAGAGAGAGAGAGATAGAGAGAGGGGGGGGTGGAAATAAGAAAATGAAAAAGGCAGAGTAAGCGAGTTAGGGAAAAAGATTTAGACATACTCAAGAGAGTATGAGAGAGAGAGAAAGAAACAGATAGAGAGAGAGAGAGAGAAACAGATAGAGAGAGAGAGAGAGTGAGAGAAACAGATAGAGAGAGAGAGAGAAACAGATAGAGAGAGAGAGAATGTGAGAAAGTAGAAGAAAGAAAGACAGTTACAAAGAGAGCGTAGACGGAAAGAAAGACAGACGGGGAGAGAGACATAGACATAATGAGAGAGTAAGAGAGAGTATGAGAGAGAAAGTTGAGAGAAAGACAGAGAGATTGAGACCATGAAGATAGGGAGAAAGGGGGAGATAGAGAGGAAGAATAATCTAGGAATGGTCAAAGTGATTGAAGTTCTGTGTAGAAATTGTTTTAAGAAATCACTGCCATTTGATATGAATTCTAAATATTTCATTACTTCAACATTTGATATGCTCAGATATCAGAATAAGATAATAGTCACCAGTCCCGTAGTGAGTCAAAACTAGTGTAGTGCAAAATTGCCTACTATAATAGTTTGTGTCTCCAAAGAGTTTAATATGGCAACCAACCATGGTCGCTCCACCCCCCCCCCATCTCTCCAATCGGTCCACCGTTTTGTTTTAGCCAAATTGAATGTAATCTTATCATCCCCATGAATCTGTGTTACTATGGCAACGGCAGTAACTAAACACCCAGGCATCGAGTGCCTCGTAAACCGGTGCTTCATATTAACTCGTATTAATACCGGCGTCAAACTTTTAATAAGTTATATGATATGTTCTAAATATGACTACAGTGAATAAAAACAACTACTTCAAAGTGGAAGGTGAATTATGGGTAAACCATAGCAAGATCGGATCCTAAAGTGGAAGTTGAATTAAGGAAAACGTTGGCAAGATCGGATCCCTAATATGAAAGTTGAATTAAGGAAAACGTTGGCAAGATCGGATCCTAAATATGGAAGTTGAATTAAGGAAAACGTTGGCAAGATCGGATCCCTAAAATGGAAGTTGAAATAAGGAAAACGTTGGCAAGATCGGATCCCTAATGTAGAAGTTGAATTAAGGAAAACGTTGGCAAGATATGATCCCTAATATGGAAGTTGAATTAAGGAAAACGTTGGCAAGATCGGATCCCTAAAATGGAAGTTTGTGTGTATGTGTTAGTGTGTGCACGTGTCTGTTTATCGTTTTGTATGTGTGTTTCAATGTGTATCTGTGTCACTGTATCTGTCTGTCGACCTGAGCATGTGTCTGAGTGTATATTATGTCTGTGCCTGTATTCACATGTATATGTGTGTCTGTGTGTGTCAGTATGCCTGTGTGTGTCAGTGTGTCTGTGTGTGTCAGTGTGTGTCTCGCTAACTATGTGGGTGTGTCTTTGTGTGCGTGTGTGTGGTGGGTTGAGTCAAACATGAAACGGAGGAACGAGTGTATGTGTATGGAGCAAGGGTTGTCACATCTCACTGACGAATGACACACAAGCCTTTGGCACACTTTTAGGGAGACTTTTGGAAGTCTTGAACAGGATATAAAAAAATTGATGATCGTATAGAATCAATAACTTTTTTTAAAGAAAAGCACAAAAAAAACAACAACAACAAACAACGAAGCTACACAAGGGCAGCAACTTCAACAAGACATAATGAAAATATCTTTACTGAGAAAAATGGACCAAAAATAGATTTTAAGGAGGTTCAATTTTTTATGTTGGTGCAATTATTGCTACTGTATTTTTGTTTAAATTACACATAAAAATGAAGGAAAGGTTAAGAAAATCATAGCATTAGTTTGTAAACCTTTTTATTAAGCTTTTAATCTTATAATCTAAACTCGTTAAAAACCATGTATGATAACGATGGTCATTTGTACAAATGGTATAGAGCCACTCTCCCTTCTATCAGGTTGAACAAGCTCAGAGCGCACTCGTCTACAGTAATATTTCTAACTTAGAAATAGGGCCTACAACACAATAACAATCAGTTACAATGCTCTGATGAACACAAGGACATAAAACACTTTTCTTATCCCTTATGTAAGAACAAATGCATATATGTACTCTTTCTTACCGAGTGACTTTCGGGCATGGAATGGGTTGCCTGAACAAACCGGGAAAACCAATAACTTATGATTTAAAACGATGTATGACTAGACGAAAGACGTAATAAGCTTCTTCATAAAAGTAACTAACGTGAGAAGGTTTAAACATTGAGGGCGATGTGTGGGAATATCTGGGTGAGTAATATTTCATTGGAATTGAAAGGAATTGAAAGGAAATCTTTCAAAAAAAGGGGGGCTGATGGTGCAAAGCTGAAAGTTGTTGAGTAAAGAAACAACAGAAAATATATCTTCAGCAGTGATCTACGCATGTTCCATCTGTCTGCCATTAAACTTTGCTTGAAGCTTTTTTTTTTTTTTAAATCTTCAACAGTTATGAGGTTTAGGGCTAAGATTTACCGCGGGTCGCTGAATTTGACTTCGCGTTGCGGAATTTCTGGTTTTGCCTCGTTGCCGCGGGAAATACTAAAACTGGATATATCTCACTAATACTGGATATATCTCACTAAAACTGGATATATCTCACTAAAACTGGATATATCTAACTAATACTGGATATATCTCACTAAAACTGGATATATCTCACTAAAACTGGATATATCTCACTAAAACTGGATATATCTCACTAAAACTGGATATATCTCACTAAAACTGGATATATCTCACTAAAACTGGATATATCTCACTAATATTGGATATATCTCACTAAAACTGGATATATCTCACTAAAACTGGATATATCTCACTAAAACTGGATATATCTCACTAAAACTGGATATATCTCACTAAAACTGGATATATCTCTCTAAAACTGGATATATCTCACTAAAACTGGATATATCTCACTAAAACTGGATATATCTTACTAAAACTGGATATATCTCACTAAAACTGGATATATCTCACTGAAACTGGATATATCTCACTAATACTGGATATATCTCACTAAAACTGGATATATCTTACTAAAACTGGATATATCTCACTAATTTTGGATATATCTCACTAAAACTGGATATATCTCACTAAAACTGGATATATCTCACTAAAACTGGATATATCTCACTAAAACTGGATATATCTCACTAAAACTGGATATATCTCACTAAAACTGGATATATCTCACTAAAACTGGATATATCTCACTAAAACTGGATATATCTCACTAAAACTGGATATATCTCACTAAAACTGGATATATCTCACTAAAACTGGATATATCTCACTAAAACTGGATATATCTCACTAAAACTGGATATATCTCACTAATATTGGATATATCTCACTAAAACTGGATATATCTCACTAAAACTGGATATATCTCACTAAAACTGGATACATCTCACTAAAACTGGATATATCTCACTAAAACTGGATATATCTTACTAAAACTGGATATATCCTACTAAAACTGGATATATCTCACTAAAACTGGATATATCTCACTAAAACTGGATATATCTCACTAAAACTGGATATATCTCACTAAAACTGGATATATCTCACTAATACTGGATATATCTCACTAAAACTGGATATATCTCACTAAAACTGGATATATCTCACTAAAACTGGATATATCTCACTAAAACTGGATATATCTCACTAAAACTGGATATATTTCACTAAAACTGGATATATCTCACTAATATTGGATATATCTCACTAAAACTGGATATATCTCACTAAAACTGGATATATCTCACTAAAACTGGATATATCTCATTAAAACTGGATATATCTCACTAAAACTGGATATATCTCACTAAAACTGGATATATCTCACTAAAACTGGATATATCTCACTAAAACTGGATATATCTTACTAAAACTGGATATATCTCACTAAAACTGGATATCTCACTAAAACTGGATATATCTCACTAAAACTGGATATATCTCACTAAAACTGGATATATCTCACTAAAACTGGATATATCTCACTAATATTGGATATATCTCACTAAAACTGGATATATCTCACTAAAACTGGATATATCTCACTAAAACTGGATATATCTTACTAAAACTGGATATATCTCACTAAAACTGGATATATCTCACTAAAACTGGATATATCTCACTAAAACTGGATATATCTCACTAATATTGGATATATCTCACTAAAACTGGATATATCTCACTAAAACTGGATATATCTCACTAAAACTGGATATATCTCACTAAAACTGGATATATCTCACTAAAACTGGATATATCTCACTAAAACTGGATATATCTCACTAAAACTGGATATATCTCACTAAAACTGGATATATCTTACTAAAACTGGATATATCCTACTAAAACTGGATATATCTCACTAAAACTGGATATATCTCACTAAAACTGGATATATCTCACTAAAACTGGATATATCTCACTAAAACTGGATATATCTCACTAAAACTGGATATATCTCACTAAAACTGGATATATCTCACTAAAACTGGATATATCTCACTAAGAGTAGATTCAAACCACGGAGGAGCGCAGGGAGAAATGATTAAAACGCACATTTTCGTATTAAAATACGTCTTATCGTGATAACTTCATGAACATTATACGTGCACATGAGAGAAAATTGAAGATTATGTTTGTACATTTCAAACAAGACTTCAGGTTGTGACTATTCCGGTCAATTAAGTTTGTACACGTTTCCAGGAAATGTTACCATATACAACCCACACCCCCCCCCCCCCAATAGTAGGGTAACCTAGAATTGGCAGCTTCACAAGAAGGTCATCTAGCAATCTTGCTATCAGTCATTCATCAAATTTTTCCACAACAACATCTCTTCTCGACTGTATTCTTTTTGGCGCTTGGTTTTGAAATCCAATACAATATTCATTTTACGTGTTCATTATTTTTTAATAACTGTAAAATTGTAAAGCTGAAAAACTAAATTTGATATTGTGTAAAGATTATTTTGACTTCTCGATAACTTCCTAGCAAATAATTGCAGTGTTTCTTTAATGTAAACCTCTATACCCCTTCCCATCTCTCCCACTGTAACATAATCCGCCTGGCTGTTAAAGTCACGACGGAGCGTAATTTGAATGTCTTAGTGTACCAGCAAATAGGGAATGGAGAATTCCCTACTGCGCAAAGTAGTTATTAGAATAATAGTTTCTTATATAAATATGTACAAGTATTTTCAATTACTCGGCTGCCACAATGGAAGTTATCTGACCTGCTCTGATGACCATACAAGTCCACTTCCATGGAGGAAGACGGGGTGGGAGAGGGAGGGTGCCTATGTGTTGGGGACAGGGGATGAAGTAGAGTGGCAGTAGGGGGAGTGGGCAGGGGGGAGGGTCTAGATCATTCTGGAAATAAGATCCGACATTCATAATTGTGGCAGTCTAGATTGACACGTGCGAAATTTTATCTCGAGATGATAAAGACCGGTTTAGAATATCCTGGTAACTTTAGAAGCTCTCCCACTGTGGACATCGCACGAAAACCTCCAGAAATGTTCTCCCCGAAGACACCAGAAATCTCGTCCCTAGAGACACCGGAAAAATAACAGGAACATTTCGCTTTTCCTTCGTATTTGTCTCTTTTATTACAATATTTCTTTTCGTATCTTATATATTACAGACGCCCCTTCTATAAAGAAGATTATTGCGTCCTACGCTCATCCGTGGTCCGATTCTAGTCTTGCACATTTATTAATGCCTTAAAATGTTATGTTACTGGTTTTCCTAGTTTGTTCAGGCAACCCATTCCATGCCCGAGTGCCACTCGGGAAGAAAGAGCAGGTACTTATACGCATTTGTTATTACATAAGGGATACGGAAAGTGTTTATGTCTTTATGTTTATCTGAGCATTGCAACATGCCATTATTGGGTTGTATTTCTAAGTTATTATTACTTTACTCTTTGCCCTTATGTCTTCTAGCTAGTGTTTCTAGGTTTAGTGATATGACTATTGGTGTTACTCTTGTCAGTTGTGAATATTCGCCAGTTATGAACCTTGCAGCTCTTGTCTGAAATTGTTCTAATTTTCTTTATTTTTCTTTAAACTATCTTTCTGGTTTTTGTTGCAGTTTCTTATTTACCCTTTTCAAGGAATGAAAAATGTTTTTTTTTAACCGATATAAACTCAAACATTTCACAAAAAGTAGACTTTATACAATAGAATTATAGAATAATACAGTGTTAGACGATTTCATTGTTTTACTATACTTACTCTTCGTGTCCAATGACAGTGTAATTCTCAGTCTTGGTTCTCGGGTTACCATAAAAAAAACAGCGTATAGAATTACTCAAGAGTGTATAGACACCAGACAGAGCTATGGCTAAAGCAATGGCGGCTTGTGTCTCTATTCTCTTACAAATCTCTTTGAACTTATTTTAAATTGACCTCTTGTATTTAAACTATTGTAGATTTAACTGTAAACCTATCACTAACTAATTTATGATTTAAAAATAAATAAATTCTTATACAAATATGGTTTTTATTATTGTTTAGATTATAAATTATAAAGGTTAACAAATAAATGATGTTATAGATTCAGTTGAAAGATTATAGTAATTTGTTTGAATTCTGTATTAAAAAATACCAATAGGTTCGTTGATGAACACACAGAAACACAATTCATTATCATGCAAAACTGAACATGGAGAAAACGTGACGATTGAAACTTAAGTTTATTTATAATATTATCATAACAGCTCGAATCACTATCTGCTCTTTCAATAGAAACGTTGTCCTTAAAAACCAGATTTACTAGAAAAAGAAAATACTACATCTTGAAATATTTACATGAATATCTTGAGACCAAGGGCTGAAATCATAGGCTACCTCAAAAGAGGCTTGTAGCCGTGTGTAGTGTGTAGTCTTAAAGTCACATGATTTCGGTCACGTTTTTGAAATAGGTCTACTACTTTGTTCTGGTAGATCTTCTACATCAGGGTTCGGCAACTTACGGCACGCGTGCAGACCTGGCACGTCAAGCGTTTTGCAGTGGCACGTGGTGAGATCCCAAAAGAAGCAAGTTCAACAAGAAATTAAGTGCAAGAGCAGGGCAAATTTTAGGTTCTTGGCACGCTGAATGGATTAGAAATCCTACTGTGGCACACAGTTATCAAAAGTTTGCCCACCCCCTGGTCTTCATTGTATGTGCGTGATTGTTTATCATTGTAACATCGTACGTTTAGTTTAAATTAACTAAGCCTAAAATATAATTATTGTGTTATTTTTCCTATTGATTGAACGTGATTCTCTGGTATCAAATAGCTCGGTGTCTTGTTCTATTTTCATTTATTTCTGTTTATTATTGGCTTAAATTACGAGTCGTGTTAGATGAAGTAGACAGTAAGACGAGGCAAGGACGAGGGCTTCATCGTCTGCTACCATTTATAAAATAGGTAAAGTAACCCTTTTTAAATATTAAGTTTCATAAGGCTTGTAAAGTAGTATTTAAAAGTTTAAGTGATCAGTTAGTACGAATAGATCGTGTGGTCAGCACAATGTTTAGTCATCTTGAATTCTCCTACATTAATGTCAAGTACCCATCAGTACTGGGATTATACAGAGACACACAATCCAGGGAAAAAAATCATGGCTTTAACCTGGACTCATAACAAGGAACTTCATCCCCTACCACCTTTAGGAAAAAAAACGTTTGTGACTTTATAGACATCTTAGCCACAAAGAAAACGCTTGTTTAATTTAAGGCAAGAACAGTGCTACATTCAAAATGCATCGTATTCGAAATTTCATTTTCAAATTATAATGCTCTTATATAAATAATAGTGTCCGAGCGGAAGTGTGTTCGACTGGCGCACCGAGTTCCTGAGTTCGAAACGTGGTGAAAACTAATATTGTTTTCCTTGTTTCTGAAGGGTTTCCATGAGTCTACTCAGCTCTAATGGGTACCTGACTTTAGTCGGAGCAAAGTAAAGGTGGCTGGGCATTGTGCTAGCCACACGTTCCCCTAGTATGCATTGGCCTCAGAAACTGGTAAACACTGCCTCCATGGCCCTATAGATGAACTTGGTGTGACGGGGTTACTACTTCTACTTTTATATAATTATATTGGGTACTACACACAAACATTTTGAGAACCTTGACATTCTTTCAGATTTGTAAACGTACAGTATACTTAGACAGATAGAGGGACATTTGGACTTATATGAACACACACACACACACACACACACACACACACACACACACACACACACACACACACACACATATATCTATATATTAGACAGACAAACATGATACAGGAAGAGTGCGAGATAGTGAAGGCCATGACGATGAGTAACATAATTTATATACATAAAAAAAAACTGTTTCTTTTTAATTCCTGTTACGATATATTTTCACAACTACCGTTACGTCCTACGTATAGCAACAAATAGTATAGCTTTTCAGCTGTAAAATCCAGCCCCGACCCAACCATTCGTGAGTGCCCTCGTTTCAAACGGGACATTAATTCATGGGCGAGGGGGGGGGCGGTGGTGACGGGCGGGGGGATTTGCATTGTTTAGCACGCACGAAATCCGAGACCTGACTTCCGGTACTGAGGGCTCTGCGGTAGATATCATCCCCCGCCATCTTGGAAATCAGATAAACACGGGGCGGCCTATGTGGGCGTAGCCCTGAGAGTGCATTAGGCGCCCGTCCGACACTGTAGATGATGGGTCTTACAGACAGTGGGGTCACCACCATGGAGTTAGCCAAAGCTACTATTGTTTGGCGTTTGAAACCGATAGCTTGAGAATTAAGGTTAAAAGAGTCAAATTGGGCAAAGAACAGTTAACGCTAATAAACACCTCTTGATATATTCATATAAGTATGTTAGGATTAGGGAGTATAGTTAGTGATTATGGGTTAGGGTTAGTGATTATGGCTTATGGGTTACGTATCACGAAGTGTCAAATAAAAACAATCAATCAATATATATAATTACCGTGAGTTTGTTTATATATAAAATATGTTTACATAATATGTTTGCTCTCTAACGGGGGGGGGGGGGGGGAAGCCATGGAGGGGGGTCTGTTGGTAGCTTTGCATTTATATCAAATACAATATTTGATTACCAAACTTTCACATTTACAGTAATTATTCAATAATTGTCCAACCATTATCATTTGTTAGTCAAGATTAAGATGAGGATCTAACACCTGCAAATGTTAATTAAATGTTGATCTCATTTTAACTGAGAATTCCTTTATTGATTATATTATTTCTTTTCAAATATTTACTGACTATTGTAAAGCGGAATAGATAGGTAGTAATTATACAGACTGTGTGGTTCATGTAATGTTTAAAAATATACATATAAGCTTAGGCCTACATTTTTAGTAATATAATATTTAGGCTATATAATTTTCAAATATTTTTTACAGTTTGATCATTTCAAAGTTATAAATTGTAAACCATGTATCCTTTTTTAAAAGAAAAAAAAAACATTAGAAAAAATAGCTGAAATAAAATGTGTTAATTATCTCCCTGTAATTAAAAAAAACCGTTTCCACATTTGATTCAAATAGTGATGCCAAACAAGGTAGGCCTATTTTTTGTAATATAACAAATATTTCTAACTAATTATTATTTCTTTATAGAAATCCAACATTAGGTCTCTCGCCTGCATTGAAAGTCGCTCTGCTTGGCACGCGTGCCTTAGGTTGCCGACCCCTATAATAGAAAGTCAAAAGGTCCGAGGTAGTACTAATGTAATATCAATATTCTCCTAGATACTATCCCGGGGGGGGGGGGGGGGGGGGAGGGCGCTCGGTGATAACTTTACTTAGCAAAAGCTGAAATAAATGCCCATAAAGACAGTGCTAGATTAATAAATAAAATATCAATGTTGTAGGTCTAGCAATCATAGTAGGCCTAGACACATCTAGGACTCTATCGTTAACTTGATGTAATATATCTTGATAGATAAAAATATACATTTAAAGATTGATATATAAAGATAGATATATAAAGATAGATATATAAAGATAGATATATAAAGATAGATATAAAGATAGATAAAGATATATATATAAAGATAGATAGATAAAGATAGATAGATAAAGATAGATATATAAAGGTAGATAGATAAGGATAGATAGTTAAAGATAGATATATAAAGATAGATATATAAAGATAGATATATAAAGATAGATATATAAAGATAGATAGATAAAGATAGATATATAAAGATATATACAGGGTTCTCACATTTTTTCTGAAAAAAATTCAAGGCTGTTTCCAGACTATTTCAAGGCTATAAGAGCCCAATTCCAGGCTGCTGGGACAGGCTATTTGGAAAATGGTCACACGCCTTCTCCCCTAATTGACCTAAATATGTGTGAATGAGGTATTAATCTAAGGCTCGGTCAGTGGGCTTTATGGCGTATAACAATTGGATTGGCGTTTTTGGTCTGACCTTGATTTTATAATAAATTTAGATATAAATATAGAATTTGATAAATTTCCAGGCTGACAGGCTATTTTTCCAGGCTAAAATGCCAATATTCAAGGTTGTCCAGGCCTTGATTTTTTTTGAAACTCCAGACTTTTCCAGACTGTGTAAGAACCCTGTATATATATAAAGATAGATATATAAAGATAGATATATAAAGATAGATACATAAAGATATATATATAAAGATAGATATATAAAGATATATATATATAAAATTATACATCCCCTAATAAATTTACGAAGGATACGAGGAATATAGATTCCTGTTATAGCTTACAAATCAGTATTTTCTAGCTTCCAAAGCAACATTATAAAAGTCTTTGAGTTTTTTTTCCCTTAATTTTTCTCCTTGAACACCAGAGAGAAATTGTTTTGGTATTGTGGGAGTCGCAACATTTTCTATCCCAGCGGTAGGTTCTTCGGCAGAGATATATGTGACCTTTGAACTCGACTGTTTGAAAAAGATATAAAAAAAGGGGCGAGGATACTTCAAGGGTGGCCGGGAGTTGTGAACTTGTGAAGTACGAGGCCAGGCATACACAAATTAAAACATTGGCCAATCAAATTTCAAGGATTAAAATATGTTTTAAAAAATAGTATTGAAAGATGAAAAGCTGATGTTTGGATGGGGTCTGGCTGGGTTATCGTTTAGTCTATGTGCAATTATGCCCAACGCATTGTGTGCTGTTATAATTTTTTCATTTCGTTTCTTTATACAAGCTGGTTGGCAAAACAAAACAAAATAAACGGCTTTGTAAAGAGAATAATATGAAAGAAAAAGGGTAATCTGCTTAATTATCCATAAAACCAAGAAATAAACATAGAAACTGAAGGCAGATTTACCAGACGTTTGTATAAGTTAAAAAATCTGACCAAAACAATTAGGCATAGACGAGTTTTCTTTCCCTTTTTCATGCAGGAAAAGGATGTATTTGATGTCAGCATGTTCTCTTCAGGTTCTCTTCAGGTGTTTGGAGCCCAGAGAACTCACACTGATATATATATAGACACACATAGATATACAGACACACACACACACACAGACAGACACACAGAAAGCTATACACAGACACAAACTGAGAGAAAGGGGAGAGCATCGGACTTATTATATTTCTTTTCATCCTCTCCAAAAACTATCAGATAATATTTCGTTTTCTTTCTCCTCTATTTCCAGAGATCTTCATCAGCTTTTGTACAGTTCCATGCTCACACTTACAGTCACTCACATACACACTCGTACATACACATATAGGGCGCTTGCAATCACGTGACAAAAATCACGTGTTTTTTTGTTTATTTTGTGTAATGGTGTACAATGGCCGCTGTATTAATATAGTTTCATATAGGATCGAGCTTTTTTTATTGATATTTTGTGTTTAAAATCATGATTAAAGTATTAATATGGATTTTATTAATTCTATATTAGATTAATAGACCTATCACAAGAAGATTCTTACATTAAAAATGTTACATTACTATTGAACGATTAGGCCTACGATGAAAATAGTGAATCTCTCCAATAATTCACTTCAATAAATCTATTCAAATGCAACACTTACCGGCCAGATATTAAGATGATGAATTGAGTTTAAAATGTTGAAATTCGTTGAAAAAATACCATGTCAGTCTTTCTCTTGTACTAGTAAGATGATCTACGACGATTTATCTAATGATTTGTGCGTAGGATAGCCAATATTCAGATGTGAATTTGGCATGATAAAGAATTACTTCACCATTTTTGTACATCAAGTGGCTTCTATTTACACAAATACGTCATTAAAAAACCTAAGCCACGCCCATTGCAAACGCTCTATACACATTCACACACATTTATACACTCACTCAATCACTAATAATATTGTACCAACAGGGTGAATAAAAATAGTTATAAAATTTCAATATAATACAATAAAATATTCTAGCTTTTTGCAGAAAACCATGGGATAACATTTCTTCGTGAGAGTAGAAAGCAAATACAATGACCTGAATATATACTTTTTATGACCAATATTTCTGACAGACTATCACTACTAATAGTGATCTTCACAATAACGTCACAGCTGAGCGTCCCAATAGGTCCAATAGGACGTGATTTTTTCCCTAATTCCAACTTTTCACATAATAAGTTTCATCCTTCCTATCCACCTTACACCCCCTCCACACACACACACACATACATACAATCACACGAAAAAATTCCTATGAAATCTATGAATTGACCCAAATTATTTCTGAGCCTGGAGTTTATATTTCATCTTGTTCTAGGACATACATCCTTTTAGTCTTGGTAGATAGATCAGTTTCATCAATATACAACAGAAGAAGACCAAAAAATGGACTGCCATATTTGCTACGCATGTAAATTTTAAAATTGTTTCCGGTAAGGGGACACCACTTCCCATCTGCCCTGAGTGTTGGATTACCTCCCTTAGACGCAGTACCCTCACGTTTGGCTGTCATACAGCCCGGGGAGAGGGATGTCAGGAGGGGGTTGGGAGACTTGGAGGGGGGTCTGTTGGTATGGAAATACTAGAGAGTCAAAAGGTCTGAGGTAGTACTAATGTAATATCAATATTCTCCTAGATACTATGCCAGGGGGGCTCGGATTACCCCCCTTCATGCTCAGAAAGAGTGCTTCCGCGAGGGCCCGTTTTTTTATTTTGGTTTTGATGACGCACTAAGTGGGACAAATAGTCCCGCCTGCACGTGAGTTGGGACAACTCGGAACACAAACTACACTTTCTGGTCTCACACTGATCTTATTTGCCACCCTTCCACCACCCTATTCTTCAGGCACCCGTCCTTAAAAAAAAAACACCCGTCCCTCACACACACCCCTCTCACACACCCTTCTTCGCTGCAGGCTATAGAGGATACCCCCCCCCCCCACACACACACACACAACAACCACAACCAACAATTATTTTAAACTAGTAGTTATTTTTCCATACATGTTTAGATTTACTTTGTTTCTATGGTTCATTACAGTGTAATGGAGAGACATTGTAGTGATTGTGTTTTAAAAATTTTCATCTAATATTTCGAATTTCTAATAAACTACTCAGTGTTGGAGTATCGCCGACTGTTAGGTCAGGCATCTTATTTAAGTGACTATAAGTAGACGCGTCGGTCATTTATTCCCCCCGGGTCACACACCCCGGGCCGTTTCTTTTAAACATTTAAAGCTGAGTGAGAAATTCTGGATGCGTGCGTCCCGAGGCCCCAGAGGGTTGGTGATTTGCTCGTGTCGCCGGGTCTTTTAAGCAAGTTCCACTAAACCTCTCTCCATGGTGTAGAATAACGGTGCTTCTGGCAGTATCTGACGGGCTAAGATGAATGTAGACCAAACGCAGGAGCTCACCGCTTAAGATGGTAGTATATCCTCGTAGTAATGGCGGACCGGGGGGGGGGGCGGAAAGAGGCATCGGTCTGGCTGCCGAAAGGAGAGCTAAGTCGTGATGAAGTTAGGGGGCACCATGAGAGCAATCTCTGCCTTGAGTTCAATCTCTGCCTTGAGTTCAATCTCTGCCTTGAGTTCACACTCTGCCTTGAGTTCAATCTCTGCCTTGAGCTCAATTCTGGTGTAAGAATCGGAATGGGGGAAGGGGGCAAATTATGTTTTTGTGATGGAGAGATAGTCAATGAATCCCTCAATAAATAGATGGACGGTGAGATAGTCAATCAATCCCTCGATAAATAGATGGACGGAGAGATAGTCAATCAATCCCTCGATAAATAGATGGACGGAGAGATAGTCAATCAATCCCTCGATAAATAGATGGACGGAGAGATAGTCAATCAAACCCTCGATAAATAGATGGACGGAGAGATAGTCAACCAATCCCTCGATAAATAGATGGACGGAGAGAGAGTCAATGAAACCCTCGATAAATAGATGGACGGAGAGATAGTCAACCAATCCCTCGATAAATAGATGGACGGAGAGAGAGTCAATCAATCCCTCGATAAATAGATGGACGGAGAGAGAGTCAATCAAACCCTCGATAAATAGATGGACGGAGAGAGAGTCAATCAATCCCTCGATAAATAGATGGACGGAGAGAGAGTCAATCAAACCCTCGATAAATAGATGGACGGAGAGAGAGTCAATCAATCCCTCGATAAATAGATGGACGGAGAGAGAGTCAATCAAACCCTCGATAAATAGATGGACGGAGAGAGAGTCAATCAATCCCTCGATAAATAGATGGACGGAGAGAGAGTCAATCAAACCCTCGATAAATAGATGGACGGAGAGAGAGTCAATCAATCCCTCGATAAATAGATGGACGGAGAGATAGGCAATCAATCCCTCGATAAATAGATGGACGGAGAGAGAGTCAATCAAACCCTCGATAAATAGATGGACGGAGAGCGAGTCAATCAATCCCTCGATAAATAGATGGACGGAGAGATAGTCAATCAATCCCTCGATAAATAGATGGACGGAGAGATAGATAGATAAATGGACAAATGGGTGGGTAGACAATCAGACTGTTAGACATAGATTCCTGGACATTTAGGTCGATGTATTGTTAGATAGATTGACAGACAGCGAAATAGATATATTGATGAGGGATAAATTAACAGATGGTTAGACAGACAGATAATCAGAATTGGAGAAATAAGTCTAGATCTAGACTGAGGGGTAAATGGTGTATAGATAAATACACACATAAATAGATAGATAGATAGAAGGAATAGATAGATAGATAGATAGACATTAAAACAGCGATAGAGAACTATAGAGCTAGAGAAATAGAAAAAGAAAGCGGGGAAAGAAATTAATCTAGCAAAGGCAATAATTAACAAGTCTTTTAAAACTATAAGGGTTTAGAATACATACAACTTGAAATGATGCTTTCAAGACGTTTAAAATAATTTGTAACATTGAAATAAAATTCTAATTGCAGAAACAATACAGTCATCAAATGATTGTTCGGAGTTTCGAGTTTTTGGATTTCTGAGTTTCTGGTTGTTTTTTTTTAGTTTAAGGGTTTTTAAACCTAAGTTTTCCAATCTACCACCTAAAAAATTATTTTGATTGATTTTTACTTTTTTTAAATCTAACTATTCATTGTTAGCGCAGCACAAATAAATATTTTTATTCAAATTCGCTTACATTAAAATATACTACATTAACCTAAAAATGTCCATTCTGGTTTACAATTCTAAGGAGACAGAGTCAAAACTTGTATGGTCATTCTTTATGGCTTTTTTCCCAAGTTATTCTTTATGGCTTTTTTCCCCAAGTTATTCTTTATGGCTTTTTCCCCCAAGTTATTCTTTATGGCTTTTTTCCCAATCTCTCCATCTCTTTCCCTCACTTTTTTCTTCGTTTTTCATCCATTGTGAAAACTGTTGGCATGTAACAATAGAGACGTGATCTTTGAAAATGTAACAAGATTCAAATAGCTTCAGATCTGGTTACAACTGGTGACCACATATAGTTACACGGACCTAAGGGATTGGAACAGGAGGCAGACGGTTCAGGTTACCTATGTAACCAGTTCCCAGGCAATGCTGATGAGGGGGAGGGATAGAAGTGGATGGTGGGATAAGAGGGGAGGGGTGGTGGAATTTGAGCTTTAATGTATAATATATATATTTTGAACCGGTTGACGCAGACAACGTGATATGTTTTAGTTATATGAGCGTGGTGTCCTGGTGTTACGCAAGCGTGGTGTCGTGGTGTTACGCAAGCGTGGTGTCGTGGTGTTACGCAAGCGTGGTGTGGTGTTACGCAAGCGTGGTGTCATCGTGTTACGCAAGCGTGGTGTCGTGGTGTTACGCAAGCGTAGTGTCATCGTGTTACGCAAGCGCGATGTCGTGGTGTTACGCAAGCGTGGTTTCATGGTGTTACGCAGACGTGTTGTCATCTTTTTTCGCAAGCGTGGTGTCGTGATTTTACGCTGACGTGATGTCATGATGTTACGAAGGAGTGGTGTCTTGGTGTTACGCAAGCATGGTGTCGTGGTGTGACTAAAACGTGGTGTAGTTATCTTACGCACGCGTGGTGCCATTGTTTTACGCAAGTGTGCTGTCATGATTTTACGTGAGCAATGTGTCACAGTGCTGCGTCAACATGGTGGAGGTGTTACTTGAGATCGGTGTTGTGGTGTGAGGTGAGCATGGTGCCATGGTGATGCCTGTGCAAAAGTAAGTTTAGGAAAGTGTCACTGTACCGCGTTATTGTACGAGTTCTCACAATTCAATATGCATTACGTGGAGGGGGGTTCCTGAGCATTGTATCATGGTGTCAGCATGAAGCGTGCTAAGGTGTCACACGTGCGTGGAGACTTGATGCTTCACCAGCAAGTTGTCATTATTTTTACAATGAACAAAATGTTTGTAAGTATGGTGTCGTGAAGTTTTCTTGAGTAATCTGCCTTGGTGTTTTATGGGCATGGATTCATGGTGTTTTCACGTGAGGGATATCATTTCAATGTACTACTCTTTTCATCAGTCCTTCTTCAATGAATTCCAGTCACAGCAAAGGATCTATAATTTAATCAAGCAGTTCCCTAAGGTAGAGCCAAAATGAAATCCACCTTTTTTTGCACTTTCATGAAATGCACAACGGTTGCGCATCATGAAGTCATAGCAAAATACATTCTCGCCAATTCCACCAACTTTGAAAACATTCACCTTTAACATACACAATCTTTAATATTCAAATTTTTGAGATCCACATTCTTTGAGATCCACATTTTTGAAGTCCACATTTTTGAGATCCACATTCTTTGAGATCCACATTCTTTGAGATTCACATTCTTAGAGATCCACATTCTTTGAGATCAACATTCTTTGAGATCCACATTCTTTGAGATCCACATTGTTTAAGATCCACATTCTTTGAGATCCACATTCTTTGAGATCCACATTCATTGAGATCCACATTCTTTGAGATCCACATTCTTTGAGATCCACATTCTTTGAGATCCACATCCTTTGAGATCCACATTCTTTGAAATCCACATTCTTTCAGATCCACATTCTTTCAGATCCTCATCCTTTGCGCGTACAATGGTATTACAGTATGACGTCCGTCTAACCTCTTAGTCTTTCTCAATTGACCCCCTCTTCCTACGAATCCAGACGAACCCCCCTCATTTGCCTCAGTTGCGATATCCGCCCTTTCAGTTATTATTATGATCTTGGTCCAATAGTTTTTTTCAGAAAAGAACAAAATGGTATCGATTTTCAAACCGGATGTACACCAGAACACGCGTGGTCTGACCCGAGAGTCTAGCGATACAATTTTCCTAAATGTAAATGTTAGTTTTAGCAGATTATTAGTTTAGATGTGGACAAAATAAAAGTTCAATAGAAATTCTATGAAGTTAATTAGAATAAAAATATTTTTAAACTCCGCCTTTTCAAAGTCTAGAAACTAAAATATAAAAAAACAATAGTAAAGTAAAATCAAAGACTATCTTTAGAGCTTAACACTAAAACATTCATACGACGGTGGGAAGAAAGTGCCATGGAGTGACTATACAATGCTCTTTCATGCCTAGTATAAACGACATAGACACAGTGGTCGTCTTCTACCTCCTCCCCCCCCCCCATCCATCCCTCAGATTTATCAAGATACGGCACTCAAACATATGAACACATGTATTTTTATATATCAACCAGGCCTTTATTAATGATAACTGTTTTTCTTGCTCTATTGATTGGAGTGTAAACAAAACACATTGAAAATCGTTCTTCATTTTGACCAATACATAAATTCTAACCCTAAAAACACGTAGACTAATCTCACAAGAAACAAAGAGAAAAGAAAAGAGAGAAAACTATTTCAAAAGTTTCAAAGCGAAGTGAGAAATAATTAGCAGAAATTAGGAGCTAAAGCAAGAGTTTAAAGAAAAAAAATATATGTTCTCCACATTTTGTAAACCGATGTGGTAACTTAGTTTTAAAAAAGACTACCAGGTGTAAAATATGAGCAGATTAGCTTTAAGAGTTTCTCAACTGGAAGCGAGTTCTTCAAAGATATTTCAGCTCAGTGTGAGGGGAAAAAATGTGGACTGGAATAGTTCACACTTAACTCTTTTGGCGTCGCTTTCTTTCCACAGGAAGCGAGCATCATACACACAAGAGTGAAGAGTAGAGAAGCTATAATTTGCTACGGCTAATGAGAAACATAGATAAGATCAAGGCTGGTTATGAAAGTTAAATTTGAGACGTCTGGCTGATACATTTGTTGCTTACCTGGTTGTGTGAATAACTTTAGCCGGTTTTTAAAAGACGCATTGGAAACAAGGATTTTACAATTTTGGCAAACACTATTCCTAGTCTTTAGTTTGTTGTTGTTTCTCTAAAGATTAAACATCAGTAAATCAAAACCAATGCTACTAAACAGATTCTGCGTTCGTTAAGAGCTAATGGGAGATGGATGACATGGCGATGTGGTATAAGGGCTGACCAGTGGACTGATTTAACAAAGGCCAATGTTTTAAAGTTCCTAATTAATGTTTCAATTATTTTTAAGTCGGTTTTGTCGTGCAATTGATTCTGTTAGGTTACTGAAAGAGTTTTTTGGTAGCATCGTGCTGACCACAATCTCCTAGTAAGCCGTGTTGAAATTAACATTTAACGTGTATCTATCGACATGTGACCATAGCGTCTATTGGTGGGAGATCCGGAGTTGTGAGCATTGTTCTTACCACATAATCCTTCTATGCGCCCCCACGCAGTCTATGTGCTACAGAATTAAATATATCCTAACATATTGTTGCAGCATATTTAATCTCGACCAGTTAGAAACATATTTTGGAATGTGTCATTGCCCTCACCTCAGTTTTATATCCCTCTCCCTTCCCCCCACAAACCTCTCTCCAAACCGTATTGGCTATTGGCCACTATCTTGCAGTGGCGCTGAAACTCAAGCTGGGTCAGTACCAATAGGACCCTACAAGAGATGGAAGGCCAGATTGTCTGGGATCCTCGCTATGACATAGAGGCCGACGGCGTCTCTAGTTACCAGGAAATTATAATGGTAGTTGTCGGATACTTTGTTGATATGAATGTGGCATTTGATGGGGGAGGGGGGAGGGAGGGGTGTGGCCTATGACTAGCAGGACTAAAATGTAGAAAGAGTAAGTAGGATGAAGAGAGAGATAGAAATAGAGAGAGAGAGACAGACCAACAGTGGAAAATGTATATAGGCCTAGGCCTATAAAGACAGAGTAAAACGTAAAATAATAGCAAGGGTGGCGGGAGATATTGTACCGTGCTTGGCGTAGATTGACAGAATTAAAAATAGAGTCTATTGAGGTTTACCGCAGATTTGAACATAATCTTACACAAAACTACATTTCCCAACAATGTTAATCTAAACAGAGCTGAGTTAATAAATACGATCACTCAATCCAGTATTCCTATCTTTGGCAATTTTAAATGGCTTACGCGACCTGGGTTAGCACACACAATATTAAATATAATATTTAAGATTTTAAAATGCGTTGTTGTTTTTTTTGTGTTTTTTTTTTCAAATATATATATGGTTTACTTTCTATATTTATTTATAAAGAGAGTAACCAGGTGAGTGTAGTCGAAACAGTATGGCGAACGTTACTTCCGGAAACAAGAAATAAAAAAACGATTGCGCATTCTGTTCTATTCCTTTCTTATTCTACGTGAGCGGCAACGGCCTCTGAGAACAAGGAAGTGGTCTTACTGAGACAAACAAAAAGTAGGTCAATAGGTGATCAAGCCGTACAGGAAAAGGTGAGTTAAGCCGATGTCGAATAAACGTCAGTCAACTTCACAAATCGGATGTCCATTTCTCACGATAAGGTGACAGAGACATTTAGGACTTCTCTCGACAAAGTAATAAATCCCAAAAATAAATGATAGCCAATTGTAGGGGTAAAGGTTAATAAAATCCACATATTCTATTTAAAAGATATGTTCTATTTATATAGATATTTACACGGATGGAAAGAGACAGAGATACAGCGAGAGAGAGAGAGAGAGAGAGAGAGAGAGAGAAATTGTGAAAAGGCGACACACAGACAACAGAGATAATGATGGAGGGACATAGACATAAAGAGAGAGAGAGGGGGGAGACTGCACACAGAGAGAGAGAGAGAGAAAGAAAGACAGATAAACTTTAAAAGTAAAAACACACAGTCAGTCATGTCAGTCATAGATTGTTCGGTTATCAAAGTCATAGATTGTTCGGTTATCAAAGTTATAGATTGTTGTAGTATTTCTTAACAGATATCCATTTTTTAATTTATCAGTTTTACTTTTACAATAAATACACATGATTATGATGTGGAATGGTATCCAATGGACTTTATGGGGCCAACTTAATGTCCTTTACTCTGCTGATGGTCTTACCCTTCTCACCCAACAACAGATGCAGGAGAAAACTAACACTGTTGCAGCCACTTCTGCGCGTATTGGTCTTAATATACACAAAGGGGAGAGTAAGGTCCTCAAGGTCAATGCCACCATCATGCTGGAAGAGGAAGCACTCGAGCAGGTGGACAGCTTTGTCTACCTTGGCAGCATTGTGGACAAGCAAGGTGGGACGGGTGCTGATGTAAAAACAAGGTTCGGAAAGGCACGGACAGCCTTTTCAAACAACTCACGAATGTCTGGGTTTCCAGACACCTGAGTGGCAATCTAAAGATCAGGATCTTCAACACGATGGTGAAACCTGTGCTGCAATATGGAGCTGAGACCTGGAGAACCACGGCTGTGAACCTGTAGAGATTCCAGTCAATAATTGCCCACGAAGGGTCCCCGGGGTTCACTGGCTTCAGCAACCTGACACTGTGACTGTTGACACTGTGGCTGTTGACACTGTGGCTGTTGACACTGTGGCTGTTGACACTGTGGCTGTTGACACTGTGGCTGTTGACTCTGTGGCTGTTGACACTGTGGCTGTTGACACTGTGGCTGTTGACACTGTGGCTGTTGACACTGTGGCTGTTGACACTGTGGCCGTTGACACTGTGGCTGTTGACACTGTGGCTGTTGACAATGTGGCTGTTGACAATGTGGCTGTTGACACTGAGGCTGTTGACACTGTGTGTCACAGGACTAATACACACAGTTAGTTCATAAAGTGTAAACGAAGGCTCCTCAAATCAATACTCAATTGTTTAATCAATTAGTCGCTGCAACACTGGTATACACTAGATCAACACAACAATACTTTCTGTTCTTGACTGATAAACTTGGACGAAGACCCATTTCATACACGTCTTGTTTATGTACAGTCCAAATCTCAACTGAATTGTATCTTGGATCCAGCGTTGCTATATCACACATATAACATGCGTCCCAGGAAGGACACAGACGTCGATGAGGTTCGGCTGCTGTTTCTTGAGGTCGAAAAAGCGAAAGATGAAATTTAAGTGATTGTATTTTGATTCCCTTGTAAATCATTTTTCAATGTTTGAAGTTTAGACTCTTCCTACTCCGCCTTTACACCCACATACTACCAGCTTCTTGTATTTCTGTTATTATGATTTCATATTTTTCTCAACTGCACGTGCCATTAAACGGGCCTGCAATGCAGCTTGTTAAAGATAATCTCTCAAGAGTGTCAAGCCAGATCCAGTAGTGCACCCTGTGGTAACATGAAACCTCACATTGCAGATACATTATCTATTATCTGTAATATTAAATTTAACTCACGGATAGAGCGAAATGCTATTGTGCAACAGTTTCACAGCAACACCCCTCCCCTTTTTATTCTATCTTGTCATCTTTGGCATTTTGGATTATATTACGCCCCTCCCCCCACCAACTAAGCACCCCACATCAATTTTTCGACACTGGCCTCGGGGTGCAAAAGTGTAGAATTTAACCCACACACAAAAGAGGAAACCCCGCTTGTATTTGTACCTTCCAGCTAGTCCTCCAGAAATCCAACGCCAGAAAAAAATTGCATCCTTTGAAAATGTTAACCATGGTGACGTTCTTGTTGTTTTTCCTCCCGAGTATTGATGGAATCTTCAAACAAACCCGTAAAGGGTAGAAGTCAACAAGAAGGGGGATCTCTATCCACTAAGATCATTGGGACGGCCACGTCTATGATTATATTACGTCTTTCTCCTTTCTTCTTTCCTTCATTGATTGTAACATAAGAGGAGATGAAGACGGCGTACCTGTCTTTGATCAGCGACAGATTTTAATTGTAGAAACTATCAGTTTTCCTGGTTGGCAACAATGTCTGGTTTTAGTTTTGAGGTTCTTTGAAACTTTAAAAAAAAATTGAATTGAGTTAGACATTCTATATGAATAGACAACGTGTTGTTGTTTGTTCAAATTTCGTTTCTGTTGTTTTGTTTCCGGTTATTGTTTCTAGAAAACCTTCAAGGTTGAAAATATCCAAGAATTGTTGAGGTAAGGTGTTGACCTCTAACCGGTATAAGCCAAACACCATTGGTCAGAACAAACAGGAAGTGTTCGAAAATTATATTATTTTTTAGGTCAGGGTAATGTAATTAAACAGCTTATCGAAAATAAAATCTCTAATTGTCCTTTTGTTTAAAAAAAAAAGAAAGAAAGTTCATTTGGTTTACAAAAACATTGATCATATTGTTCATAAATATATAGATCCCTGAAACATGCGGGCCCTGCAGTAACAAAATCACTTACAACAATCTGCCAAGAGATATGGAAAAAAAAAATGGCCCAGGGAATGGAAGCTGTCACTCATATAACTATTGCCCTCAGAAAGGCAATATGAAAAAATTCCCAGTACTACAGGACAATAAGTATCATCAGCCATCCTAGTAAGGTAATGCTAAAAGTTATCCTCAACAGACTAAAACCTATGGCTGAAGAAGTACTTGCAGAAGAACAGGCAGGTTTCAGACCAGGCAGAAGCACAATTGAGCAGATTTTTAACTGTCGCTTGCTCAAAGAAAAACACATACAACACTAATGCGAAATCCATTATAACTTCATCGATTTTAAGAAATCATTTGATCGTATATGGCACTATGGATTATGGCAAGTGATGAGAAGCTACAGCATTGAAGAAGGACTGATACAGGCAATAGAAGCACTCTACAATCAAGCAAGCAGTGCAGTTCAACTAAATGGTTGTTTGGCGTTGTATGGGGGACTTCTTCAAGATGTCAATTGGAATCCGACAAAGCTGCATCCTATCGCCAGTTCTATTCAATATCTTCCTAGAAAAAATCTTGCAAGAAACACTCGATGATTACCATCCATCAATCTCCGTCGTGGGAAGACCCCTATGCAATCTAAGATTTGCTGATGATATGGACCTGTTGGCCGGGAGCAACAAAGAGTTACAAGAGCTCACAGACATGCTTGCAGATA
This sequence comes from Anisus vortex, assembly GCA_949126835.1. Taxonomy (NCBI): domain Eukaryota; kingdom Metazoa; phylum Mollusca; class Gastropoda; family Planorbidae; genus Anisus; species Anisus vortex. Next base: position 20,118,377 of record OX421497.1, on the reverse strand, counting down.
GAGCAAAGGCATACGGAATGGAAAACAGTTCAGAAAAGAGTAAAATAATGATCAACTCCACAGATGCCAGAAGTGTAAACATCATATTGAACCAACAACAACTGGAAGAAGTAAATAATTTCAAAATATCTAGGAGCAATCATATCCACAGACGGACGCTGTGAGTCAGAAATTTGAGCAACTAGGATTGGGACTGCGATGGCGGCAATGGCTCGCCTAAACAGAGTCTGGACCATTAAAAGCATTGGTCACCCAATAAAGCTTAGAATTTACAGAGCCCTTGTCAGAACTATTGTTCTGTATGGATCTGAGACATGGATGCTTCTTTCATCAACTGAAAATAAGTTGCAGGCGTTCGAAAATAAATGCATGAGAATTATACTTCGAATCTCCTATGTAGAACACAGGACCAATGCGTATGTGTGGGCCAGAATGTCCTCAATAGCAGGCCCTCGAGATAACATTATGGCTACAATCAAACGGCGCAAACTGACATGGTTCGGTCACGTGTTGCGTCACAATAGCCTGACAAAAACAATTCTCCAGGGCACGGTGGAAGGTGGGCGTAGGCGAGGCCGTCAGCGGAGATGCTGGTTCGACAATGTCAAGGATTGGACAGGGCTGCAGTTGACTCAACTATTGACAACCATGCAAGATAGGCAAAAGTGGAGAAAGTTGACTGCCGAAGTGTCCATTCGCTCCCCCCAACGACCTTAACAGTCATGGGATTGATGATGATGATGATGATGATGATGATACGGTATGTTCCGAGTCAATATATCCTTATAACCAGTGGCGTACCGAGAGCTGGTGTCACCCGGTGCGGTAAACTTTGGGTGTCACCCCCCCCCCGACCCACGACATTCACCATAATTTTCGTCTCCTTAAAACACGCCTACAGTTCAAATATGACAAAAAAAAAAAAAATTTAATTTAATTTCAAAAAGTAAAAGCAACAAACAACTGAAACAACCGCACGATTAAGTTATTTTGACATTAAAAGTACTTTATTGAAATTTTTTTTCTTTCCTGCTCTTCAAAACTGCAAACTTATCAATCACCTCATCAAAATCTATATCATTCAAAGATCAGTCATTGTTTAAATTAAATTGGGTCCAAACACTACATTTCGACAAGGACCAGTCATTGTTTAAATAAAATTGGGGCCAAACAATACATTTCGACAAGGACCAGTCATTGCTTAAATTAAATTGGATCCAAACACTACATTTCGACAAGGACCAGCCATTGTTTAAATAAATATGTACATGACACACAATGTAATCAAAAGCTTAGTGTCTTTGCATAAACAAGGCGCTGAGAAAAACCTTACTTGGGACCACAGTCACTAGATATATATATATATATATATAGGGTCCTAATAGAAAACCCAGACATTGGCCACCTATTGTACGGCCTTGGCGAAAGGTGCAAGCATAGATAGCAATATCCAAAAACCTGGTTTCTATCACTACTTTTGCCAGTAAAGAAAGAAAACCTTTGAACTTGACACTAAAGCAAACAGAGCCTTCTTGTGGCGCCACCTGCGTTCTCTATGACACAAACGTAAACAAATGAAAAAATACTTAGGCGACACGACAACAATCCTGGAGTGACGACTTTCGGCTAAATTTCGCTATGTTCCTATGACCTTCGAGCCACAATGGAACCAGGTAGTCAAGGCAGACACACTCCCACGCCCCCAAGCCCCTCAAGCCCCCACCTATTCTCCGCCCCTGAAAGAAAAAGAAACCCAAATCAAAGCACAATACATTCATTTAGCTTGTATAGGCCTACATATGGATACATAGATATATCATCTAACTACTTCCTCTCTGTCTGTCTCTCTCTGTCTCCATCTATGTCCATGTCGACATTCTTTGCTTCTGCTTTGTTAAACTATTTTCTATTTCTAGCTTTATATATTGTAGAAAGGTAAAGTAAAAGCATAGTACCCGCCGACCCAAATTGATCATAGGGCGTTCACCAGTTTCAGTGGCCACGGCATACTAGGAGATATGTGGCCAGCACAATACCCAGCCGTCTTTACTTTACCCAAACTATTGTCAGGGATGGGTAGACTCAGGGACACCCTCGAGTCCTGGGAAAATATCCTAGCCTTCACCAGGATTCGAACCCAGGGCCTTCAGTATGCCACTCGGCCACCGTGCCCAACAGAAAGGTCAACAGGACAACGTTAATAAGTTGCACTATTATTTTATTTAAACAGGTCAACGTTAATAAGTTGCCCTATTATTTTATTTAAACAGGTCAACGTTAATAAGTTGCACTATTATTTTATTTAAACAGGTCAACGTTAATGAGTTGCACTATTATTTTATTTAAACAGGTCAACGTAAATAAGTTGCACTATTATTTTATTTAAACAGGACAACGTTAATAAGCTACACTATTATTTTATTTAAACAGGACAACGTTAATAAGTTGCACTATTATTTTATTTAAACAGGACAACGTTAATAAGTTGCACTATTATTTTATTTAAACAGGTCAACGTTAATAAGTTGCACTATTATTTTATTTAAACAGGACAACGTTAATGAGTTGCACTATTATTTTATTTAAACAGGACAACGTTAATGAGTTGCACTATTATTTTATTTAAACAGGACAACGTTAATGAGTTGCACTATTATTTTATTTAAACAGGACAACGTTAATGAGTTGCACTATTATTTTATTTAAACAGGACAACGTTAATGAGTTGCACTATTATTTTATTTAAACAGGACAACGTTAATAAGTTGTACTATTATTTTATTGTCTAGTACTTTGTAACGAGAGAATGGAATAAATTTGGCAGAGAAACGACCGAGGTAAGAGATGACGCCCCCACTCCCCGCCCCCAGTCCCCGCCCCCACTCCCCCCAACTCTAACCACCACTTTCTTCACGTGGGATCTGTAACCACACCCTTTATCACCATTTTACTTTTTTAAATAACGTGTATGCACCGACCTATCAAATTACTTCATCTTGATTTAATAGTTTCGAAGAATTTGTTTAGGATTTCTAAAAGTTAAACAAATAGCCCGTATGCTAGTGTTCATGTCGAGGGTTGTTGGGGGTGGGGAGGAAGGAGAGGGATTTCTGAAAACTTGATCTCTGTTTTCTTTCAGTCATTATTTTCATGTTTGTCTTTACAAATTCATTGTTGGCTTTTCTCTCCCCTGTCAAGGGTCTATAACCACTAAATTTTAACCGGTTGTCTACCTTTTTTATTATGTTCATTATCTAGTCTAACTTTCATAGATATTTATCCTGTTCAGTGGCATATTAATTATGACCACCGCCGCCGGTACTAGGATTGGGAAGACTTGTGGGGCGGCTGTGGATCAGACTCGTGGGGTGGCTGTGGATAAGACTCTTTTGGGTGGCTGCGGATAAGCTGAGATTAGAGCACGTGCGTGGATCTTTCTGGAACTCTTAACGCACAAACTACACGGCTCTTCAATCGTCACAGCTTTGAGCACAGTAAGAGCTCTATGTGACACTCTATTGAAAACTTCTGCTAATGCCAGGCCAATGGCAACAACTGAGAGCTGATATAAATAATTGAGAGCTGATATAAATACCAATTTTAAAACGGCAATAAGAACAAAATTAAAGTACTTGAGATATTAACAAATAATAATTTAAAAATACTTTTGCTATCAAATTTAACATTAAAAAAAGTAATTATAATTTGCTAATGGAAAGAAGAAATATTGTCAATAGGTCTGAAGCGTACAGCCAGGCAAAGGTTGTAACACGTTCAGTATTGGATGTCATTGAGATTTTAATTCCACTACATGACTTCGTGAAATGACATCATTGGCTTGAATTGGCACGCTAGACAAGTATGAGAAATGTTTGTCCTGCTGAGTGTTACATAATGTAGAGCTGTCATCAAAGGTAATAAATAATATAATGTGTATTTAGAGATAACAAGTGACGTCGTACTATATTAAACGTCATAATAATTTTAAGACTGTATGTGTGTCTGAGCATTGAATTTAATATAGTGATTTCTGTTTATAAGAACTCCAACTTTCAACAGAAATAAACAGAGACAATTCATTCACAAGTCATAAAAGAATCAATACTACATGGACGTTGCATGAATACAGGCTGTACATCTGTTGAGCACCTACCTTGATATCATCGCGGGGTTCCGACTTAACCATCACTTGGCCATTTGCTGTTGACGCAGGTGACGACGCCGCCGCAACAGGCACGGTCAGAAAATTCGGGGGAGACGCCGCTGGTGCCGGGCACGTGCTGCTACTACTACTATTTTTGCTTTCGGAACTTCCGTTGCAGCCTGCGACTAATGTATCGACGTCCCTGGCAACCCTTGCATTTCCCGCTAATGATGGCCCTGGAGGAGGAGGAGACAACTCTGTCGGTGACACTTCAGGGGAGTTAACAAAGTTGCTTCCCTCCAAACCTCGATCAGCGGTGGTAACAGATTGACTCGGCTTATCTCCCATCTCCGTATCAGACGTTTCAATTAAAGCGGGTTCAACTTTGATCGCGGAAGTAGCTGGCAAAGATCGTTTCACCTCTTCTGTCATGTTTTAAGAAAGTAGTCCACACTCTAACATTATCTAAACATTTAAAATGCAATAACGCTAATTTACTCATAGAGGATTAATCCAAAAGCTTTTAAAAGAGTCAATATTTTCACATATTTAGACAATTCTCAAACACACTACTACAGATTCAGATATAATCCATTTTTTCAAAGAAATCAGTTATTTTTTCGCTCACCATTCATTGTCTATGTTTTTTCGTTAAGTAATTCACGGGCGAGAAATCTCCACGTTCACATTTTCCCAGAAGGCAGTGCTTCATATAAAGCTTGAGGTGGAATATTTTGAAATACTTTTTAGACTTTTTGTGCGTTCTAATATTTAATGACGAAATGTAATTGATAGTATTCTGTCTGTGTTTTTGTTTTGTATCATCTGAAAGTAAAAAGAAAACAAGGAATATATATTATATGTTTAAAAAGCTATAATATTTAATACGTATGATATAATACACATATCAATAAAATTATACCTTTTGCGGTATGGTGTAAACAATAACAACCATACAACATTAATCAATTTAGCTGCAGATTTCCCGAGTCTAATAATGTGTAACTAATTCATAACGAAATATCTTATATCGTTATAAGACAAAAATGAAATTATTCTACAAATATTGTCGCGATTGTTGGAATGTAATAGCCTTTATGTCATATATTATATATATATATATATATATATATAAACAATATTCATATTTCATTTGTGTAATAAACTAAAAAAATGTATGGTTTTGTTAGCACTTTTATTTTGCAATATCTGCCAACTGTGAATGCAGCACCTACAAAAGAAACTCTTCTGCGTCTCATAAGCCACAAGAGAAGGTATAAGGTGGGATAGAGACGTGGCGGTCTTCAACATGAAAGGACGGACAACATTTTGCCTTAGCATTTGTGTATGTGTAGCCTTTATATGTAATCATACAAGTGAAATGTGCTCCTGCGGAACATCTCCCGAAAATGCGGAACCTGTCCTTCATGTATCACTCCCAACCATATGACCCCAGGAAGCTGCCTTCATATTGAACTGGAGCAGATCACAGCCACTGCGCAGTTTTATCACAAGTAGATCTATTGGACTTGTTGTCTAAATACACCAGCATACATATAATCATCTCATTCCAATTTATTGTGACTACAGAAAGCTTTTTAAGTCAGCAGCTAGCCGATATCAACAGCCTGGAAACATAAGATGTTGCACCAGTTTGAAATACGTGTGCATCTAAACATGAGGACAATCAAATGCTAGATAGCCTATGGCACAAAATTTATATTTATAAACATAAGAGACGTAACAAATCAACATAGCTGCTGGGATTTGGGGAAAGGGGGGGGGGTCGAAATTCGGTTTTCATTTATTAGTAGGAGAATACGAACGTAATCAATATTCTGGAAGCCTCTCCGCCACTATTTAGATAGAGTTACACTACTGATAAGCTGATATATGAACTCAAGCACAGGCCTAAATCGAAAAGAAAATTTTCCAAGGTCAATTTGATAAAAAAAAATATCGACAAGTGAAGTGACGGGAAAGTATGAAAGACAAGACCTAAAATGTGCATGAAGTCTATGATATAGTCAAAGACAAGACCTAAATGTGTATGAAGTCTATGATATAGTCAAAGACAAGACCTAAAATGTGTATGAAGTATATGATATAGTCAAAGACAAGACCTAAAATGTGTATGAATTCTATGATATAGTCAAAGACAAGACCTAAAATGTGTATGAAGTATATGATATAGTCAAAGACAAGACCTAAAATGTGTATGAATTCTATGATATAGTCAAAGACAAGACCTAAAATGTGTATGAAGTCTATGATATAGTCAAAGACAAGACCTAAAATGTGTATGAATTCTATGATATAGTCAAAGACAAGACCTAAAATGTGTATGAAGTCTATGATATAGTCAAAGACAAGACCTAAAATGTGTATGGAGTATATGATATAGTCAAAGACAAGACCTAAAATGTGTATGAATTCTATGATATAGTCAAAGACAAGACCTAAAATGTGTATGAAGTCTATGATATAGTCAAAGACAAGACCTAAAATGTGTATGAATTCTATGATATAGTCAAAGACAAGACCTTAAATGTGTATGAAGTCTATGATATAGTCAAAGACAAGACCTAAAATGTGTATGAATTCTATGATATAGTCAAAGACAAGACCTAAAATGTGTATGAATTCTATAATATAGTCAAAGACAAGACCTAAAATGTGTATGAAGTCTATGATATAATCAAAGACAAGACCTAAAATGTGTATGAAGTCTATGATATAATCAAAGACAAGACCTAAAATGTGTATGAAGTCTATTATATAATCAAAGACAAGACCTAAAATGTGTATAAAGTCTATGATATAGTCAAAGACAAGACCTAAAATGTGTATGAAGTCTATGATATAGTCAAAGACAAGACCTAAAATGTGTATGAATTCTATGATATAGTCAAAGACAAGACCTAAAATGTGTATGAAGTCTATGATATAGTCAAAGACAAGACCTAAAATGTGTATGAAGTATATGATATAGTCAAAGACAAGACCTAAAATGTGTATGAATTCTATGATATAGTCAAAGACAAGAAATAAAATGTGTATGAAGTATATGATATAGTCAAAGACAAGACCTAAAATGTGTATGAATTCTATGATATAGTCAAAGACAAGACCTAAAATGTGTATGAAGTATATGATATAGTCAAAGACAAGACCTAAAATGTGTATGAAGTCTATGATATAGTCAAAGACAAGACCTAAAATGTGTATGAAGTCTATGATATAATCAACGACACTCTTAAGAAAACAACCATGTGAGTAGGTGAGTAGGCTAATTGTATGTTTTGTGAGTGTATGTGCTGGTTGTGTGCTGTGAGTTGTGTGTTAGTCTGTCTAAGTGTGAGTGTATCTAGTATGTCGCTATTGGCATTATTCCACAATCGCAACATTAACCACATGAAGATAATAGTATGAGTGGAAAAAGCTAAGTTATTGCGGCTCATCTGTCACATAAAAACTTATATATATATATTTTTATAGGCATATATATATATATATATATACATATAAATATAGGCCTATATATTGGAAAATCGCATATAGACCTCTCAAAAATATGAATAAAAATATCATGGTTAATTGTAATCATAAAAGGATGATGCTACGTTATGTTTATAATAGTTACCAAAAATATTCACTGCCGTATTCCTCGCGAACAAAAGTGAGAAAAACTTGTTATCACAATTTATCACAACTGAGTGTATCTCCAAATAACACTGTCCACACCGACCTATATAACAGTTATATAGCAATCCATACTTGCCTGTATAATATTCCCATTGCTATAGTAACTTGGTGTTAATAACACCTCCGAATAACTGCTTTAACACTGGTATAATCAATGATAAAACTCTTACAATCAAGAAAATAATTTGTTTGGTGCTCTCGGCGGTACTAATAATAATAATAACACTTGGAAGTCGAAAGTCTATTTATAAACACACACGCACACACGCACTACTCATAGTCTGCACGCGTGTTTGGTTGGCCAGGTTTTGAAGTCAGCAGCACGAAGTGTGCCTCTTAGGCCTGACTAGACCGCTGAATGTTGTAGTCGCCTCTATGTAACGCTAGAATGCAGCATTTGAAAAAAAAATGGAAAGAGAGAAGAAGAAGAGGAAGAAGGGGAAAAATGAGAAGGGGGATAACATTACAGAGAGAAAGACTGTGGAAGGGAAAAAAACAACAGGAAAGAAGCTAAAAAAATGGCGACGGGGCGGGTCATGGCAAAAACTAAGTTAACCACCATTGAATGAAATCTGAGAAGGGAGGTAATCTGATATTTCTATTGATAGCGGGTTCTGTGGCCTTGCTTCCCCCCCCCCCCCAAACCACCCCCTAGCCACATCCTCCCATCCCTTTCCCTCAATCGGAATACCTTGTCAGAGTTAGACTTGCAGATTGCCTCCTGTTCACCCCCCCCCCCCCCCAAGCCTCTAATTTGTGTCGGGAACAGGGAACCGTTTTAGGGCGGAGAGGAGGTCGTGGGTCGGGAGGGGGGAGGGCTGCAGGAAGTAATCTGAGAACAGTTACTCCTCTTTGCTGAAAGTGAAGTCTGGAGAGAACAAGTGAGAGTGTAAGTGAGAGAGAGAGAGAGAGAGAGAGTGTGGGTGAGGGAGAGAGAGAGAGAGAGTGGGTGAGGGAGAGAGAGAGTGTGGGTGAGGTCAATAGGTCGTAGGTTACCTCACCAAAATAGGTCGTAGGCTACCTCACCAAAATAGGACGTAGGCTACCTCACCACAATAGGTCGTAGGCTACCTTACCAAAATAGGTCGTAGGCTACCTCACCAAAATAGGTCGTAGGCTACCTCACCAAAAAAGGGCGTAGGCTACCTCATCAAAATAGGTCGTAGGCTACCTCACCAAAATAGGTCGTAGGCTATCTCACCAAAATAGGTCGTAGGCTACCTCACCACAATAGGTCGTAGGCTACCTCACAATAGGTCGTAGGCTACCTCACCAAAATAGGTCGTAGGCTACCTCACCAAAATAGGTCGTAGGCTACCTCACCAAAAAGGTCGTAGGCTACCTCACCAAAATAGGTCGTAGGCTACCTCACCAAAATAGGTCGTAGGCTTCCTCACCACAATAGGTCGTAGGCTACCTCACCACAATAGGTCGTAGGCTACCTCACCAAAATAGGTCGTAGGCTACCTTACCAAAATAGGTCGTAGGCTACCTCACCAAAATAGGTCGTAGGCTACCTTACCAAAATAGGTCGTAGGCTACCTCACCAAAATAGGTCGTAGGCTACCTCACCAAAATAGGTCGTAGGCTACCTCACCAAAATAGGTCGTAGGCTACCTCACCAAAATAGTTCGTAGGCTACCTCACCAAAATAGGTCGTAGGCTACCTCACCACAATAGGTCGTAGGCTACCTCACATAATAGGTCGTAGTCTCCATAACCAAAATAGGTCGTAGGCTACCTCACCAAAATAGGTCGTAGGCTACCTCACCAAAATAGGTCGTAGGCTACCTCACCAAAATAGGTTGTAGGCTACCTCACCACAATAGGTCGTAGGCTACCTCACCAAAATAAGTCGTAGGCTACCTCACCAAAATAGGTCGTAGGCTACCTCACCAAAATAGGTCGTAGGCTACCTCACCAAAATAGGTCGTAGGCTACCTCACACAATAGGTCGTAGGCTACCTCACCAAAATAAGTCGTAGGCTACCTCACCACAATAGGTCGTAGGCTACCTCACATAATAGGTCGTAGGCTCCATAACCAAAATAGGTCGTAGGCTACCTCACACAATAGGTCGTAGGCTACCTCACCAAAATAGGTCGTACGCTACCTCACCAACAGTGTCACCGTGAAACTTTTGTTTCATTTGATCCGTTGCAGGTAAGAAAAAGGGGAGAGGGGGGCGTTGGGAAACGAAAGGCTTAAACAATTTACAATAACATGTAGGCTAGTTTGATGTGGTAGTGAATCTAGAGTTTATAATAACCACCAGGCTCATGGGGACAAGACAAAATTAGTCCGCAGACAAAAATGAAGGGGGGGGGGTAAAAAGTACCGTAACTCTATCAGACCAAGTTGATCCAAAAGGCCTGTGTAGCAGCGTTTACAAGTTTCTGTTGCCACGGAATACATGAGATGTTTGGCCAGCAAATTGCCTAGCTGTCTTACGTATCCCCAAAGTACTGTCAGATACCATCAGAGTTGGATAGGCTCGCTTAACAACCTATTTATTAATAAACCAATAATCGGCCTGACACTGGCAATCTTTCTGCGTGCCGCACTTTGCGCGCGTACCCGTGGTTGTGGAGTCTGTTATAAACTATTTAAAATAAGTGATGCAAAGTTGTAGGCCTATATCCTGGAGAGAGGGCGGTAGAATAGAAGAAACACATAACGATGATTGGGCCTAAGAGAGAACATTTAGGCCTATGTCATTGTAGTGTTCACGTTAAGATGTCATGGGTTTAGACCAGGGGTCGGCAGAGTGTGCCAAAGTAGGATTTCTAATTCATTCTTCGTGCCAACGGTTTAAAAGTCATACTGCTCTAGCATTCAATTTAGTGTAGAAGAGAATTAAATTGCCTTTTTTGGAGTCTTCCGCGTGTCATTGAAAATTGTTCTGCGTGCCACGTCTGGCAAGCGTTCAGTAAGTTGTTGACTCATAGATTAGACCTAGGGCCTACATGGTTTTTAAAGAGAAATTATCCACAGTGGGTTACATGTCCTGGGGAAGGGACAGTAAAGTGTAGGTCCTAATGTCCAACATACATTTTTTTGTGTAGATAAGTGTCTGTGTATGTGCAGGCTATGTGTGTATATGTGTGTGTGTGTTTATGTGTGTGTATGTATGCATGTGTGTGTAGACTATAGATCTATGTGTAGGCCCTATGTGTGTGCATGCGTGTGTGTGTGTAGGTCTATGCTAAATACAAGAGCACCTTTGGTATTATTTTTCTTTTGACGCTAACCATTATTAAATGGAATCAAACATAAGTTACTCACTCATATATAATTATTTAATAGTTTAAATAAATTTCAATTCCCACAGTTAAAACGGCTCTTATAAAATGTAATTCCTTACACCAACAGCTCTTATCAATTTTTCAATAAAGGGGGTATAGGACTAAGTGGGGGGGGGGGGGCATAAGGTCAAAAATAGATATAGGCCTATATTTTACTTAGAGGTACTAGCCAGGTTTTTAATGTGAAATTATAATTAGTCTGTCTGTAAAATGTATTAAAAGAAAAAAAAATTATACAAAATTCCAATACTAATATAAAAAAATTCATTAAAAACATTATTTTAACAATATCCAAATAAAATTGTGTCTAGTATCAGACTAGTAGCCTACCTAAATGGTAATAGTGTAACAAAAAGAAACTCTAGAAACCAAAATATATATAATATCTGTCATAAAAATTTCTTATGTTTTTATCTAGGCCACTCAAGATATATATGTATATTGATTAAATATCATTTTGGTCCAGTAATAACTGAATTATATTTTTCAGTCCTATTCCCCCTAAATTGTTCAAAGGCCAATAACACAGTAGGCCTAATATTTTAGCAGTTATTTCCCGTTACGGCCTAGTCAAATGGAAGCGAGTTTTTGCAATAATAAAAATAAAGACTTATAAACAGGGGCGCTTCCATATAATAAATGTTACCGGTGTTTTATTTTTTACAATTTTTACAATATGTGTTGATCAATAAAAAAAATACAGCTTATTATATTTGAAGTAGAAACTGTCCTTTGTTGGTTCCTAAACATATTTTTTTTGTTCGTAGTTTAGAGTCAATCAAAATTTGTTTTTAAAACTTTATACCTGATTAAATGGAGTTGTAGCATGGAAATAGCCTATACTTTTTGAGGGTCTCTCAAGATCATAGGGATCTCACTAACCCATATATTTAAAAACAAATAATATATAAGAAACTTTGATCTCTATTAAAAAAGCTTTATAGATTTCAAAAAGGTTTTCATAAATAAAAACGTGATAATATTAGTTTCTAAATGTATTTGATTTTCTTTGTATTTTTCTGTTTAACACACCAGTTACAATGGACTTGCCCATAAATAAACTCTGTTCATTCAGTTTGAGCATTAATAAAAATTATCTAAGGGAGATAACATATACTTTTAAAACTCTGTTTTTAATTGTTCATTATATAGGCTATGTAGGCTATTAATAGTAATAACAGTGTACAATTAGAAATTTACTTAATTTTTTTTTAGAACAAGTACAAAATAAATATAAAAAAAAACTAAAGACAAAAGAACATCATTTTGCGCATATTCTCACAGTGTTGTGTCATAATATGTTCCAAACAACTTATAACAGGTGGATGATATGACAGCTGCAAACCAATAATTCTACAGCTACTAAGATTACTATTTGATGTGATTTTCCATTGTGATTATCATTTGTTTAAATATTTACGGTTTTAGTTTTAAAAGTTAAGGTAGGCCTACGGAGTCGTGAATAAATCTAGTGAACAGGTCTAATGCTATAAAACTGATATCTATACAAATCTAGTGAACAGGTCTAATGCTATAAAACTGATATCTATACAAATCTAATGGATAGGCCTACAATAGCATGTTGTTTTTTAGGTCCTATTATTTACCTCTGTGGTCCAAGGTTAATACAGCCTGTGATGGGAGTGGGAACACCCTCTCCTCTCAAAATATCCTCATGCCAGCTTGCGTCTCAAATAGCCTCTGCTAACCAAATTCCAAACCATGGACTTCTCGAATGACTTGAAACCAAGTCTGGTGGATCATGTTTCAACTAAGAGAAGGGGTGAAGGCGGACCACTGGCGCCTTAAGACCAGTAGCTTCAAGCAGATGGGGCTCGTAAACCTTGATAGGTAGCTCATCTAGGAGAGGGAAACTTCGATCTCAGACCTCCGCAGTCTGTAATGGAGAGGGCCAAGGGAGTAAAGCCTAAAAGAAAATCAGGAGATGGGAGTCACTAAGGAAGTTTTATAAGCTAAAGCGCTATCTCTCTGGCATCTCCTGAGACGTACTTGGTCCCTTGTTGTATCAGTTTAGCTGTTTCCCTGGAATCACCATCTGCGTGGAGAGACAGGACCAGCTGTATGGCCAAAAGATGGCCCTTGAACTTGAAAGCATCACCTAGGCATTGTGGCTTTCTTTTCAACTATAAAAATCTCATTTTCATTTGTGATTGTACACATGGGTTTGTATTTTCAGACAAAAATCACATGAATAGTTTGAACTAAGCTTTATCATCTAATATTTGAACTGAGCTTTTTTTACAGAGATTAATATTATGAATTCAAATAATAATTTTCAAAAAGTAAAGTATTTATACCTTCTAGGTCTAGAATTATAGCATCATTGAACCAGCATTCATTACTCTACTTTGGACATGCATACAACAGGATTATGTTGCCAGCACAATGTCCAGCCTCCTATATTTTCCTAATTTCATGCACCCATGAGAGCTTGGTAAAACTCAGGGACACAACCCAGATCTGAGAAATCATCCTGGCATGTTTACTTGGCTGCAAACACAACACAAGATATTATGAATTGCATTCTAAAGCACTGCCATAGACCACCATGCCCCCCTCCCCCCAAAAAAAAAACAAGTTATTTATAATTTATATAAACATTATTCTCTACTACATTGAAACAGTCAACCATTTCAGTTCTGAGTACATACATAGGCCTACACAATATTCTTACATACTTCTGTTTAACTTAATAATAATTAAAAAAAAACAAATAGCATTTTTATATGAAATATTTCACAGTCTATTTTACAGTCTATTTGACAGTCTAATATTTATTGAAAATAAAAACAACAGACACAACAGAAAAACAATTTTCCATTTAATTTCTATGAAAATGATTTCCAACAATGAAGTTGATGAAAGTAAATAAAAACTTTAAAACTGTCTTCTCCCTCTGCCGCCCATAGGAGGAGGCATACCGCCTGGTCTGGGGGCACATATAGCAATGTCCAGGTAGTCACCGATGGAAAACTTTTTCTGGGCGAGGGTGACGGTGTCATCCGGTGACTTTCTCCCTGCACATGTCGTGCCAATTTCTCTCATCCGAAAGGTTGGTGATCTGTTGTCTGGGAAAACTATTGCAAAGTCAAAAAATGTCCCTTTACGTCTGGCATCGGGATTCACCTCTTTCACCAAACTGGTTAGCTCTTTCAACGTAGCATCCATCCTGTAGACACAAAACAGCAACATTATATTAATTATATTTCATATATACACTACATTAGTAAAACAAAAAATTACAATATAATTTAAAAAATCTATACATTACATTAGTTAATAAAACAGACAATTAGGCCTACCATATAATTTAAAAAATCTATACATATTACATTACATTAGTTAATAAAACACACAATTACAATATTATTAAAAAGTTTAGTATCAAAATTCTGAATTTGCTAGAAAATTCAAGAAAAAGAAAGATAAAAAAGAAAAAAGACTGTAATATCTCTTTTTTTAAAACTCTCCTATGATTTTTTGTTTATTGTCACCTTGTTAGAATTATGCCCAGAAAAAAATATTTAGTTGTTTGACCATGCAAGAAAAAAAATGAGGATTTGAAAAGCATTTAATTTATTATAGTTTGGGCTTTTGAGTGTTTTGTTACTATCATACTTTTAAAAGACTGAAAAGAAAAAAGTAACTTTCATATAAATAAAAACATTCCCTGAAATTCTTAGTAATAGCCTTGAAACACTGATAAGATGATATCTAAACTAGCTTGCATATCTAATAAATAAACTAAATGTATGTTTGTTTGTCTAGGAGAGAAATCTAAAGTAAGAAATTATAACATTTTGAAGAAATATTCACATTAAACTATTATTGCCAAGTATGTTCAATTTCAATAGAATAATGGTCTTTATACATCCCTTGTAAACATCTGAGTTTGTTTTGCATGTTTTTGAATTCTTTAAAAAAGTCTGACCTCGTCGCCCAATTAAAACAAAATTGTTTTTTTTCTATTAAAGCTGAGTGAAAAATAATTTAAGTCCTAAAGTATGGAGATTGTTTTATAAATGGAATATATCGATCACAATAGTAATAGCCTACAACTTATTGAATATATTTACCAGTTCATATTACTGACACAGTTTTAAATTTAGGCCTAATTATAATACAGGTAGAATTTCAATATATATGTACCTAAACCCTAGATCAAAGGCTAATATTTTTGTTTACCCATTTGAAGTATCAGGTATAAGGTTAGTGGAAAAAAATCAAATAATTTGTAGATAATTAGAATTTAGGCTTTAAACATAATACAATTTCAATCTCATTATTAGTACACACACACATATATATATATATATATATTAAATAATAGTTAAATATATAAATTATATATCATTATATATAGAAAATTGATAGGGAGAGTACTAGAATAGTGTTGTTGTTTTTTTTAATTATCTATTGAACATAAAAAAGTTAGATAAAAATAAGAATAATAAATGCAGGGAATAATTTTAAAAAAAAGATTTGTTTATCTACGTTGTAGATAGTATTAAATTGTAAAGTGGAATAAATGAATAAATGTGAAGTCAAAGTTTTAAAATGATTGGAGTCAAGTAAAAAATATTGAAATATTAAAAATTTGAACTAGACATTACCATGTGTAGATCTGAAGTTCATTAGTTGGAGTACTACCTCTGGAAAACTCCATAAGTGGATGGTGACGTTCATTGCTGCAAAATACTCGAAGTAGTAGAGGACACGTCTGAAGTAACAAGTTAAAAATTGTTTTCATGTTAAAGATTCTTTGCAGGGAAAAATCATAGAAAATTTGACATTTACAAATGTTAAATTATTTGTTAAAGCTCCATAAAATTTGACATTCAACACTCTTTCAATTTATGTTTTAAAAAACATGTTTTGAAGAACAGTTACTTTTGACGCTGTGTTGGAGATTTTTTCTTCTCCAAAGATAGGCCTAAAACTCAAGTTAAAAATAGAGAAGTCTTAGTAGATTTCTAACTCTCCCAATATAATCCAAATATATATTTATTCTTGAAAATGGCATTATTTTAAAATATTCAGGCACAAAATTGATTTTAAAAGCTAATAAAATAATTTCAAACAAACGAAAACAAAGTCCGTCAGTAGAATTTTATGTTATGAAACATAGTTGAATTGAGATTTTGATAATTTTCAAATGCGCTTGAACGTAAATCCAATCAGATAGCTGTTTTGTTCTATTTGATACCATTTGTGTAAATTTGTTACTGTATTTTGTAAACAAGAAGCTGGAAATCCCAAAAGAAATGTGTAAATGGTGTTTTACTGTAAAACGGCTAAAAAAAACAAGGTCTAACATACCGGTAACAATCAGACACAGGTAAAAAAAAAAGATATTTAATCAGAAAATGCATTTTATTAGTTGTACATCAAACTATTTTTAACTTAACTAAATAGAAGCTTAGGCGAAATGGCACAAACATTGAAATGATCAGTAATCAATGTTTTCCAAATGTAGATATAATAGGCACTTTGATAAAAATTTCAATATGTATTTTTGAAAGTAAAAGATAGTCCTTGATTTCCATATTCCAATGACACCACATTCATTTTTCTAGCATACGTAGAAAAAAAGTTGCACATTTTTAGTGTCATATTTTATATACATGCAATATATAGGAAAAACTGTGCCAAAAAAACAACAAATTTTTTTGGCACTAAAAGTACTAAAACCATTAAATTTTTAATCCTACACAAGTTGAAAGACTCAAAATTTTAACAATTATTCTTAACTATTACGTACTTTAATATCATAGTGATTTTCGTGAAAATTGTTATGAATTGGTAGAAGGAAAAAAATATTTTAGGAACAAATGTGTATCTGAAAGCAAAGCTTTATTACATAAAATCAATATATTTTAACCATTAAAAAAGTAAAATGCTTGAAACCTTTTACATGTATGCTTAATCATTTTTTTATATTTATAATAGAACATAAAAATGTATTTATATGCACACATTTATTTCTAATTTGTTTGTAATTAGGTAAACATTAGGGTAGTGGTAAAGTTTTCTTCAGTAAGGACAATGTAAGAACAAATAAATAAAGGCCTAATAATAATATATTTATTTTATTATATTTGATTTGTTATGGCCAAGTCCGTCAAGTATGACCTAACTGTGATTAATAATATATAATATGCTATCTAGACCTAGGTTGGGGCTACGCTTTCCGCATACACTCACGTATATCTCACTGGTGGATAAGTCGCAGCCTGACTTTCAAGGGCTACACTGCCTTTTAACTTCTCAAAAATTCATAACTTTTAGACACAAAAGTTACTAAATGTTCACCCTAATTTGGAAACTTTACTTAAAAAATAGTTTCAATCATGTATAACGCAAACATAAAAAATATAAATAAAGGCAGAATGTCATCTATTTTTGTCAACAGATCAATGCAGCCATTAGTCAAATGGAAAAGTTTTTGTAAGACATCTGTATCTTCATCTAAGTCCCTGTCCCTACTCAAGTTTCTTGTGGCTATAGCCACACTATAGTGGATCGACACAAAAACATAATCTTTTGAAGTGTGCTCTTTAGACTGGATGGCGTCGGTATTGATAGATGCGCTATAGAAGTGACCCAATTACCATTAACATTGTTTGTAATGATTTTAAACGCGACTGCACATACAAAATTTAAAAAGCAATGAGAGATGGCTTTTTCTTTGCCGCCGTAAGCTGAGTTTTTTTAAACTCCTATAAGTAACTAAGGAAAAATGAAACACACTATTGACATTTCACGCATTATTTCTATATAGATTTTTTAAAAACGTTTGAGTGCAGGAGTTTTCCAAAATGTCCTGAAATGTGTCGATTGGCAGCTCATAGTTTTGGAAACATTGCTAACATCGCGGTTTTCTTAGAATGCTAAATAATGCCTTGTTAGTAGGCTATAGCCTATAGGTCATAGGTCCTACTAGTCTACAAGCCTATACATACATTATAGACCTAGATAGGCTTTTATACATTTACGATTCTTTCTATACTGTAATTTGCATTCAATAGGCCTACAAAAAGTGCCGCCTTACGTTTCGGCAATAAAAAAAATGGTCCAAAAGTTCAAAAGAAAAGGGGAGGTAGGCCTAGGTCTGAAAAAAACAAACATTATATTTGTCTTCTAGGCCTATTTCAATTTCAGTTCTATAAAGATAGTATATTTACACCTCCGAAAGTTTTCTACATGTAAAATGCAGGCCTACGCATATCCTAGTAATTCCATATCGTTGATTGCAGTGATGTAGGCTAGGAAACTTTATGACAGAGTAGGCCTAATGATGTTTTTCAAACTTTTCAAAAACAGTGTCAAGTGTCGCACCCCTACTATTTTGTTTGAAATTTTTTGTAACAAAAAGTGCAACCTATCTGCGAGTAAATAGGCTACAGAATAGGCCTATATACTATATATTTTTCTAGTAAGTTGGGTTCTTGTTTTGGTTTGGTCAAAAAGTCAGTCTAATGATTAGACATTTACTAATTAAATCTAATTATTATAGATCAGCAAGTAGCCTACTTACTACTACTATTATTAATTATTTAATAATTATTATAATTTTATGGTAGACCTTTATAATATAAGGCATATACTAATATAATTATAATTGAATGCTACTTATTAATACTTTACTAACTTTAATTTCAGGCAATGTCTAGGACTAGGCATCCAAACGAATGGGCTGGGAGATAATATTCCAGCGGGCATTTCTTGTGACCGCCGGCAACTAGCTCTATAGTCTATAGTATAGACTATATTGTCACTATACTCTATAGTCTATAACTATAGGCCTACTATAATATAATCTATAGCTTTAGTCACTTTAGTATAGAACTATAGTGTCTATAGACTATTACTATAGACTATAGATCTATATATTTTTACAGCAGACCTTAGTCTAAGTCTATTAAGTAGGTTAGTAGGCCTACACCTACAAGCTAAATTCCCCGGCGTTGCCCAGGGAAAAGAAATTACATTACCAAAGCTAGTCCTAACCCTTTTTATTGAACAAAAAAGTTAAGAATATCATAATCCTTCGCCTTTGGTCTAAAGACTAAAATATAGCCTAATTAGCCATTATTTATTAGGCCTAGATCTAGTCAATCTAGATCTATATATATATTAGATTTTACTAACTGAAAACATTTTATTTTATGTCTCATTCTCATCTCATGCACTCATGAAATGATTGTCATAACAATATCTCCCAGCCTATTGGTCCGGTCGCCGAGCGCCTAGACACTACACTCCTTTAATTTTAAATGAAAACACTCGACTAATTTACTACTTTCAATTTAGAGATTATAGGCCTAATAGAAAAATAGAAGACAATTTTTGAATTTATTTAAATTTCATCAAGAATAAGAATGAATCAGAATCAACTTTAGTAATTAATAATACATAAAAAGTGCTATGTTTTAACGCCATGTGACAAAAGTAAAAATCTATCGTAATATTATTTTTAGTGTAAAATTAATTTTACTTTTTCCCTATCTATCGGCTTTTCGGGTTCTCGTTGGTCTTCGACGATCATAGACTCTAGCGTCGCCATGTTGTTATTGTCCAATCAAGGGAGATCATTAAAAGATAAAAAGGAAGAGCATTTTGCAGTATTTCGATAAAGAAGAGTGTTAATAATGTCTGCATTTGAATGCCATATTATTTGTTTATTCTGATAAAATACATTAATAGAATTTATTTATATTTTTTGTTCGGACAAAGACTTTATATCAGTATTTGTTGTCATTTAAATTGTTAGACATTGATTTTTATCGTTTATTGTAAGCTACTTTTTTTTAATTAGGCCTACTGTCAAATTTTTTTTGTAGGCTACGTTTATTTTTAGTAGATAACAAAGCCTAAATATGGCAATAAACTTATCTAAGGCTAGAGCCAGTATATTCAGGGATTTAGTCCAAAAATCATGAAAAACCCCTGGCTTTGGTACATGTATTCGAACCAGGGACCTTGCCTATGTTAATTCCAAATGCTGCCCTAAAACCACAAGATGGATTCCATACAACATGCTGCCCCAATACCATAAGAGGGATTACATACAACACAACATAATATAATGCTGCCACAACAACATAAGCTGTATTCCATACAACATGCTGCCCTACGATAACAATATATGGACTCCATACAGTATGCTGCCCCAAGTTGACCATTATAAGCTGTATTCCATACAGCATATGCTGCCACAAGACCATTATAAGGTGTATTGCATACAGCATATGCTGCCACAAGACCATATAATATAAGCTGTAGGCCTATTCCATACAGCATGCTGGAACAAGACCATTATAAGCTGTATTCCATACAGCATGCTGCCCCAAGACGATTAAAATAATGTTGGTATAAAAGCTGTATTCTATACAGCATGCTGTCCCTAGACATAATCTGTAAGCTTATTCCATACAGCATGCTGTCCAAGACCATTATATAAGCTGTATTCTATACAGCATGCTGCCCTAAGACCAAAAGATGGATTCCATACAAAATGATGCACAAGACCGTGACAAACAACATATTTTTTATTATGTTGTTTTCTTTTTTTTACTGTAACGAAAATATTCACATTAATATATGAAAGCAAAATTTTTATTTTTCAACATGCACTATGTGCCTACCACAGAATACCATTATATATTTTCTAACACTAAAACAATATAGGCCTAATAGTTGTCCAAATATTTGTTTATCTAGACTTCCGACCAACACGGTTTGCAAAGAAAAACAACAACTTTTGTTTCTAATATCGGGGAATATTTAGGCTAATTCGCCATCAAAGAAAAAAAAACGAGTTATCTTTTCTTGATTTTTTAAAATCTGTGTTCCAACTGACTAAACTTACACGCGACTTTCGTGGGAGAGGTCAGTCTCGGGACATTTCTATTCCTTTAAAATTAAAAAAAAAGAAATTGAGGTAGCAGAATATTAAAATATTAAAATCAAGTGTGTCGTGGAGAAAGAGAAAGAGAAAGAGTGAGATAATAAATAAATGGGGTGAAAGAGGCGGGTGAGAGGATTTTGTCCATAAAGAAGATCATGCTTTTATATACCGGTGATAATAGAGTCTAGCCTGCTCGTGTGGCGTTTGTGGACGTAGGCTAACTTTATAGTCTAGTTGCTGTTTCTATTTCTTTAATCACTTAAACACAGTTCGACGACCCTTCAGCCTATTGAAACTTGAAACTATAGAAGACGGAAGGGCAAAGAGTGAAGAATAAATAATACATTAATTAAATTCTAACTTAGAAATACAACACTATAACAATATGTTACAAACTCAGATAATAAAAAGGACAAAAAAACACTTACTTTTCCCCATATGTAAGAACCAATGCTTATAAGTAGGCCTACTCTTTTTTTCTCGTGTGGCGTTCGGGCATGGAGCGGGTTGCCCGAACAAACCAGGAAAACCATTAACTGAACATCCCTGAAAACTTTGATCAAAATCGAAGACTAACAGACTCATACTACGGATGAGCTTAGGACACAATAATCTTCTTTATAGAAGGAGCGTTTGTAATATTAGTAAGATAAGGAATTATAACTCAAAGTCAAAGCTGTATCAAATTATCAAATGTTAGTAAAAGTAAAGTACCCTGTCGGAACAAACGGATCATAGGGCCGGTGAAGCAGCGTTCACTAGTTTCTGTGGCCACGGCATACTAGGGGATGTGTAGCCTGTACAATGCCCAGCCGCCTTTACTTTAGGTACCCATCAGAGCTGGGTAGACTCATGGACACCCTCAAATCGCGGAAAAAAAATTCTAGACTGCACCTGGATTCGAACTCAGAACCTTTGGATCGCCAGTCGAACGCGCTGTCCCATATCAAATGTTAACCGGGTTAAAAAAAAATATATTTAAACAAAAATAGAAACTTAATATGTAATCCATAATAAAATACTAGTAGCGTAATAACATTTGGCAGGTGAATGGGCATGTGGGGACATATTATATAGTACAGACAGGGATATAACTTATGATATGCCTATGTATTATTGTTAATTATGTTAAATCAAAGACTATATATAGGCTTATAAGATAGAACGCTTGCTTTAATATTTCTGCTATTTGATAACTTGAAATTTGAAATACTCTATTTCAGAATTTCCGATCGCATCCGGTCCTCTAGACTTCCGGTTTAGTAATTCGCTTTGACTTTCTCAATGGAAAATTAAGATTAAAATCGAAAGTTGTATACAGCGGAAGTCATTAGGCAAGTTTAGGCGTCATTTAGGATAGCATTATTGGCTGCACACGGTAAAAAAATATTTCTTAAACTCTAAAAATAGAGCAAGCGGTTCGTCTTTGGTTAACCCATAGACTATAATAAGATGGATCGCTTGCTCTATTTTTAGAGCTTATATGAACTTTTTTTTCCGTGCGCAACCAATAAGGCTGTCTTAAATTACTTCTACGCTCCTCGTTGTTTCTTAAATGTTTCCGCTTTATACAACTTTTGATTTTAATTATAATTTTTTCATTGAGAAAATCGAAACGATTCAGTAAAACGGAAGTGCAAAGGAAACAACGAATCGAAAATTCCGAAAATCAGTGTTTCGATTCATCATATAGCAGAAATACTAAAGCAAGCGGTCCATGTATATTATAGTCTATGGGTTAACTATTTGAGCATTGACACAAAGGAGGCTAGTCGAAACATGGCAAATCATGTTCCAAACATCTGTATAGAAAGCCAAGATTATTTAAAACAGCACAACGTGGTCATACATTAACTAATATTAATGTAAATAGGGAGAATTTTAAGATATAGTAGAATAATAATTATTTAAAATTATAAAATAATATAGGGCCTACGAATGCTCAATCTTTTTGTCTAGGCCTAGATTCTACTAATCTATTAGGCCTAACTTTATAGACCTAGTAATTAGGCCTACTGTCTTTAGATTTATTTTATTTTTTTTATTTCAAAGGAAAAATATTTAAATCCATAATATAGGCTACCGGGTAAGCTTATTTAAAAAAAACCCAGTAATTTATAGTCGGTTTGGGAACGGCAATTGCTCGATACTTATTTATACTAATAGCATTATAATAGTGTTGATTTACTGTTAAAATTTAAAGTTAAAGTGAACAGAATGTTAAAAAAACATAGAGTTAATATTATTTAATAATTGTCACTTTGGTCTGCATGCACAATAAGTTAAAATAAATACACAACTCGAACTCGTTTTCAGAAATAAAAAAAAGAGTTGTCTCTCTTTGCATTACTAGTTTCAAGCATAGGATTTTATAAACACAAGTGTAACACATAATAATATGTCCAATGAGGAAATAATACAAGTGGCAAAATGAACGTATAAAAAGTATTTTTAGTACAAAACAACAACAACAAAAAAACATAATAGTAAAAGAAATATTTAAAAAATTTGCGTAAAACCGAATTGAAGAATTGTTTATGAAATTTCAATTTTATATTCAATTTTCACTAATGATTAAATCATCAATACAATTAATGGAAATTGTAACTGTGTACAATTCAAAAATAAATTTGTACAGAATATATATATAAAAAAACTTATTGATTATTGATAAAGGAAATTGTAATACAATTAAAGTCTTATTGAGTTACAGCAGATAGGCCTGTGTTAAAGTTTTTTTCTGCTAAATATACACTTGTGCACATTGCTAAATCTTAGTGCACAATGGCCGAGCTGCAGTGCGTTGTGCTGGCGTACCGAAGGTCCTTGGTTCGAATCCTGCGAAGGTCCTGGGTTCGAATCCTGCGTAGGTCCTGGGTTCGAATCCTGGTTAAGGCTAGAGTTTTTCCTGGGCTTCGCGCCCATGGATAAACAGTAATGAAGTAAAGAATTCACCACATTACGTCGTATATAGCCAAAGAAGGCTAATCCACTAATGCGGTTTATAAGATCTTCATGTAGAGACACGGTATATACAATACGTAAAATGACGTCCATCTATTTGACGATAATGTGTTGTTTAAAAGACCCAAATGTGTGATTCAAGGAACAAGTCAAGTATAAAATATATCTGTAAACAAGATGAAAGTGAACTATATTAGATCTACATCTATATTAAACATTAAATAATTCTGAAAATAAGTATTGATTCGTTTTTTTTTCTTTATTCAAGCTTTTGATATAAAATTGATTATGTGTATCATTCCATGTCAGAACTGTTTCTTCCATTATCGCATTGTTTTGCAGTTGATATTATTTGTTTAAAGCCAATCGCGTACTCAACATTTCATTAATTGTGTAATGAGGTCTATGCACAATTCCTTAGAGACAAAAAATCAATCACGTGATGCTTTGTAAACTAAAAAAAAGGCTGATTTTACATTGATCTTAATGGCACCTAGGCTTATTATAAATTTTAATTTTTCACATATCCTTGAATATTGTGAGATTATGAATGATGCTCACGGAAGCAACAAGGATTGTAGACATACAATTATTAAAAGAAAACACCTATTTGTTGATCTTTCAAAGGAAATCGATGATAAGATTTTAGATTCTTTACATGATAATTTAGCGGTAGAATTTGCGCAACCAACAGCAATGCAGTAAGCCATTGTTAATGTTTACAAGTGTATTTACTCAACAACACGTGACCGTGAAATCATTCTGCATAGACCTCATTGATTTCTCACCCAAAAACAACTATTATAATGTCATCGTTGACAATACGCTCAATAGTCCAGTAGGCAATAGGCATAGGCAACTGTCCTGAACTAAAACTACAATCCTTGCAGAGTGAACATTGACCAACGGTCGTCTGTCAAGAAACTTTGCCATCAGTGCCTTTATAACTACGAGATGCCGTCCTATTTCAAGGAACTAATTAAACTTTATATTCCGCAAAGAACACTTCGTTCTGCCGACTATGAGGAGAATAACAAAGACACAAATGATATAAAGACTACAACATTAAGCTCAATGTACAAAAACTCTTGCCCCCAACGTCGTCCCCATAGTGACTCAAAATCTGAATAAATGGTTGTGCTGGCTCATTTTCCCTTCCTTGTTGATGCAGGTATAATTTCCTTCATAGTCGAGTATAACTAAAGTTGACTTTAGCCAATGTAGAAATTGAAGACCATAACATCCACAAAATATAATGTTCCCGCTGAGATTATCTCTCTGTTTCCGACTGCTAGATTATCAAATGATTTGGCTTCATCAGGTCATATATTGGTAATGGCATTTAAAACTAAGATCGAATAATCTCAGATCGTCTGCGAATTTCAAATCAAATGGAATGTTATTACACTTATTTCCCGACAGATATAACTGAGTTAGTTTTCGATTGTGTGACAGTTCTCCCGCGTCGGCTCCATTAGCTCCCTGTGAAAGCCAGAATTGAATATGAAGTGGCACTACTTTGCCATCAGTGCCTTTATAACTACGAGATGCCGTCCTATTTCAAGGAACTATTTAAACTTTACATTCCGCAAAGAACACTTCGTTCTCCCGACTCAGAGGTAAGGCAGCAACTAGACTTGCAACATTCACACTTTTAGGACTTCGTGGAACATATAATGTGGACAGCCCATTATAGGTTATAGAGTTTTTATCTTTAGAGTAATTATCAGAAATGTGTTTATAGAACACAATATATAGTTTTATAGTTTATAGCAGTTGACAAGTAAACCATCTCCACTACAAGGTATTCTATTTGTTTTTTTGGCAGCGCTATACAAATATAATAATATTATTATTATTGTAAGAAAAGGTTCCTATGCTAAAAGCCTTTACGTAGTTCAGATTTTGTAATAGCCTTCTGCTGTGTCTCAACATAAAATCTCTGTTGAATCCACATTTTGAAACATATAAAGTTTCTAGGTAAAAAAAAAAAATCCCTCAAAATAAGAAAGAAAAAAAGAGTGTTGCCTGACATTTGTAAAGTTTTCAGAGCATTCAAACCTTGAATATCACCAATAAATTAATAAAATCCGTTGTTTGATATATCCATGTATGTCACATTTTCAGCCCACAGAAAGGTAACATTTATATTCAGAGGTAAGGCAGCAACTAGACTTGCAACATTCACACTTTTAGGACTTTGTTGAACATATAATGTGGACAGCCCATTATAGGTTATAGAGTTTTTATCTTTAGAGTAATTATCAGAAATGTATTTTCTGGAAAGGATCCTTGTGTTTATAGAACACAATATATAGTTTTATAGTTTATAGCAGTTGACAAGTAAACCATCTCCACTACAAGGTATTCTATTAATTGATGTATAAATCCTTTCAACACTCTTGAAGTATTGGCTTTGTAAGATCTAAGGAAAATAATAACAAAGAAGTGTGATTTGCAGTTTTATTATTAGCTTATGCTTTACATATGTTGGATAATAATAATAAATGTATTTGTATAGCTCAGAGCGCATTTAAAACCAAGCGATAAAAACATACATAGAACTAATTTTTCTAATACAACAGGACTAAAATTCTTTAGGCTACATTAGTCTACAAAAAGGTTATTAGATTACATCACAAGATATAGCACCGTTAGAATAACTCCAAATTTTGCGGAAAAAAACAACAGCAAAAGATAAAACATAATAAAATATTTTTTTAACAAATATATAGTCAATATAGGCCCTATAAAATTTAAACATTTCTCTGATTTTTTTTAGTAAGCATAATAGTAAAAAAAAACGCTTTTTATAAAGCAAAGCTTAACGTCTTTTACTAGACTAATGTACATGAATATACCAGAAAAATAAACATCTTATATTTATTTCATGTGAACTGCTAAATGTGCTTAATTATCCAATTAATCTGAAACGTTGATTATTTTGTTCGGTTTGTTTAATAGAAGGTTTATCAAGTTATTGCACTGTCCATTTGGATCATTTTAACGAGCTTAGAGAGAGAGAGTGGTAAAATGACAGACGCAACAAAAAGACCAACACATTCTAAATAATGTGACATAGTTACAGCAAAACAAAAATAGATATATTAGTAACAGATGCAGTAAATGTAGATGAGTTCCATGATAGAGAATAGAGTTTACTGTTGTTGTTTTTAACCCATGCTCTGGATATTCCCGATTTGAAAGTGTTTACATAGAACTAATCTGATGATGCAAACTTTCTTTACTTTACAATGCAAAGAGTAAAAGAGGGTAAGGGAGGTAAATAGAGACATGTAGTACTCTTTAAATTAAGTGTGCATACAAATCTCTTCTGAAGGAGTCGTTGTAACCCGAAAGGTAAATTTAATATCATGGTCTCAGTGAATTGTGGTAATTCTATTTTAACAACGTCCTTTGTAACATGTACCCATACCACAACAATATAATATGTCACACATTTTCTGACAAAACAAATTGGATAGTATTTCAATATGATTTAAATGGCTATACAAGAAAATGATATTGTCTCCACTAATAAGTCTACACTTTCCTTCTTGATTGAAGATTATTAAGCCTACGTCCTTGGCCCAAAACCCCTGCAGGGTGGTAAGGATTGTGACGTTGTCAGGAATGGAACCAAGGGTCATCATATTGACAGTCCGGTGTGCTAATCAGAAGGCCAGTCAGCTGGTCGGATATTTAATATTGAGCTTAAACCATCATCTATTTACATACATCTCGCGAGTAGCTGGAGAATTTATTTGACAGCATTCACAATTCACTCGATTGATTATTTTTTTTTAACGTTCACCGTTCGGTAGCGTCAACTGAAGGGGGAGATAATAGGGAAATATTTCCAACGAAGACACAATCATACTGCCTGGTTTGAACAATAGCGAAAAAAATTAAATTAGGCCTTTATCTTTTGTAAAAAAAAAAAAAAGTAGGCCAACACATTTCGCTTACCATAATTGCCATCCAATAATTATTTTTCCCTTAAAATATTTTTTTTATAGATTGCAACTTTATTGTAGGCCTATATAGTTTATTTTTAGTCCGCATTATACACTTATGTGACAGGGGAGAGCCATATTTTAATGAGAAAATTTAGTTTAAGAAAATTGAAAAAGAATAAAATGCGTCATAGACTTTGAGGAAAGAATAAAAAACAAAATGGTGTGCCAGTGGCCATATAAAAGCAAGGCAGGATACGTTTTTTTTTCTTAGAGTAAAGGTGGAAGCTTTTATAGAAACTAAACATTTCTTTTTTAGGCCTTTTTTAGATATATTGTGATCATTGAAAAAAATAAAAATTACACTGTAAAATGCGAGAAAGTATTGACTTATTATTTTATTTTCAAGAAGTATTTTGTCAAGGTTTTATTTAACATTATAGTAAAGTACCCTTCGGACCAACCTGATCATAGGTTTTATTTAACATTATATCATCTGTTAAATCTGCTAAAGGTTTTATTCAACATTATATCATCTGTTAAATCTGCTAAAGGTTTTATTCAACATTATATCATCTGTTAAATCTGCTAAAGGTTTTATTCAACATTATATCATCTGTTAAATCTGCTAAAGGTTTTATTCAACATTATATCATCTGTTAAATCTGCTAAAGGTTTTATTCAACATTATATCATCTGTTAAATCTGCTAAAGGTTTTATTCAACATTATATCATCTGTTAAATCTGCTAAAGGTTTTATTCAACATTATATCATCTGTTAAATCTGCTAAAGGTTTTATTCAACATTATATCATCTGTTAAATCAAGAAGTTGTTGACTCAGTCCTTGCATTGAAAATATAAGCAGTAATATTGGTTTATTATCCAATTAGCTATAAATCACTACTAATAGAATAAATTATACCAGCATACTACAGAACGAACAAGAAAGAGAGCCGGACGAATTACCAGTGCTTTCGATCGAGGTTGCAGTAACAAAAACACTTATAACAATCTGCCAAGAGATATGGACAAATAAAAATGGCCATGGGAATGGACGCAGTCACTCATAATACCATTGCCCAAGAAAGGCAACATAAAACAATGCCAGAACTACAGAATAATCAGTCTCATCAGCCATCCTAGTAAGGTAATGCTAAAAGTTATCCTCAACAGATTTAAACCTATGGCTGAAGAAGAAGTATTGGCAGAAGAACAGGCAGGTTTCAGACCAGGCAGAAGCACAATTTAGCAGATATTTAGCTGTCGCTTGCTCATAGAAAAACACACGGCATCAACGCGAACTCCATCATAATTTCATCGATTTCAAGAAAGCATTTGATCGTGTATGGCTCTATGGATTATGGCAGGGGATGAGAAGCTACAACATTGAAGAAGGACTGATACAGGCAATAGAAGCACTCTACAATCAAGCAAGCAGTGCAGTTCAACTAAATGGTTGTATGGGGGACTTCTTATAGATGTCGATTGGAGTCCGACAAGGCTGTATCCTATCGCCAGTTCTATTTAATATCTTCCTAGAAATAATCATGCAAGATACACTCGATGATTACCATCCATCAATCTCCATGTTGGCCGGGAGCAACAAAGAACTACAAGAGCTCACAGACAAGCTTGCATACGAAATAGAAATAAGTTCAGAAAATAGTAATATAATGATCAACACACAGATGCCAGAAGTGCAAACATCATATTGAACCAACAACAACTGAAGAAGTAAATAATTTCAAAATATCTAGGAGCAATCATATCCGCAAACGGACGCTGTGAGTCAGAAATTCGAGCAATGATTGGGACTGCGATGGCGGCAATGGCTCGCCTAAACAGAATCTGGACCAGTAAAAGCTTTAGTCTACCAACAAAGCTGCGAATTTACAGAGCCCTTGTCAGAACTATTGTTCTGTATGGATCTGAGACATGAACGCTACTATCAGCAACTGAAAATAAGTTGCAGGCTTTAGAAAATAAATGCATGAGAAAATTACTTCGAATCTCCTACGTAGAACACAGGACTAATGCGCATGTGTGTGCCAGAATATCCTCAATTGCAGGCCCTCAAGAAAACATTATGGCAACGATCAAACGGCGCAAACTGACATGGTTCGGCCATGTGCTGCGGCACAATAGCCTGTCAAAAAAAATCCTCCAGGGTACGGTGGAAGGTGGGCGTAGGAGAGGCCGTCAGCAGAGATGCTGGTTAGACAATGTAACGTATTGGGCAGGGTTGCAGTTGACTCAACTATTGACCGCTCAGGATAGGCAAAAGTGGAGAAAGTTGACTGCCGAAGTGTCCATTCGCTCCCCCCCCCCCCCCCCCAACGATCACAACGATCATGGGAATGATGATGATGATGATGATGATGATGATGATGAATAGAATAAATGTCTTATAGGGCAGGGGTCTCCGCAACCTTTTGCTTATAGTGTGCCAAACTAGGATTTCTAAATAATTCAGCGTGCCAACAGCGTGAGAGTCATTTTTTTTAGTGCCGTAGCAAGACCAAGACCAATAGAAAAGGAGCGTTATAGAGGAAATTATTAAAGAGTTTGAAATTTAATAACAAATAAACATGTTTATTGTTAGCATTGTTTTACAAATCCATTCATCGCTAATCCTCAATTTTATTTATCAACTTTCACATTAATGGTTTTGAATTTTGTTGTAGAGATATTATTCTAGTTATAGATAAATATTCTTTATATTTTGGTCTCTGCATAACAGAGATTTCAGCTTATATACTATTACTAATTACTGGCGTGTACGCAGAAGAATGAGAATATTACAGTTTAGTGGAATAGATACGTAGTGATCATACAAACTGGGTAGTTAATGTAATGTTTAGAACCGTTCAAATACATTCTTTAGTCATATAATATTTATTATATATTTTTGCACTATCTTTTATAGTTTGATCATTTTAAAGTTATAAATTGTAAGCCATTAATTTTTTTAAAAGAAGAAAAAAAAATTAACGCAAAAGAAACTGCTTAATTATCTCCCTTTAATCCGTATTTTTAGTTGTACGTAAAAGAGCTCTAAGCTTACATAATGTTTGTTGGCAGCGCTTTAGAAATATTATTATCATTAATGAAATTCTCAAAATTTAATGCTAGTGATGCCTAAACGAGTTATTAAAAAAAAATTAAAACAAGTGTTACTTTTAAATTATTATTTCTTAATACAAATTAAGCATTAGGCTCTTTTTTCATTGTGTAATAAGATGTATACAATTTATTTACGTTGTAGCCTATATAATTCTGCATCTTACTTACTTACTTACGCCTACTACCCCTCTCGGGGCATAGGCCACCAACAAGGGCTCTCCAGCCATCCCGGTCCCGAGCGAGTCTTTCCAATTGTCCCCAAGAATGACCTGATCTCTTGACGTCGGCATCCAGGTCACGTCGCCAGCTGTTACGAGGTCGGCCCCTCTTCCTCTTCCCTTGGGTGTTTCACGATAGAGACTGTCTGGTAATGTTGGAAGCTGGTTTTCGGAGTGTGTGCCCCAACCCTCTCCATCTTTTTTGCATGATCTCCAGATCGGCTGCCTGTTGACCTGTGCGACTCCAGAGCTCATCGTTACTGATCATGTCCGGCCAGCGTATATGCAAAATATTCTCCTGAGACATGAGTTTATGAAAGTCTGGATCTTCTTGGTGTTGGTAGCTGTGGTCCTCCACGTTTCAGCACCATAGAGTAAGACAGACTTCACATTTGAGTTGAAGATCTTGATCTTTGTTTTCAGGGATATTTCTCTTGAGCTCCAGATATTCTTAAGTTGGAGGAAGGCTGTCCTGGCCTTGCCAATTCTTGCCCTTTCATCGGCGTCATTTCCACCCTTCTTATTGACGATGCTGCCTAGATAGGTGAATTCTCCAATTTCTTCTAGCGCTTCACAATAATTGAGAGTGATAGGCGATGTGTTTTCTGCGTTGACCTTAAGGAACTTGGTCTTCCCTTTGTGGATGTTGAGGCCAAGGCGAGTGGAGTTTTCTGTCACGATGTTGGTCTTTTCCTGCATCTGTTGCTGAGTATGTACGAGTAATGCCAGGTCATCCACAAAATCTAGATCGTCTAGTTGTGACCATAGCGTCCACGGGATGCCATTACGCTCATCTGATGTGGATGTCCTCATTACCCAGTCTATCGCTAGCAGAAACAGAAATGGCGCCAGTAAACAACCTTGTCTCACTCCTGTCCGTACTCGGAATGCCTGTGTTGGGTGGCCTCTATGGATCACTCTGCATTTCAATCCTTCATAAGAATTCTTAATTATAGAGGTAATTTTTGTAGGGACCCCATAGTGTCTTAGCAGCCTCCAAAGTGATTCCCTGTCTACGCTGTCAAAAGCCTTTTCATAGTCAATAAAGTTGACATATAGGGGTAATTCCACTCGAGCGACTGCTACAGGATGATGCGCAGTGTAGCTATTTGGTCAGTGCAGGATCTATCCTTGCGGAAACCAGCTCGTTGATCTTGCAGCTTCGTATCAACAGCATCCTGCATTATGCCAAGCAGAATCCTGTTGAACACCTTTCCTGGGATTGATAGTAGGGTAATTCCTCTTTAGTTAGAGCAGGAGCTCAAGTTTCCTATCTTAGGGAGTTTAATGAGTAGTCCCCCTTTCCACTCTGTTGGGACTTGCTCCTCTTCCCAGATCTTTTGGAAGAGGGGGTGTAAGAGCTCTACTGTAGTCTCCACGTCCGTTTTCAGTTCCTCCGCAGGGATATCATCTGGTCCAGGTGCTTTGCCGCTTTTAAGCTTCTTGATGGCTTGGCGTATTTTTTCCTTTGTAGGTGCATTGCAGTCTATCGGCAGGTCTATGTCTGCTGGTTGGATATCAGGTGGGTCTGGTGGGGCTGGCCTGTTGAGTAGCTCTTCAAAGTATTCCACCCATCTTCTCTTTTGTCCTTCGTCATCGATTATCTGCTTTCCTTCTTTATCTTTCACCGGTCTTCCAGGTTTACTAAACTTCCCAAATAACTTCTTGGTGATGGTATAGAAGTCTTTCATATTTCCATTTCTGGCTGCTTCCTCAGCTAGAGCATCTGCATAGTTCTTTTTGTCAGCTTTGATGCTCTTCTTTACACTCTTGTTTGCGTGTGTGTGTATTGTTCCTGTGCCTTGGCCTTCTCTGCACGTTTCCGGCTGTTGTTTAGTACTGCCTTCATTTCTCTTCTCTGTTCTATTTTCTTCAGGGAGACCGTTGAGATCCATTCCTTGTGATTACGTTTCTGTGGGCCTAAGAATTCCTGGCGGACTGTCTTTATTTTTGTTTCCACTGTCCTCCATTCCTTGTCTATTGATGTTTCTTCTTTATCCATCATTTCATGCAGGACTTGGAATTTGTTTGCAAGTGTCAGCTTGAATTCCTCGCGTTTGGTTGGGTCTCTGAGATATAATGTGTTGAACTTCTTTCGCTGGTTTAATTCGCCTGTCCAATTTCTTCTAAATTTAAGTTTGACACGTGCGACAAGAAGCCACATCCGCTCCTCTCCTATTACGTACATCTTGCAGGGACCTCCTGAACTTCTTGGAGATGCATATATGGTCTATCTGGTTCCCGGTGTGGAGGTCTGGTGAGAGCCAGGTGACTTTGTGTATCTTTGTATGGGGGAAGATGCTGTTTGCAGTACACAGATCTGCAAACCTCTCTCCATTGTCACTTATCTCTCCCAACCCCTCTCGACCCATAATCTATTCGTAACCAGTGTTGTTGTCTCCTATTTTAGCATTAAGGTCTCCAATCAACATGGTTATGTCTCTGCCAGGAAACCTCTGAATGATGCTCTGCAACCTACCGTAAAATTCATCCTTCATAGAATCCTCACTGTCATTCGTAGGAGCATATCATTGAACGAGGTTAAAGTTAAACTTCTTTTTCTTTGTTCTCAAAGATGCAGTGATGATTCTTGGACCATGTGCCTCACAACCAATGAGTGCTCCTTGGGCCGCCTTTGAGAGCATGAAGGCCACTCCCTGGGTGTGGGGTCAATTTTCCTACTCGTGACCCGAGTATAGGAGTTGCTCTCCTGTAGAGAGCCTCTTCTGGTCGGAATCTGTCCATCTGGCTTCACTGATGCCGAGGATGCTGATCTAATAGTTCCTCATCTCGACTGCCACTTGTGCTGCTTTGTCGGCTTCAAACATCGTTCGAACATTCCATGTTCCGATGGTAAGTGTGGTCCTGGTTGAGATGATGGCCGTCTGCCTGACAGCTTCCAGTAGCTGGCTTTCACTGCCCGACATCATCGTACCTCCGACTGGAGGTCCATCCTCACCCAGTACCGAGTTGTTTGTTGAAATCCTTGTTAGTGTGTTTGTAGTGGTTAGTGGTTTGACGGGAAGGGGTTGCTAACCCTAACCCTCCTCCTTTCTCACCCGGGCATGGGACCGGCTATGGCGGAGTTATTTTCTGCATCATAAAAGTCAATTTAAGGAGTTTCTTTTTTTTAAACATTAGCAATTACAATAGTTACATAATGTAAGCCTGTTATATTTATTATAATAATAAAACAAACAAATTTGTTTTAGAAATAATTATATTTATGCCTAATTTAGACAGATGAGCATACAAACTCTTCGAATGTAATTAGCATGTATCAATTAATGAGGACCTTTTCCTTGAATGCTCTTCGCTAATTGTTCAATGTCAGGTACACATTTAGGTACTTCTGAGTGGTCAAGTTTAAGTGAACTCTTGGTATGCTTAAAACAGCTTTCATGTGCGATAAAATATGCTCACTGGTGTAAATTAACCAAAAGCTGAAAGTAGAGCGAATGCCTTGCAGTTTAGAACAGATGGCTTTCAAAAGTAGCTATTCCTTTCAGATCTTCCGCAAATCGTCACATTTCGATGCCCATTTTTCGGATGCTTAAAATGAAAGAAAAAAAAGCCAATTGCCCTCTTAACAAATCGCAAGTCCAATGATGAGATTTTTGCACACAAACATTCCTAAACTAAAACAGTCAACGAGTCAACAGTCCAGTGCAATTCCCATGTAGTTCGCCACGCAGGACCAAAAATTAAGCTGACATACGTTGTTTTGACAGGCATTAAAATATCTTCTTGGAGTTCTCTCGCGTGCCACTGAAAAATCGTTCTGCATGCCAAGTATGACACGCGTGCCTTAGGTTGCCCTCTGTTTGAGGGAAAAACCAGACAATTTCTTGACCCTCGAATATCGCGACTGTTTGTATTTTAAAGAACTATTTGCTTAGGCTCAATGCAAATATTATGCCCATTAATTCATTATAAATAGGGTCCACTTCTTTCCACGGCAAGTAAACGTAAATTCCGCGGCTAATGCAGCATCAGAGCTCCATACAAAAAAGAAAAGTAAAGTATCCCATCAGACCAAATTCATCCCTAGGGCCGGCGAAGCAGCGTTCAACAGAACTTCATAAGTATAATCCTAGTCCAAACAAAACAAAGGCATTTTTCAAATAATTCTCAATCGTCATCAACCAATCATTATTCATAATAAAATGTTTATCTATATCAAAGCGTTCACGTCCGTACATTTTAATCAACAGATTCCCTTTCGGCCTTTAGGCAAACGATGCTAAAATAAGAAGTAAGCTTAGACCTGATATAGTTTTCAACAAACCAGCAAATAATGTTTTTAAAGATATCATTTATTTAATTGTTGAAGAAAGTGACACTGTAAGCTCGAAGGTTTTCTTGTGACAGAGAATATCGCAGTTGTGACAGCACCGTTCCCTGTATCGAGAACGAAAAGTTCCACATTAACAGAAAAGATCGGCAACGCGATGTAAACTTTAGCAAGAGCTGCGAAGTGAGACAGTCTGGCCAAAACAATATAAATATAACGTTGTTTTCCCCTCTTTGTGGAATTATTTAGTCCGACATATTGTTTTGACTACACCGACCTAGTCATCCTTTTCATTTATGCTTTTTTACCTGGTTTTGTATTTCAAAATTAACAGTCCATACATGTTTATCAATACAAAATAATAATAGCTTCTATTTTATCGTGTGCTATAATTATATATATATATATCTTATCTTATATATTACAGACGCTCCTTCTATAAAGAAGATAATTGCGTCCTACGCTCATCCGTGGTCCGAGTCTAGTCTTGCATCTTTATTAATGTTTTAAATTATGTTGAGTTACTGGTTTCCTTGGTTTGTTCAGGTAATCCATTCCAAGCCCGAATGCCACTCGGGAAGAAAAAGTACTTATATGCATTTGTTATCAGATGTATATATATTACATAGTTCGTTACTATTGAAAAGAAAATATGAAATAGTATTTGTCTAATCCATTAGCGGCTCCACCAGCTTCAGATCTACACACAGACACACACAAAGTTAGCTGTAATGGCTTCTGTTGTTTTCACTGTGGAGTTGACTTTTGATTGGCTAATTCAGTATTGATGCTAGTTATGTGATCGGTTCATTTTTCTTTGCATCCATAGTTATAATTTTTTTAATGTTGTTGGTCGTTAAGGTGAAATAAAGAATTTGCTTAGCAACCATAGACAGAAATTTAAACATAAACACTTAAACGACCAGGATCACCAACTCTTTTTGACTATAGGCATATATGTAGAAAGTATATCATCAAAAGTTAAAAACTATGTTTAATCCTCCTTTTTTTTCTGGCAGTCTGGTTACTACTCAATCATATGCCTATATATATAATCTGCCAGCTAATT
The DNA here is from genome assembly GCA_949126835.1 of Anisus vortex. Taxonomy (NCBI): domain Eukaryota; kingdom Metazoa; phylum Mollusca; class Gastropoda; family Planorbidae; genus Anisus; species Anisus vortex. Next base: position 20,081,665 of record OX421497.1, on the reverse strand, counting down.
GTCCGATTTATAATTTAAGATTATGTCCCCTTTGCTTAAAAGATATAGGAGATGGATTTCACTATTTACTCTAATGTGTGCACTTCAATGCCCAACGAAAAATGTATCTAAAAAAATATTACTATAACAGACCTAATGTAGAAAACATGTCGGAACTACTTAATTCTAGCTCTCTAAAAGAACTTAAAAAACTAAGCATATTTTCAAAAATATTAGTATCTGCTTTTAAAAAATGAAAAAAAGGTTAGAAATGTTTAAGTATTTTAACATGTTTTTTTGCACATCCGGGGCGCTGCGCTGCAGGCGACCTGATTACGATGTGCCGTTTTTCAGCTTTTCTACCATCTTATCAAGCCAGAATTTATTAATTTGTATATGCTTAAAGTATGTGAGTAGTTTGTATAACGGAAACTATTGTTCCTAAAACTGTTATGTCAAGAACCGCCTTACACGAAACTATTTTACACCATTGGTGTCCATACTAATGAACGAACCGCCATCTTGGATACAAATGACAACAAATAAACATGTCTTCACACCAACAAGGCGAAATAAATGTGGCCGCAGAGGAGGAATATGACTGTGGACATTTTATCTGCTTTGCCCAGACAGAACCGTCAACAGTGGCAAAGTAAAGTTGGATGGCTGGCTATCTATATAAACAAACAATATTACAATACCAACTGTTTTACAACAAAAGAAGAATATGCACACCAGACGAAGAATTATTGCGCGTCAGCCTCAGGCAAGCTATCTACCATAAATATATCGTCAAGACTTCAGTCAGCCAGAATACAGTGGATGACTACTAATGAACTTTTTTCTTTTATGATAAATTGTGTGAATGTGTGTGCGCTTGTCTATTTTATAAGTATATTTCTGTGCTTGTATACAAATTACAAATAATTTTTTTATTTTGTTTAAAATATGCTGAAGGACAAAACATCTGTAATCAAGACAAATTTCCATTTGTTTGGATCAATAAAGAAATATTATCTTATTATTATTATTATCTTATCTTAATGAGAGATAGTCGTGGATAATGTAATATACTACGCCGCAAGAAAAATTGTGAAAGATTTCTTAAATGTTCGTTCTCACTATGTTAATGCTGGTCTAATGAAAGTGATGTACCTGTATGTCTATGTTAGTAAATTAAGTTGTTGTTTTTTTTTTCTTTGTTTTTTTTTTCGCCCCAAAAAATATTGTATTAAAAACTAAATTATCCCCCCTGAATTTTCTTTTAGAATACCTTTAACTAATAAATCTTTTATTACCTTCATTTTTATTACTAATATTGGTATTACTATTATTGTTCAATTTATTATTCACAAATGTTATAATTTTCTTATGTTTTTGACTATGCCTTTATTGTACCTATGTACTATGTGGCAAATAAAATATTGTTCATTGTTCATTGACGTTGCACGAAATAACCTGCATTGTTATTACAGAAAGATTAACAAAAAAAACAACAACATTACTCTAAGGAGACTCGAACCAATATTGACTACCAGATGTCAGGTGCGGATTCTAACCACTATACTACAGAGTACACGTAGGAACAAATATCGCCTATGTTAATTAAAATACAATAAGGTCACGTGTTCTTATATTGACCAATGGGCATCAAAATGGATACACACATCAAACTTTATAAATACAGTTTACCATATATTTTGTGATCATTATTTTATCAATAATTTTAAATAACCATATTTATATATAAAGTAGTCCTTGTGTGTGTGTGTTATCCGACTCCCATTGGCTAATTTAAAGACACGTGACCTTATAGTCTCTCTCTTTGTTATCTCTCTTCTGACATGTGACTTCTCTAGCTGAATGGTTAGCGTATCCGATAGCTATCACTGGTAGCTTTCATATTTATTTATTTTTTTTTAAATTTCCATTAATATTTTTTTTTTTAAAGATTGTAAAGATTTTTAGGACTTAAAGCTTTCCTAAAAAATGTTCAGCAAGTTAAATCTAATAATAACTTAATTATATTTTAGATGCATGCGGGAGACGGGTGTTCTATTATCATCCACAGGGATAGTCCTAACTTTTTGTTAAATAAAAAGAGATGCTTTTTTTAACCTGCTTAAAATATTTATTTTAAATTACTTTCTTAAATGTTTTCAGTAAATAAATAATAATTATACTTTTAAAATTATAATAGCTTTCTATTTATATTAGTTGATACAATTTCTATCTGTATAGACTATATTGACCTATGGCCTATGTAACTATGTACTTATAATATTTTTTAAAATTATGAGATCTAGAATATTTCTTTCTGTTCAATGCAGTCTCAAAATGTTTTATCTGTAGCGTATACTTGTCTATTTAATTTTCCCCCGGTCAACGCCGGGGAATTTAGCTTGTATTTCAATAAAACAGACTGTGTTTGATTACCAACAAAGCACTTTCCACGAAAGGCACGCCGGGATGCATGTTCTAAATTTAGCGTTCCTTGTGACGTCATGGTGCTGATAAGATAAGAAGTCTTTAGTTGTTTGTATCTCCTCCCCTTGTCCCCACATAAGCCCCCCCCCCCCAATACCACTACCACCCCCTGTATTCCCTGATTACGTGGCCGATATATAACTGCTGGTAATCATTGCTGACAAACGAACTTCATCAAGGAGAAGACCTTTATATTTTGATAAGAGCAACTTGGCCCAAGAAAGTTTGCACTCCACTCAAACATTGCCAACGAAAAGGAATGGATCGTAAAATTGATGCCTGTTTTGGGGTGGCAGGGGTGGGGTGGTGGCTGGGGGGGGGGGAAGGAAACCTCATGCGCCTGTATACACAAACACCACCCCTAACCCTCCCCTTCCACAGGCACTAAAAACAAACATCTCTTTATTAAAATACAGTCTTTAACATTCTCAAATATTTGTTTGACTTTAGTAAAAAAAAAGTTCACAAAAATATATTACTAAAGACTTTGTATACATTTTTTTTTTTACGTATAAACGATCTTTCCATGATCAATATTTGGTGTTGGGTAGATTCCCTTGTTAAGGGGAGATCATCCGATAGTTTTGTGTGTGTCATCTTTATCCCGAGTTATCTCATCCTGTTTTCAGAACGTGCCGACCAAGGTTGTTGGCAGACGCGAGGAAGGTTCTTCTGTTAATCCTTAACTGAAGCCGATGTTTGACTTCCAGTCCCTAGTAGTTGTTTTTTTTTTATTGGAAGGTTTTTACTTGAGACTTATTTAATCAACATTAGAGACAGGGGACTGAGTGGGAGGCTTGGACATAGTCGTGGGGAGAGAGTGGTGGCAGGGGGGTAATTGGTAGGCTTACATGTCTGTTCAATTTGTTGGAGATGGAAAGTTACACCGCTTTTTTCTTTTACCATCATTTACAACATGGACTAAATTATTGAACCATATCGTATATTGTAGTCTAATGACAGCAATATATACATAGTAGTACATATTAGAACATGTTTTCAATATTAATGGGAGATTTGTAAGTAGAATAATTCTAAGCAAGCGATTCGCAAACTTTTCTTTTTCATGACGTGGTTTTTTCTATAATTTTATTTCCTGACCAACTTACAGTGTTTTGTTTTTTTAACACTGTTCTATTCTTGTACCTATTACATACATTCTCATACGATTTTCAAGACTAGTTAAGTCTGAACACTGGCTAAAGCTAAAATCTGCGTCCAGTATCAGAAACAGTGCTCTTGGTGCAAGAGATATATTTCTATTAGTCCATCCTTAGCAGCCCTCATCATGATAATATCACCCATATTTTTTTTTAATTTTGCGACCTGGTAACTTAGTTCTTGTGTCCCGGTTATGGATCATGAACCGGCCCCAGGGAGACCCTGATCTTAGTATTCATCTAACAATTTATCTATGTATTTATCTATCTCATTTATAAATATGTAATATACAACTTTCACTCTCTCTCTCTCTCTTCCTCAAATCATGAATAAATATATTTAGATATTTATGCATATGTAAGAAAAAAAAATATATAAATATATTTTTTATCCATCTTGCTGTGCCCCTCACGACCAACAATCTATCTAGTTCTCTGTGTCTATTTATTTATCTATCTTTATCTATCTGTTTACTATAGATCTCTCGAATACTCTAACACTATAACTTAGAAACTTAGAACTATATATAAAAAGAATGTATTATGAGTTATGAGATAATGCTGCGTACCTGTTGGTAAGTGAAAAAAAATATGACATTAGAAGATGAGAATCTGGAATATTTAGGAATGTGAATGAAAGATAAAGAATAGATGTGCAGCAAAGGGAGGTAGTCGGGGTACAAAAAGGGAAGCAATTTGGCTGTAGGAGAGGCTATCGCCACAAGGACGGGACGGACATGTAGCTTAAAAGTATTTACACTTGGTCTCCGTGGTCATTGAAATCGAAATGACAATCAATGTTGGCGCTGTGTGATGGGGCAGAGCAAGGGGTGGAGTGTATAGATAGAGTGTCTCTGTGTGATGGGGCAGAGCAAGGGGTGGAGTGTATAGATGGAGTGTCTCTGTGTGATGGGGGCAGAGCAAGGGATGGAGTGTATAGATGGAGTGTCTCTGTGTGATGGGGGCAGAGCAAGGGGTGGAGTGTATAGATGGAGTGACTCTGTGTGATGGGGGCAGAGCAAGGGGTGGAGTGTATAGATGGAGTGTCTCTGTGTGATGGGGGCAGAGCAAGGGATGGAGTGTATAGATGGAGTAGATGGAGTGTCTCTGTGTGATGGGGGCAGAGCAAGGGGTGGAGTGTATAGATGGAGTGACTCTGTGTGTATGGGGGCAGGGCAAGGGGTGGCGTGTATAGATGGAGTGTCTCTGTGTGATGGGGCAGAGCAAGGGTTGGAGTGTATAGATGGAGTGTCTCTGTGTGATGGGGCAGAGCAAGGGGTGGAGTGTATAGATGGAGTGACTCTGTGTGTATGGGGGCAGGGCAAGGGGTGGAGTGTATAGATGGAGTGTCTCTGTGTGATGGGGCAGAGCAAGGGTTGGAGTGTATAGATGGAGTGTCTCTGTGTGATGGGGCAGAGCAAGGGTGGAGTGTATAGATGGAGTGTCTCTGTGTGTATGGGGGCAGGGCAAGGGGTGGAGTGTATAGATAGAGTGTCTCTGTGTGATGGGGCAGAGCAAGGGTGGAGTGTATAGATGGAGTGTCTCTGTGTGATGGGGCAGAGCAAGGGTGGAGTGTATAGATGGAGTGTCTCTGTGTGATGGGGCAGAGCAAGGGTGGAGTGTATAGATGGAGTGTCTCTGTGTGTATGGGGCAGAGCAAGGGGTGGAGTGTATAGATGGAGTGTCTCTGTGTGTATGGGGGCAGAGCAAGGGGTGGAGTGTATAGATGGAGTGTCTCTGTGTGATGGGGCAGAGCAAGGGGTGGAGTGTATAGATGGAGTGTCTCTGTGTGTATGGGGGCAGAGCAAGGGGTGGAGTGTATAGATAGAGTGTCTCTGTGTGATGGGGCAAGCGGGACGACACTGAAGGAAAGATAACTGTTGTTGATTTCTCACACAAAAATGAGTTAACGAACGTGGCAAGACCGCATGGGGTTGCTTCTGGTGGGATCAGTGCACTGTGTTCTGTTGTGTAGTTGGCCAGCAACGAGTGGTGTAATGAATGTGCTGTCTGTGTTGGTCAAGTGGTCAATGGTGGGCTAAATACTAAATCTAGTGGTCAGTTTCTTCTTCTTCTACTGTTAGCCAGTCTGCATAGCTGTTTGCTCTCTTGCAAACCTACCTACTCACTCTCTCACTATATATCCAACCATTAAAAAACACAACTTGGTACATTTAATAAGTTGTGACTTTCTTTCAGACATCTTACTGTCTATAGGCACTCACATCCACGTATACTAAACACATACACACTACACACAAACACTCACACACACACGTTGATCCATTCATACATCTATGAGTCTATTATATCTATGTATACAACTTTTTTTTAAAAAACCCGCGCGTAGGTATGCATACAGGTTATCTTCTTCTATATTTTAACAACTGTAAAAAACAACAAAGAAACAAAAAAACAACAATCCAAAAGAAATTGAGCCAAAGTTCCAATAGACATAACTAACTATTTCCCACATTCACGAAAAGTGTAAATAGCAGAGAGAGTAAAAGAACGTCAAGTCATTGTTCCGTCCAACAGATCCCTGCCCAACCCCCGACTCCTAAACCAATTAACGGACCGTTGATGGAGACGATATATTTAGATTATTCTAATGTTCTCTGCGCCTTAATCCTTTCCACAACACTGGGGTAATGGATTTATTACAGTCACTAGGCAAGGGCAATAATGCAAATAGACCACTGGGATAACTTTTTGGGTAGTTTTCATTGGCTGCCCCGAGCTTTCTCTCCCTTGTCTTCCCCCTGTCTTTTCTTTTTTTTTTCTTTCAATTTGCTGGACAGCATAGAACAGTAGAAAAATGCAAATTGTGCCAGAGTTTAGAAAGAGAGACAGTGTGTGTGAGAGAGAGAGAAGGAGAGAGAAAGGGGAAGAGAAGGAGAGAGAACGTGTAGGAGAAAGGGGGAAGGAAAGAGCAGAGAGACTGGGAGATGCTGGAGAATGAGAGAGAGCAGGAGAGAAAGTGAGAGAGAGAGAAACTGAATTGAAAGAATTCAAGTTTCGAAAAATGAAAAAAAATATTTCCAAATGTTGAAAACGGATGACATAATATTCTATAAATCATCAATAATAGCCATGAACAGGTTAAAGAATAGATTGAAGAACAGTTGTCACGTAACACCATTAACAAAATACCGATCACGCAAACGTTATATTTCATGCAAGATTCTATGTACTATTGTGAAGAAATCCATGAGAATATTGCGAAGTAATCTATGACATTTTAGTGACTAATAAAAAAAATATATTGGATAACAAGTCGCAGTTCATTTTAATGAGTAAAGAGTTGGTGGCAAACCTAAATATATATATATATAAACCTAAATACTAATTCAGTACAAATTTATCTCTATACAAATATTTTTTGCATTAAATATGTACATATCGTAAGATCAACAACTATAACAGAAAAAAAAACCTCTAGAAAACCAAAGATAAATCAACTACAAATCTCTACAAATTATAATAAATTTGCAAAGTAAATCACGAGCCACGATTTTGAAAAACAAAAAAGAAAATTCTGTCTGTTACAAAATCGATTCAAAGATTTTTTATACAGAGAAAAGGACAAACGATATTTCTATTACGCTAATATAACAGGAAGATATCTCTAGTCAGTTTAATCCTACTAACACTTAATAAATCTCCAGGTTTATAACTAAAGGAAACATAAATGTGTCAATATTAACGAGGAACTCTGTCTATAATGGAAACAGATAATATATATAAGCTTAGATGTATATATAGCCTAAATATCACACTACAAACGATAATAGAGCGATTGCAATCAAGTGACAAAAAGTGCGTGCTGTTTGTTTACTTTGTCTAGTGGTGATAAATGGCAGCCGTATTACTATATCGGTAAGAAGGTTTTTTTTTTAAATGTGATCATTTCAACAATATAACGTAAAACATATTTATAAAACATAAAATGCTCCCATTGGCATGCGTCTCAAATAGCCTCTGACAACCAAGTCCAGCTCCTGGCCTTCCCGTGTGGCTTAGCTACTAAGTCCGGCATAACCGTTTCTACTGACAGGAGAAGGGGCATAGTCGTTCCACTGGCACCACTTCGGGCAGATGGGGCTCGTTAACCTTGGAGTATAGCCTGTCTAGGAGAAGGATACTCTGACTCCAAACCTCCTCTGCCTTGCGGCTTCACGGGAAAGGCTAAGGGAGTAAACCCTGACAAAGAATCAGGAGTCCCTAAAACGGTTTGACGTTGTAACGTCATCACCGGCAACTCCTGCGGCGCATCTGAAACCAAGATGTATCGACTTTGTCGCTCCCTTGGATCCGTCAGCTGCGAGGAGAGGGGGGGGGGCCCTGCTGCATGGGCATCAGTTGGCTCTCCATATTATTTCGCCCAGGCTATGTAGCTATGTAGCTAACCCTATGTATGCCGACGATATAAAACAATGTCAAACGATGTAAATTAACATTCAAAGCTAAATTTAAACCATTGAAAATCAATGGAAAAGGTTCCGTAAGTGCCAAATATTTAATTGAAGATGTCGATTGTTTGTCGAATGTTAGCCTATTAACTTACTATTTACACATATTATTTACAAAATCTCATAAAAGATTGACTTGTATAAGGGGCAAGGGTGTTAACTCTCAGCAGCAATACGGCCAATTGCATTTATTATGCTCGGGTCGCTCCACAGAATAGGTATACCTATTCTGTGGGTCGCTCTCTTTCCACAGTTGCAGTTTTTAGGGTGGGGAAGGCTCAAATTGACAAGTTAAAGTGAAAGTACTTAAAGTCTTCTTAAAGGAATCTTTTTTGTTTCCGAATTCCTTAATGTTTGAGGCAAGCTATTCCATAGTGTAGACGCGACAAATTCAAACAATTGCACTCCAAAATGACTCTTTTTTTGTGTGTGTACTCAACGACACTGGGAATCCTAAGTAAAGACTGTGATGAGGAGAGCAGACCCTTTGATGACAGATGCTTTGTAATAAATTCTCGAAGCTAAGAAGGTATAGTGCCATTCGTATGTAAGAAGCTTATGATCGATCCGCTTTGCCACATCATGCCAGTACACATCTTTAAGCATAGGGCCGATGTGCACAGACTTCTGCTTCATCGATGCAATCCTTAGTGCAGTTTTCTGTAACGTCTGAAAGTAACTGAGTCTGGTTTTTGAGACAGATACCACAAATAACTGTTACAGTTATCAAGCCTTGATTGAATGTGCAGGCGTGCTGTCCCCTTTTGTATCAATCTTTCAAACTACTGAATCAATCTTAGTTAGAAAAACTTACAATATAAACATTACAAACTAATCATATCAACCATAAAAATTAAAAAATTAAGGCCTTTATCAATACTTCAAGCTAATCATAACAACATTGCAAACTAACCACATTAATCCTAAATCTTATTATATCCCTCTTGTCAGTTCTGACATAAAAACTAAAAAGATTATTTGATTATATCAATAATTATTAATCCTTCGTTTTATCGAATTGGAATAATTATGACGATCTGAAAGCCCATTCCACTGAAAATAAACGGCAAATATGAACTTTAATATAACTAAAAAAGAGCGGAGGAGTAAGAGAAAGAAAGAGAGAGAGAGAGAGAGAGAGAGAGAGAGAGAGAGAGAGAGAGAGAGAGAGAGAGAGAGAGAGAGAGAGAGAGAGAGAAGAGAGAGAGAGAGAAGAAAGAAATGAAGGGATGGAGAGATAAAAAAAAAAGATAGGAGAGCTCGGTATTAATTGCATGAAATGGATGGATTATGTTTCAATGATTTAAGAAATCATAATAATAAATAAAAAAAAAATGACAAATTACGTTAATGAGTTTCACATATTATTTCACAAATTTAAAAAGACAAAGAAAAACATTTTACAGACGTTTTGTTTTATGTAAAAATACAATCTACTTTACATTTTATATAATTGTAAAATGAACAAATGGGAGGAATAAGCTTAGATATTGATGGAGAAAATACATATACGAGGTAATTCTATCATTTCTTTACCCATGGGTATATCACACTACAAGTTGAAGAGATAATTTACTAAGCTTCATGGTTTGTGTAAATTATAAAATGTATTCCTGGATTTAAAGTTAAACAAAATTATATGGAAACAAAACTAGACTAAATGAAATTTATTCTTTATATTGCTATTAGTAGTATTAGCTAACACGCTGTGACAAAAAAAAAAGACTCTGTAATATGGTATGAAGTTAATGTTAAAGTGCAAAAACAAAAGGAAGTCAAAGAAATGTATAAAAAGGATTTGGAATAGTTTTATTTCGGAAACAAAATGAATTAACCGTATGCACCTTATGATTGCATAATATATTGAAGACTAAAATACACTGAAACAGTACTATAATAGAAATAATTGTAAGTGTACGTTTAATAAGCACTCTACTATAACATATAATATATGATACTATTGTCTTATCTTATCTTCTCAAACACGTTCACAAGTATAATGCTCAATACTGCTTTAAGAAAGATACATCAAGTGATCGCCAATAAAAAAATTCAATAGAATACTTTTTTAAATAAAGGATTAGATTATAAATTCACTCAATAATTCAAGGAAAACAAAATGCAACGTATTTTAGGGTAATTATAAATCATGAAATGCCTCTCTTGTTGCCTGTTTACCTGCATTTAATAATTAGTTTTAATTTGAATTATCCAGTTGTTGTTGTTTGTGATAATAGGATTAAGTCCCCTTTGTTTTCTTTATAATCACATTTGATAAATCTCGAATACCCGCTGGTTATTTTTAGAGATGACATCATCATCATCTCGTACTTGACTGAATGATTTAAACGAGATGACCAACGAGGCTTCTACTGCAGGGGCTTCTCACGTTTTAAAAGATTAAAGCAATACACATGTAAAATCTTCGTCGGACACGCTCAACTAATTATTCTGCTCAAATAGAACCATACAGTTTCTTTATGTCCTGGCTTGAATCTTTGTTCTATGATCTTTGTCTGTTTAGATTTTACAGGACAAAACAACAGGAAGCAATTACTTATTAGATTTACTGCTGGATAACATTTAGTGATATATTTGTCAATATAATATTTTAAAATAAATCTATATATTATTTAAAAAAAATATATATCTATGTGTAATGGCCCCACAGTCACCTAGTAAGTCGTGGCCACATAAACTTGGCCTATGGATCTATTTCTACAAATGCGTATCTAGCGAATGTTACAAGCTCACGAATACATTGTCTAGTAAATTAAACATGTAGTATTTTATTAAAACTAATAATAAAATCAACTTATAAGAACACATTTTATTTTTTGTATCAATCATTTCTTTAAGCCTTTACATTTGTAGCGTAGGCTTAGACTGAGTATTCACCGCAGTGAGTCTATGGGCCAAATTTTAACACGATGAGATGACAAGAAGTGGGTCAATATACCCTTTCCAAAATGTTGTAAGTAAGTAACAAACTTTTGTAAAGTTAATAATATACATAATTTCAACAAGTATTGTAGACCAGCATTTTGTAACCAACAAACAACATTCTCGTAGCCTCCGCGTCCTATTGCTGACATCATCTTATTGCACGAGGCAGCACGAGATCATTGCTCTATGCTGTCCAATTATCGTTACATTCTACCAACTAGATTCTATAGCAAGTATGGACACCATCTACTGATGTTTTATTTTTACACATAGTCCATTTACACACATTCATTTACACACATTCATTTACACACATTCATTTACACACATTCATTTACACACATTCATTTACACACATTCATTTACACACATTCATTTACACACATTCATTTACACACATTCATTTACACACATTCATTTACACACATTCATTTACACACATTCATTTACACACATTCATTTACACACATTCATTTACACACATTCTGTACAGCTAGATTACCAGCCAAGTAGCAAGTTTTGTGTAGCTCAATGGCCGTAGTGTGTGTTTGCTTTTTCAAGTATGTGTTTAAACAGAAACTTGGTTACACTGTACTTTAAGATCAACACATTTTAAACATACATTTCGATGTTTTGTAATGGCAGAGAGAGAGAGAGAGAGAGAGAGAACAATTGAAAAAATATTCAAATTTAGTTTACAGTGTATATATGTATTGTACAGCGCCATCGTCCATTGTATTTATTACCTTTGAAAATTCCTTTTGACTCATCATTTAATCAATTTTAAGAGTTTACAACACTGTAAACTTCCTGTAATGTTACAAAAAATGTAAAAAAAAAAAAAAAAAATTGGACGTCAATATCAGGTGAGTGTGAGATATACCCAGTGATCCAATGACTAGACAGTGCAAACTTCATAAGTTACATTACATTTAAATTTTATTATAATTAATGTTACAAAGTATGGATTATATTTTAATGTTATATGGATTATATATTAAGATGATAATTAAATTGCATAGTTAATAATGATTATTATATTAAGAAAGCCTCCTATATACAGCACATTCATCATACATGTACAACAACATAATAGTTTGTGTTTGTGTTTTGATATTACACCTGTTGAACTTGTGACTTTAAGCATTCACTTGGTGGTAGAACTGCAGGTGTTCTGTTATACTTTTAATGGACGCTTGTACTTCAAGTCCTGGACGGAGCCTTGCCGTTGGAGCATTATGTAACTCTGGGGAAAGGTTGTAGAGGTGCGTGCGTGTGTAGTTATGTGTTCTTAAATTTTATTACAACATCAATTATACAATCTTTCAATTTACACATAAATTATACATCATATACACACACACAAATCGCACACTTCATGCGCAATTAAGCCTAAATTATATTATGTCACAAAGTATGGCACGTGCAGAACACGGATTCCAATTTCACGGGTGGAATTAGGAATTCAGATCTTGTTAGCTTAAGGACAGAGGAAAGGGTTAGTCTAAGTGGAGAGAGGTTTGGATAAATGGACAGAGAAGGGTGATTACAGATAGAATGGGAGACTGGTTCTGGATCACTGGGCTGTACACACACCTAGCGGACGTCGATATTAAATAACACACCGTTCTTTTTTATACACCTGGCAAACAAAAACTTATCGTTACGGTGTTTTACTTTAAGTTGATTTAATTTTACTTCTTTTAGATTTCTGTTTTAAAAATTTCAATTTATTACGAAAAAACATATATTTATATATTAGTGTTACACATTTAGAAAGGCATTTTTAAATAAAATACATATTAACTAGTTATAATATATATTATAATTATTAAAAATCGTTAATGAATAAAACAAATCTCTATAAAAATTAATTAATATAACTTATTTCCCTTTATTTTATTCGGCTATGAACAATAACATAAGAAAAAAAATGGTTAGGAACTCTTTCAAAACAAGTAATTGAAATTATTTCCCTTGTTGGTACATTATTGTCTCAATTAAATCATTGCACGTCATTCTCCCATTTAAAAACTTCTTATGCTGACGTTGACGTTGAAAGCGTCTCTAAAAATAAACTTGTCCCAAGTCTTACATCGACTCAATACAAAATGTAAGCAGAATAGATTGAACCAACAGAAGAAATAAACCACACACATTAATCTATCTTGGCGAATTGGATGTTGTGTATTTACGAGTCACATAAATGTAAAACAAATAACAAAGATCATTACAGTGGAGAAGCGTTCGCTTAAATGCATTCATAGAGTTTACTCTCTATAAAAACTAAAGTGCCCTACGGTTAAATAAACGTAACATTAAATGTTATAAATAAATGTATTTCAAACTGTAGTAGTCAATTATTGTAAGCTAGACTAGCAAGTCTATGGTAAGTAAATGCGTCCTGATACAAAACTCAATTATTAGGATGGACATTTGTTGTGTGTCTATAGCAATTTGTTTTCTTTTATTCATTTAATATAATATTATTATTAGTTCTGACGTAATAACGAGAGTCTCAATTTATAAGAATCTATTTTTATAAACATTTATTTCATAAATGCAAACATTAAGTAAGGCTTATAAGTATCGTGGATGCGGTAGGTAAAAAAAAGTAAAGTAAAGTGCCCGTCAGACCAAGCTTGATCGTAGGGCTGGTGAAGCAGCGTTCACAAATTTCTGTGGCCACGGCATACATAGGTTATGTGTGGCCAGCACAATGCCCAGCCGCCTTTTAACTAGTGTCGGGTACCCATCAGAGATGGGTAGACTCTGGGGCACCATCAAGTCCCGGGAAAAAATCCTAGTCTGCACCAGGATTCGAACCCAGGACCTTCGGATCGCCAGTCGAACGCGCTGCCTGCTTGATCACCGTGCCCCCTATAATTGTTTGTTTTAATGTGCCAGATCTAGTCAACAGGAATGTGACAACAGGAATGTGACAACAGGAATGTGACAACAAGAATGTGACAACAAGAATGTGACAACAAGAATGTGACAACAAGAATGTGACAACAGGAATGTGACAACAGGAATGTGACAACAAGAATGTGACAACAAGAATGTGACAACAAGAATGTGACAACAAGAATGTGACAACAAGAATGTGACAACAGGAATGTGACAACAGGAATGTGACAACAGGAATGTGACAACAAGAATGTGACAACAAGAATGTGACAACAAGAATATGACAACAAGAATGTGACAACAAGAATGTGACATTCTATTGATGTGTTTCATTGGTGAGAGAGAAGGTCGTAAGTTGTTATGTATTTAGTGCAGTATAAGGTACTTGCTCGACCAGCTCTTATAGATGTAAACAGTATAATGGCTTAACTTTCTTTTTTTTTTTTGTGCTGTCGGAACCATCGGAAGGCATTCAATAAAATAACAACAAGACGTCCGCCATATGACTGCAACACAGGACATTTTTTTTTGTATAGATAAACTTCTATCAGTGAACTGTCGAGATCCTATGATTTGTGGGATATAAGGAAGTAGTTTTAACTGAATCATATCGTAACATCCTGGTAATTTCTTCTATTCTCTACATCAGGAGTCGGCAACCTAAGGCACGCGTGCCAAACTTTGCACGCAGAGAAATTTCAATGGCACGCGAGAGACCTCCAAGTGTGTTTTTTTTTTTTTAAATTGATTTTCCGGTTCTGAATGCGGAAATCTGACTGTTAAAGCCGATGTTTCTGAATAACATAGCGACACATTTCAGTGAGTTGAACGCATTGACAAGGACGGGGTCAAACATCTTTTGACCTATTAGATCACTGAAATAGATTTACTTACATTTTTAGTGAAATCAATTTTAAAGCATTAGACTATGTGTACTTACCTTTATTAAGGCATATATTAAGAAATATAGTTAGGCTTTTTAGTATATAGTTTGAAGCACTCATATCGGAGTTTACTAAACAAAGCCAAGACTTTCAAATTCATAGAATCATTTTTGCTTACCTCATCAAGCCTAACTTGCTTTATCTTACTACAACCTTCTTAGATGTAGATTTTAAGTGGAAGGATATTGACGATTTTAAAACGCTACCAGTTGAATTTTTAACATCCAAAAACAATGGGCATCGAAATTTGCGGGAAAGTCTGGAAAGAAGATACTTAGGGAAGTCATCTGCTATTCTCAACTGCCAGGCATTAATTCGCTGTACTTTCAGTTTTTGGTTTAACTAACACTTATGAACTATATTTATTGCACTATTGCACATGAAGGCTGTGTTAAGCATTCAAGAGGTTACTTACACTTCATTACTCAGAAATGACTAAATATATATCTGCCTTTATAAATTAGCGCAGAGCATTTAAGACGAGGCGCTCATTAATTCATACAGGCTAATCACATTTAAAAGAAGTTTTATGCTCATCTTCGGTAATTAAACATAAATAGAAGTTTTGTTTTGAATAAAATTAATTGTATCTCTCTAATTAAATCTTGTAATAAATACCATAATCATGGAATTATATAAAAAAATTATAATTTGTCAATAATAGTCAGTAATATTTGGTATATATACAAAACATAACTTGTTTGGCATCTCTATTTAACCAAATTTAGAAACTGCATTTTAAATTAAAGGGAAATAATTAGCACGTTTTATTTGCACTAATATTTATAATATAATGTTTCTAATTTTTCTTTTATAAAAGACTAAAGGGCCTACAACTTATAACATTTTAATGACCAAACTTTAAAAAAACGTATTTGAAAATTGTATAAATATTATGTTACTAAAGAATTATATGCACATTTCTTAAACATTACATTAACTACCAAGTTTGTTTGATTACTACGTATCAATTCCGCTTAACGATATTATTTCCATGTATGATGTACCGCAGATTAAACAAATTTAATAATATCTCAGTTATAACTGAGAACAAAATATAATCAATACAAGCAGTTACTAGATCCTCATCTTGACAGTCAAATGATAATGTTTACATAATAATGACCATAAATGTGAACGTTGAGTAATAAAATATTGTAAGCTTATTTGGTATAAATGCAAATAAAAAAGGATGATAATCACTGGCACGTTAATTTTTTTAAATATTAAAACGCTTTAACGTTTTTCTATATAGATTTCCTTTGGTTTTGGCCTTGGTCTTGCTACGGAGTTAAATTAATTGTCTTATAAAAAATAATAAAACAAGTATAATAGAGCAGGTTGACATTTAGGCTGTTGGCACGCTGAATGATTTTGAAATCCTAGTTTGGCAGACCATTAGCAAAAGGTTGCTGACCCCTGCTTTACATTATGATACAAATGACTCATAATGTCTGTAATGGAATGCTTTATTATTGTTTATGAATAACTAGACCACAAAGCTGTAAAGTTGTAAAGGATCATTTATTTAATAATAACTTGAACAATACGATTAGCCTTCAAACGTGAGGGACAGGAAGACAACGTGCATAAAAACAACACAGGAAGTGGACACAAATCTTTTGTGTTAACTCTAATTAACGAAACATTCAGTGTCCGAATACCGATACACCAAGTTATCACTACATCTCCCCCTTTTACGTTTAGTCATTCCGATATCTGGCAGGTGGATTAATGATACGCCCAGACCGAGTTGTCAAAACCGTAGAGCCAACGGGTGGGCCATGCACCTGCTCTTGGGGTTCAAGGTGGGTTTCAGTAGTGTTATTATCCGGTTCTTGAGGGTTGGTAAAACCTGGATCTCCCTGAGGTTGAGGCATGCCGTTCTGTTGTTCAGTAACAATGGCATCGTCCTTGTCAGGTAGGGAACCGATAGAGGTAGGAACAAATGTTGATGTTGGCCGTAAGTGTTTTCTGTTCCTACGGAAAGTCCCAAAAGAAGTCTTGATTAGATATGATCTGGAAGCCACGCTTCTATTTACAGTGGCTGGATTTGTCCATTGTCGCTCATGGTCTAGTTTCTGTAAGACCTTGGTACCAGTCTCTAAAGGTGGAAGCTTTCTAGTACCATGACGTCTGTTATAGTAGATCTGATTTGCCCTTTTCCTCCCTTCGTCCTTTCCAAGAATAGACTTTCTTTCTATGATTTTTGAGGAAAGATTGACTGGCAATGTTGGTAGGATAGTTCTGATTTTACGACCCATCACTAACTCAGCGGGACTGTACCCTGTGGCTGTAGTTGGTGATGATCTGTAGTTCATTAAAGCTAGAAAAGGGTCTGCTTGACTTAATATTTTCTTCGCTTCCTGAACTGCTCGTTCTGCCTCACCGTTGCTTTGGGCATAGTACGGTGAACTAGTAACGTGCTGGAAATTCCACTCTTCCGAAAACTTTTGGAATTCTCTTGAAGTAAATTGGCGACCGTTGTCAGTGACTAATGACTCCGGGATTCCATGATGTGCAAAAATGGATTTAAATTTTGTAATGGCGACCACAGAGGTCATGCTAGAAAGTGGCAAGATCTCCAGATATCTCGAGTAGTAATCAACCCCTACGAGATAATTCTGACCTTTGAAGTCACAAATGTCAGCACCGATCATCTGAAATGGTCTGCTGGGAAGTGGTGTTGACATGATGGGCTCTCTTCGGAAAGTTGGCATCTTCTGTTCACAATGTTGGCAAGAAGAAACGAGCTGCTGGATTTCGCCGCTAATTCCTGGCCACCATATAGACTGTTTTGCTCTCTCTCGACATTTTGTAATGCCCAAATGACCATCAGAATTTCTGCTCTAAGTGACTTTGGTACTACTATTTGGGATCCTCTGATGAGCATGCCTTGATGAACGCTCAGTTCAAAGCGCACATTGTAGAAATCTTTGAGAGATTGTTTAATATCTTTCACATATATAGGCCAGCCATTTTCAGTGTACTTGATGGCAGTTTTAATGATAGGGTCTTTCTCTGATTCACCTGCAAACTGTAAAAGTTTCGCATCGGACGCCGGCCAAGACAGTCTATATGAGAGTTAATATCCTGAATGAGGCGATCCACTTCTTTGTCCAACCCAACGTTTACTTGTTGTGGGCTGCGCGACAGTGTATCAGCAATGATAAGTTGTACGCCTGGTATGTAAGTAGCATGAACATTAAAGCGCATGAGCCTTATAAGCATTCTCTGGCAACGTATTGGTGTATCTTGCAGGTCTCGAACATTGATCAAAGATATCAGTGGCTTGTGATCAGTCTGTAATGTGAATGATGGTAGTCCCATGAGGTACTTTTGAAGCTTTTTACAAGTCCATACTGCTGCCAAAAGGTCTTTTTCTATCTGCGCGTAATTCTTTTCTGCTGGAGTCAGGGTACGTGAGCAGAAAACTACAGGTTTGAGTTTGCCATCACATTCTTGAAGAAGCACTCCACCAATTCCATAGGAACTTGCATCAACGCTTACAACACATGGCCTTAAAATGTCAAAGAATGCAAGTGTAGGTGTACATGTGAGCATTTTCTTTACCTGTGTAAGTGCATTTATTTGAGATGATCCCCATGCCCAATGGTTTTTCTTCTCCAACAATTGTGTCAGAGGACGAAGAATTGTGGATATGTTTGGAATGTATCTGCCCATGAAGTTTACCATGCCAAGTAGGCGACGTAACTCCTCAACATCTCGTGGCTCTGGCATGTCGATAATAGCAGAAACCTTGATAGGATCTGGGCTTATACCATCCTTACTGATGCGATGGCCCAGGAAATCTATTTCCTTCTTTCTGTACTCACACTTTTCTTGGTTTAGTTGAAGATTCACTTCATTCAGCCTTTTTAGAACTGCTGACAAGTGTTTTTCATGTTCTTTCTCTGTTTTACTAAAGACAAGAATATCATCAAAATAGCAAATTACATTTTGCTCTTGTTCCAGAATGTTTTCCATCACCCTCTGGAAAATCTCAGGTGCACTTGTGATGCCAAATGGTAGCCTTTTATAATAGTATCGACCAAAAGGTGTTATAAAGGTAGTCAGCTTTGCAGTGGAACTGTCTAAAGGAATTTGCCAAAATCCTGATGCTGCATCCAATTTTGAGAATACTGTTGCACCTTGAAGCTTGTGTAGTATATCATCTAATATAGGAAGCACATATCGTTCCCGCTTCACTGCAGAATTGAGCTTCTTAAAGTCTGTACAAATACGAATTGATCCATTCTTCTTTAAGACTGGCACCATTGGAGCGCACCAATCTGTTGCTTCGGTAATAGGTTCTATTACGCCTGCTTTTTCCATCCGTTGTAGTTCAACCATGACCTTGTCAATAAGAGGTATTGACACTCTCCTTGCTGTAGGTAAGCTGTATGGCTCAGCATCTTTGCGAATTTTAATGGTAACCGGAGTGCACTCTATGTGTGTAGATAAGTCGAGAGGAACTGCTGCTCCGATTTCATTGATATTTTTCTGCACAAGACCCAGGGCATTAGTTACGCCTCTACCCAAAAGACTGCCAGTCTCCTCATTAATAACAAAAAGACGAATTTGAAACTTTTTGTTCTGGAATGTAGCTGGAGCAGTAAATTCTCCCAAGTTCTGTAGGAAACCACCAGGACTTCGCAGAGTTGCAGTAGAATGAGTTAGTTTAGGACTAGGGCTTATCTTGTTATAAGTAGCTCTGGAAATAACACTAACATCAGCACCTGTGTCAATTTTAAAGTTAATTGGTAGATGGTGAATGTTAACTGTCACTCTCCATGGTGGCTCTGCAACTGTTGACAATATTGAGTCAAATGTGTATGACTGGGTAACTGTGTCATGATGCATAATACTGTAAACGTCACGATGTTGCTTTCGCTGACGACATACTGAGATGAAATGACCTAATTTACCACAGTGGCGACACGACTTGCCCTTTGCTGGACAGGCTGTCTTGTTATGAGATTGTCCACAATTTCCATATTTCTTAACAAAGTTGGCTGATTCTCCTTTATGTGAGACGAAAGTATTTCCTGTACTTTCCCTCCTTGCACTTCCTTCTCCCTTCCCACCGATCGAATGAGAATGAGACTGGCGACGCGGTCCGCCAAATCTGTCCGTTGACAAATCTCGCTGGTCCAACAATTGTCCCTTCACCATCTCATAGTGCCTAGCTATTTCAACAGCAGCATCCAAAGTCAGGTCTCTCTGCAGCTGCAGTTTTTGTGAGATCTCCCTATCTGTGAGTCCCAGTACGAGTCGATCTCTGTTACTGTCGCTTTTATCAGAGAACTAACAATAGGCTGCTAATTCATACAGTGTTCGTATATATTGTTCTACACTTTCGCCTTCCTTTTGGCTACAGGTGTAAAATTTGGCTCTCTCATGTATGATATTTCGTTTGGGCGTAAAGTAACTATTGAATTTACTAAGTATTAATTCAAAGTTTTCTTCAGGCCTGGATTGACCAGCCTCGAAAGTAAACGTAGAATAAACTTTTTCAGCATCTGCCCCCATTGCATAGATAAGGCTGCTTACTTGTACTGAGCCTTCTTCCTTGCCTAGCTTAGTGGCCATTCTGAATCTTAAGAACCGTTCTCTCCACTCGGGCCACTTCGTAGGCGAACTGAGGTCGAATTGCTCTGGCGGATGGAATATAGCCATAATACTTCTGACACCATGTAATGAAATGGTTTATTATTGTTTATGAATAACTAGACCACAAAGCTGTAAAGTTGTAAAGGATCATTTATTTAATAATAAATTGAACAATACGATTAGCCTTTAAACGTGAGGGACAGGAAGACAACGTGCATAAAAACAACACAGGAAGTGGACACAAATCTTTTGTGTTAACTCTAATTAACGAAACATTCAGTGTCCAAATACCGATACACCAAGTTATCACTACAATGTCCATCAAACTAAACAAAATGATAATTCTAAGAGTGTACAAATTATACCCTGATTTTCTCGACTGTCATGAGCATTCTCCAATACAGTTTATATGGTTTAAAATGAAATAAAAAGGAATATTATTACTATATTATTATTACATTATATTAAAATTAAAGTTTGTCTAAAAATAATTAAAAATTTTCGCCAAAAATTTATAATAATTGTAAATATTTATTAAAAAAGTGCTTTTTTTTACGATTAATGGTTAGGTTGCAAAAGTGTATTAGCGTTAATAGTTAAGGTTAGGTTTAAAGATAGATTGCATTCGTTTTTTTATGTTTTAGAAGACTACTTTCAATGGTGTTTATAGGCTATTTGTACAAAAGCTGCATGCCATGTCCATTTCATGTAGGGCTGGAGTCCACATGAGACATTCAACATCTAAATATAGTTGCAGTCAATGCGTACATATATAATAAACAGTTTTATGGTATGCTTTACGTAAACTATAACATCAAACGATTGTTATCATAGAGCCATGACGTCATTTGACAATGTAGTCTGCGTATGCAAGGGACGCCAAAAGATATAACACGTCAATGAGATAATCGCTAGTAAGTGTTGAAAGATATATTGTGTTTGTTCCCGCGTAAAGTGCAGACGAATTTATTTTTCTCTAAACAAAAGAGCTTTTATAGGAAGTATTCAAGTTGGGATCAAATTAGAAAAAAAGTTACAAGGACCTCGAGGCTTTTTGTTTTTATTGCAAGTACATTATAGATCTAGCCAATCAATAGATTCTTCATGACGCTACGTACGAAATAGATAGCAGGGGCAATAATATCATTCTATTTACATTTACCTTCCTACTTTTAAGGCCGTATTATAAAAAGGGAAAAGAAATTGCAAATAAAGAACTTTTTAAGAACACCATTCCTCATCCACACTATTTAAAAGCAACAGCGAGACTCTAGACTAGCCCAAGATTACTTTCACCCATTAGCCAACATAATCAATAGTAGCTGATCGGTACGCAATGTGATAAACAGTTTTAATGATATGTTTGTTTCTCAAATTGCCTGAACTGATTCATAATTTTTACTTAATTAAAACAATGTAACTACTGACCATATTGCAAGTGCCATTGAAAAAATGTCTGAAACTATTTCCAGAATTTGTGAGAAGACAAATTCGAGAAATTTCGCTCATGCGGTAGTGATATTAACTCCAGAATATAGAAGTGGATGAGATAATGTATCGTCTTACACTGTGTGCTGGATCCCATCAGGCCAGGAACAACACATTTTCTATAAATGTAGAGACTCTGACTCTGACTGACAAGTTCTTAATAGAGAGTTGACACCTGTTTGTGAAATGTGTTTGATAACTTTATAGACAATCGTAAAAAAAAAACTTTTAGAAATTAAAATAAAAAAATAAACAAATAAAAACAAACAAACAACTTTAAACAATATTAACAAATAAAACATCAACAAGAAAAAACATAAAGAAACCACAACATTAACATACACTATCAACAAACATCAACATACAACACCAACATACGATATCAACATACGACATCAACATACGACATCAACATACGACATCAACATACAAAATCAACATACAACATCAACATACAACATCAACATACAACATCAACATACAACATCAACATACAACATCAACATACAACATCAACATACAACATCAACATACAACATCAACATACAACATCAACATACAACATCAACATACAACATCAACATACAACATCAACATACAACATCAACATACAACATCAACATACAACATCAACATACAACATCAACATACAACATCAACATACAACATCAACATACAACATCAACATACAACATCAACATACAACATCAACATACAACATCAACATACAACATCAACATACAACATCAACATACAACATCAACATACAACATCAACATACAACATCAACATACAACATCAACATACAACATCAACATACAAAATCAACATACAACATCAACATACAACATCAACATACAACATCAACATACAACATCAACATACAACATCAACATACAACATCAACATACAACATCAACATACAACATCAAAATACAACATCAACATACATCATCAACATACATCATCAACATACAACATCTACATACAACATCATTATACAACATCAACATACAACATCAACATTCAACAACAACTTACCACATCAACATACAACATCAACACACAACATCAACATACAACATCTACATAAAACATCAACATAAAACATCAACATACGACAAATACATACAACATTAACATACAACATCAACATACAACATCAACATACAACTTCAACATACAACATCAACATACAACATCAACATACAACATCAACATACAACATCAACATACAACATCAACATACAACTTCAACATACAACATCAACATACAACATCAACATACAACATCAACATACAGCACAGCTAATTCTGTAAGTTATTTAAATAAAAATAAATAATATCGTAAAACATCAATATGTTCATGTAACAATATAAACCAAATGTTACTGATTAAAGAAGTGGATCAATCATTCTCTGGTGATTTTATACCATAACGTTTTTTAGAAGAAAAGGGGAGATTACAAGACAAGATCATGAGCATGTTGGAAATAGAGAAAAAGGATTGTACAAGGGAATGGGATGGGGTTGGGAAGTGGGGAGATGTAATGGGGTATAGAGAGAGAGAATCTATTGATGAGAAAAAGTGTATTAAGTTTAATGATACACTAAGCCTCTACACAACGAATTGCATTTACACTTCAAAGGGACACAACTGGAAGAAAAAGGTGAGTGTAATCCGTGTCATTAAGGACAGGGAACGTATCAATGAGATAATCTTATTGAAAATATATGTACGTGTCCGGGGTCATAAAATAAGTTAATGTATTCCTACCAAATTAATACAATGAAAATTTCAATCTGCAATTTGAATACGATAAATGTTGAAAAAAAATTAAAATAACATTTATGATCAGGAATTCAGCAAATGAAGAATAGAGTAGATTATGAATACAATAGATTATAATAAAGTATATTATAAATACAGTTTATAAATATACAGATATTAAGAATACAGCAGATTAAAGAATAATCGAGATGAAGGCTGCATTGGAGAAAACTATATGTTTATAACTCTTTCTTCCCGAGTGGCATCCGGGCATGGGGTGGGTTCAGGGCCGTATATAGCATTGTGACGGCCCTGTTCCCAAATTTATGTGGGGGCCTCTCGTAGCCTCACTTGCCTCACCCATGCCTTCCACATAGGGAAACATCAGAAAAATGACCTTAATTCATGTTACATTCTGTAAAATCGTAAATACTTTTTATGTTGCGCTTAGCTTGGTTGGACTGGAGCGCTTAAAATTGTAGAGGAA